>CM061920.1:257749972-257850878 GCA_031002005.1 Vandiemenella viatica | reverse complement strand
TTTAACACACCCATTAGAGCTGGGAATGTAGGCTCCTCTGTTTACATCTATCCAGCGTATAGCATAAGGAATCGTGTGTCTTGTACGTTTTACTTATCTCTGAATTTATATACTTACTCCATTTCATGGGATTCTGCATAGATTTGCTAATTTTCTTTTTTGCGGCTACTCAGGCCCAATCAGCCTTTTGTCTCGGAGAGGAAACTGGTACTGGTTGTTGAGTGACCCTCACCTTGCGACCTCTCTCACTGTTGTGTTCACTGAAACTTACTCGAGTTTGTGTTGGCGGCACTGAGTTTTGGCAGCATCGAAGTTGGTGGTGAGCCAGCAACGGTCGTCTGGGTGCAGCCACGTTCACAAATCGGCCGCGTCTATTTCTGGGCCAGACTGTTGAATGGGTCCTGGCTTGAATTGAGCTGCGGGTTGCGAAGTAGCGGCACCCAGCCAGACACAACCGTCGAGGTTAATGGCGCTTTAAATTGGGAGCTCTCGGGTTAGCTTGCTACAAACAGTGGGTGGATTATTTATAGAATGCTGTCTGCTCGTATAAATCTCTCACTCCGTATAGCAAAGAACACTGCGCATAATTTTCTTTCTATTTTAATGTGCTGGTTGGTTTGAGTTTCTCATAAGACTCGCAGGCGTAATTTCATTACAATATTATTTTTAAAAGTGTTTTATCGCGAAAATTGCATTTATGCTGCAATGCTTCAGTATTTCAACGTCTTTCATTAAGAAGTATATCAGCATGTCAATTTTCTTGTTAAAAAAATAATTAGTTCCTTTCGGTGTTTATATTTTCTTTTATAAACGTAAATTGTGGATTGAAAACTTTGTTGTACGCATGGAAATTAAATTATTGTCACCAATTCATATCGTTGTCTGAAAGGGAATATAAATTTTCATTAAATTTTTTTGAACTATAATGCTACCTAACTCAGAGTTCCTTAGTCTGCGGTATTTTAGGCTGGATTTCTTTTAGTCTGTCTCAAACAGACCATTGACAAAATGATACAAAACTACGGCGTTATAAACTCTCATTGAGGTACCTAAACTAATGTGCATGACACTTTTGATGGTAGTGCGGGACTTAAAATCTGGCGGCACCCAAATAACTTTCGCAACAGCAGGCTTCATGTTTTTCCAGTTCATATTCGCCCATAATCCACTATTTTTGTTACAGTAGTTTACGCAAATATAGGAACACTAGGCACTCGGACGAGTGGTTAATTGGTTCTCCTGTATAACAACACACACCAACAAACCACAGTGCAATTCACTACTGACCAAAGCAGAATAGATGACTGCCAAAATTGTGCTTTAAAAGATGTAAACGTTCTATTGTATTTAACAAGTACACTTTGGCATAAGCTTTGAGCAGGCATAATTGTTTATAACCTTAGCAGATATATATTTATATTAGCCGCTACAACTATTAATCTTAAGCAAATGTTGTGGAATATTTTGAAAATGATTCATAATTCAGACGAAAATTCCGGAGTTCTGACTTCATTTCAGATTTATATCTTGTATGAAATGATTTAACGCATGACTCACCGAAGGTTCTTTATGGATATGAAAGGTGAGCCCCTCTTAGAAAGGAGGGGATGGTTGGGGGGGAGGGCCAATCATGCGATTGTGTCCCAGAATTATCTCCACCATACAGGTGTTGAACAAACTCCTGCTTTAGTACCTTTCCACTGACCTCGTAGGCTGGCATTCTTCGAGATATTTAGAGAGCTAATCAAATTAGTGATTTTCGATTTCTATTTACCTGTGAATATAAGAAATCAAATTTTTACTCCTTTTGTTTGGCTCCTGTAATAAAATTTCTAGTTATTGAATTATGAAATGGAACTTACCGTCAATAATCAGTTTGTTTCTTTATCTGGAACCCTAGGATAAAGGATAAATCACTTTTAGAAAATGATGCACATGATGTTACGTTTAACCACGCGACGGAGCTACATGAATATTTATTATTTGTCTGCCAGTTTAATAAATTCCGTTATTTCTTCTCTAGTGCTGTAGTGGACTGCTTAACAGTACAGAGAAAGTGCAGAAAGGGACGCACATTTTGAGAACCGTTGCTGCAGCCCTAACGGTCGTATCACAGACATCAAAACAATGTGTGATACGGAATATTTTTCAAGACATAAGACATAATTTCCTATAGAAACTATTAAATACCGTGCAATCGTCCACTTTCATTTTCGTGCTATGACGAATGCTTGTCCCACCACCATATCGGAGTCGAAATCAGAAATACCTGTAGATAAGATCGGGGAAACAGGAGTCCTCTTAATTCCTACACATGAAATTCCTTTCCCTGTGCTGTCCCCTTTACTAAAGTTATTAGTTCTTCATGTTTCCGAGGGAATGGTGAAGGTTCTAGGCCTTGCAGTGAAAAAGTGTATTTTTAATTCAAAATAGGAATTTATTTTTCTATGTAGCCCCTTTAGTTAAATGCTCTTTGTCCAAAGTTTCTCCAATGAAATGGAATCCATCCCTGACATGCTAATTTGGAAGGTCTGAAAAATACCCTTCTATGGCTGCTATAATCTCTTCATTTTACTCAACATGTCTCCCAGTCACAAATTTCTTTAGATTTTGAAATTTTGGTTAATAGATTGTGTGCCTAACAATTTGTACTTCAGATCTCTCCCTGTTGCTAAAACAACTTAGCTGGCAGTTGCATTGTCATGATGAAAGATGATTTTTTTTTCTTTCTTAATGCAGGTCTCTTATCAAGAATTTTTTGGTCCAGAAGACTTGCGTAGTATTTGTCAGTAATTGTTTTACCTTTTTCATGGCAATCAGTGAGAAGTATTCCTTTTCCATTGCAGAAAACACTAGCCACGAACTCTCTGACGCGTGAAATCGTCTAATCATTTTTGATGCAGAACCACCCATTGTTTTGATTGCAATTCCGTTTCTAGCGCGCAGTGATGTACCAAAGTTTCATCCATGCTAACAAATAGGAGCACAAAATTGGTGCGATCCTTTATGAAACGGTACAAGCATTGTAGAGAAGTTCATTTTCGTATTTGTTTTTGGTCAGCATCTAATATATGCAGAATCAATATTGCACAATGCGTTCTCATATTTAATTCTTGATGTAAAATGTACCGTCTTTTTCTACCGACATGCCTACGGCCTCGACTATGTTATATTTTTCCAGTCGCCCATAGCCTAATACCGTATTTTGAACATTCTAGATGTTTTCAGCTTTGGGTGTGGTTTTTACTTGTCGTTAACATGATCATGTTCAAGAGATCAACGTTTAAATTCAATGACCAATTTCATCAGAGTTAAAAACTAAGAAGACTCCTATAAAACATTTACAATTTTAGGATAATTTTTCCGTTGCCTATAAACCGGCCCAAATGAAGGCTTTTACGATGGTTTGATTTTCCAATTCATTCATTTCAACGAGAACGCACAGAATGCGTCTGCTATAAAACGTTTCTATAAAGAAAATTACTTCACAGCTCAGCTTAAAACTTGCTCGTTATTGTGACACGTGTACCAACATCACAAAAAATGCATTGATGCCAATACTGTCTCTGAGGCAGGCTGAGAACTTTTCACCTTACTATCGTAGGAATATTGTATTTTCTTCCCATGAAAAATTCTGGACATACTCCTTATACAAATTGTTTAATATCCCCTTCTTATTTCTTGTTTACATTTCTGTACAAAATAGTCTGATTGTTTCACATTACTATTATAGGTTCAGTTTGTTGCCCCTTTCCATTCAGAAGGATCTAGTGTGTTAACTACGGGCGTTTGGCCACTAATTCCTTTTAGTGTTGACGATAATATTGGTCTCTTAGCGACTAAGAGATCTAATATAGTCTCAATGCCATTGAAACAACATCTAGGTAGCAAATTGTAGCACGAAAACGTACTGAGTATGGTATCGCTATCACCTTCGACTGCATTATTATACCTGCCTCTTCCATTAAATACTTTCCTTATTAAAAATTATTTAAAATAATTTTTTAAAGTTCTTTTAACAACGTAACAACAGTTTTCTGTAATCATTTGATGCTTCACTCTACTCCTCTCGGTTACCATGTGAAATTTAAGCTATCGGTGCTCAAAAGCATGTTGAATTTCAACGTCATATTCTTCTATACCTGGGTATCATTAAGTTTTTCATGCTGTTGGATTTTTCGGAAGCTGTAGTGCACTGGAACAATGTTAGGTACTACATGAAAGGATGATTACAGTTGTTATTTTGATCGCCTATCACATGACCACTTTCCTCCTAGCTATGTTTACTCACAAAAATCTTATGGCTATAAGTTTTATAAGGACAAACTACGACACCAAAATATCGCTGTAATAGCAAAATCGCTGCAACGTTGAAAGCTGGAAAAGATGAAATGCCATTCAAACTAAAATACTAAAAACGTTTTCAGAGCCTGCCTAAAGCGAAATTCTGTTGAAATCACGAAACAGAAATTTTTTACAGTCTGTATCGTCTGTGGTAACTCAATAAACTAGGTTAACTACGGAGTTTGAGTCTCAATCGACCGCATTCATTACAGCTAGTAACAAATTATGACTGAATAATTAGTAACTATATGCTTGTTGCAGACTTAAAACTAACTACAATGTTGTGCTGAAATTGTAATGTATCACATACTTGTTAATTTTGTAGGTTTTCTCCTATTTCTGTCCTCATTCTTCGTATTATTTATTAGTTTTAATCATTATTTTTCTTATATTTTCATCATTTAATCTAAATTATTAGCTTCATTTATTACATTGACGCATTTATTCTGCTTTGTATTATTTGCTTCTGTGCTTGGTGGAACATTATCTCGCTTCCAAGAAATGGAGCAAGAAATTTGCAGATAAAGGAAAGAAAAAACAAGATAAACATTTGTCAAGCAACTTAGAAATAGAATTATGTGCTTCTGCTCTAGTTCCAACGCAGTTTTTGCAGTTACGTAACTTTTTGCCTTCAATGTGTGCCTTCATCAGAGACGTGTTCAGAACAGGCATAAACAGTTTATAAATACCGGTATTTTGGTATCAAACGTTAAGAACTTAGCTCAAGTTAGAAGGCGTAAACTATAAACCAGGCACATGCTAAGCATCCAAACACTGTTGGTTCTTATACTTATCATTATTCACTACATGTTTTGGAAATCCATCACATCTTTAAAGGGAAGCATTGAACCACAGTTTTATTTTGTAATATTTGTAGCATGTATTAGCGCGTTAATCTATTGGCGAACAAACAATGCGAAAGAACATATTCCATTCCTATGGGATAGGATAAATATTTAAGTCAAAAGTTCACTGGTTCAAAGAAATTGACATATGTGACAATGTAATTTATAAAGTGTTCAAATATTAAAAAATTCCAGAAGGTACTGCTTCTAATCCTAATTTAATCTATGTTGATATGTTGTTGTTTTTTTTTTTTTTCTTCCAAAGATTACATTGGCATTTGTATTCAAATTAATTAAATTTATGCCGGAAGCTTTTAAAAATTTTCCTGTTCCGAATAAAAAAGAAAGGCCTCATTTAAGAGTTATTACTTCAGAAGTACAAAATAAATCACCTCCGGATTTAATTATACTGGCTGAGTATGCAAAGTTATTATTAACTGTTCTGTGGAGATTGAGTGGGGTGTGCTGGTATCTCGCGGCGAGATCTGGAAGCTGGGAATTCTCCGTAGTCCTTCGGCCACCTCCGCCGGTACTCGGTTTTGTCAAGGCCGCCAACATGGGGACCTGTTGCGCCCGCGCGGGAGGCAGGGCAGGCCCAAAAAGCGCAACAAGTGGTCGAAAAAGACAGGACTGGCCCAGACGAGACCAGCTGGGCGGCCACGGACCTCGCCCACCGACACACACACACACACAACGTTCCACACCCGGAACTGCCCGCCACAGGGGTACAGACAAGTCGGGACATACAAGGTCACTGCTTCGGTCCAGATCTTATTGTTGGTCATCAGTCACTAGGTACAGATTGATGAAGCTCTCGGCTCAGACTACCTTCTACCTGCGTATCTATTTCATCCTACATTTTATGATAAACATGTATTGTTCTCACGTGCAGATTTTACTCCATGTATCTCTTTCCAAATCTACCTTCACAAGTCTGAATTTATGTGTTATCAATTGTCGCTTATTTTACCGCAAAGATCAACCTTTGTCTTATTCGGTATAAAAAATGCATAGTCTAGTTCAAGTTAGCATGACACATCCTTTATTTTCCATCCCCTAAACGCAGAATTCAGAACTGAATATCCCAAGACACTGGTACTTCTGAATGCTCTGATTTTGTTAAGTCTACTCCTTGGTTGCGAACAGGATTAATGACAAGGATATATCAGTATATGGGAAGATAAAACTTTGCATAATTTTCATTACTAACTTCCATATAAAAGTTTAACTAACAATTTGAAACCTCGTACCGTTGGATTTTTATTGCTTGTAGTACTGAATGAAGAGTGAATGTTAAAAGACAATCAGTTTAACTGGTAGACGGCATAAATGAGAGTGAAACAATATGCAGTTTTCTTGTTACAGTAAAATTGATAACTGGAGTCGATAGAGGAATTTTGAAAATTTAGTACAAACTGCAGAAAATTTTATATAAGAATTTTATATAAGAAAATTGATGTTCAAATTCAGCTAGTAAACACATGTTTAAACGAGCAATCTTTTCTTCTTTAAGCTTCTAGTATACCTTATGAAAGTAGATGTAAACAGATCCATAAAATTCTATTATATATGAGACTAATTACATTATCTCCAATAAATTTATTCAAATTTGCTTTATTTATATCTCATAACATATCAACCCATCCAGTTTACATATCAATAATTTTGTATTTTGGAAAATAATGTTCTCGCATCACCTAAGATTAAAAAAAAATTATCCAAAATGGAGTAAATTTTATTTTGCCGTCTGTTCTAGAACCGCATTACTTTGTCGTATTACTATGTTTTGTAAAACATGTAATTTTTAGTCTGAAAGTAGAATGGGTGATTTTATTCTCTTAGCCGAAATTGGATAACGATTTAAAAGCCACAGAAAGAATGGCACGCACGTTGGTGTCTTGGGGATTTGAACCCACATCTATAGTATCTGCGACCATATACACTCCATGATTGAAGCCTCTACGAACATGTTAAATACCTCCGTCGGGCCTGTTTCAAGTTTGTAAGTATCATCGTTTCACTGTTCTGACAACCGCCCTTAGTTTTATAGGACGGATTCATTTGTACTTTAGCTTCGTTTTTCCATAAAGGAAGCTAAGGTTAACTCGTGCAAATCGTGTATGTTGCCGTTATATTTTAACTGTTTGCAGTTGGTCTGAATAATATTCTAGTTGAAGATATTTAGGTCCCTTCTTGTTTGCGAGGTGTTCCCCCCACGTAGCCATGAGTATTCCATCTGTTTTGTGCGCCTTGCAATCAAGTTCCTCGATCGTAAATCGTTTATCATCATTTGAGATAATAATGTTTGCAACTGAGGACAGTCTACGACTCCATAGTGTAATTAGAATGGTTTTTAACCCATTTTTTCTTCCCTTTGTTCGCAATTCATTGTTTGTGAGTTACTTTACTCTTTACTTAATAGACCCATGCACTGTGCATACATTGTTTTTTATTTTATCTTTCAGTATTGACACCAAGATAACCTCTTATTTTTCTATGAGTTATGTGTTCGAAGGTAATAACCGATGCCACTCTACGCAAACTTGATCTGAGTGTCTAAATTTAACGTATCGATGGAAATATTGAAAAAGAAAGAAGTGAACGCCAATGGTTATTAAGTAAGTGATTCAGCGTTCGAAGCAGAAAATTTAGTGAAATACTTAACAGTAATACCTAGCCTATTGAATAAGCAAATCAATCAGTGCTAGACAAGAGAAATATTAAAGTGTACTTGAAAAATTTTTCCATGAGTGCCAGTGAGAAAATAAGTCCTGCTCTTTATATATTTTTCGCAATACTTGGAAAATGGAAATCTCAACTTAGCATATATATCTGAACCTTTGCTATGTATTTTTCCATACTATCTACAAGGACGTGTGAAGTCTGAAGAAGTACAAAAAATTATCTTCGTTAAACAGCGCGTTAACATTGACGTGATGCAGCCAGTTTTGAAACAGTACTTGAAAGTACCGACATATTCATAATATGTAGTAGATAAATGCGACCCGATGTGGGAGTATATGTGCTACCGACATACCAATCATCCCTTTTACTGTTTAAATTTTTTTAGGTTTGAAGAAAGAATGTGACAATCTATTTGCTTCCTCATATTTTTGTTATCATTAATTTATAAACCATGAACACTTAATTAGCTCATTTTGTAACAATGTTAATAACAAAGAATTATACTCTTTTAACTTACGCTGTGACCAAATAACCATTCCACTCAATAAATTAGGTAAAAAATTATAATTAAATAATAACTTTTAATTTCACTAGAGCGTTTCTCACTATCTGCTTGTTTTCTTTGTAAAAGCAATCACTTTCTTGATTCTCTTAATCTCCTCTTGAAACTCCTCATCAGTCCTTACCAAAATCTTACAACATTTAATTGTTTTGCGTAGAAGGGGAAACCTTCCAAACAACCTAAGCCCAGGATCAAGAGATATTTCGGTGTCTCCTTGTCACCCTTTACACAAGCAGCCAGGTGTCTTCTAACCGGCCTCTTACGCAACCAGATTTATTATTATTATTAACTGAATCTGCTTTACCATAATAGTCACAATCAAATAAGTCGTCTTTTCTACTCCATTCAGTTCCTTTACTTAATACTTTTGAAATTGTTATCACTTAATTTTCGATTCAATTTTAACTACATCAATTTTCAGTTATAGAACTTTAATGTAAACGTCCGTGAAATATAATTCTTTATAAACAAATGGATATGGGATCAATAGTAATAAAAAGAAGTGTCTTCTACCCCTCTGTAAGGTTTTTAATCTGTTTTCATGTTTCCTCAAAATCACCTCACGTGTAGATAGGCCTCACACAGTTGCTAGCCCATGTTGCTCTCTCTTGCACCGTGTGTGTACCCACAGGAATGCAGTGTGTGGTTGGAAGTCGGTCTTCCCCACCGCAGCTTGCTCTGGACCTTGAATTGGTCGTAACCTTGGAACTGGCTCTACAATGCTGACACGCGCCACGATATCAGCTGTTGGTACTAAAGGAAAACAAACTCTGGGAGCATTTGTTACACTGTTACATCAGACAACCTGCGTAATATGACACTTGAAAATTCTCTGTTGTCTGCTAAATCTTCTCCACACTTGCAGGACGCGAAATTTGTTTGTTTGTTCACTATAGAAAACCAAACAGTTGTACACATACATTTCAAATTCTACGCAAAGGTTTTGCATTAAAAGATGGATTTAATGTCGCGTTTGTCACATCCTATACTTTCGTAGATAAGTAAACATTAATATTTATATGATTAAAAATAACAAATCAAACAGAATAGCAATGAAATCAAAAATGTATCTAAAGAAACAAAAGAAGAAAGAAATCAGGCTCTATTAGTATCACATAAAAGACAATTAAAGATGTGTGAGTCAATTATTCAAGAGACATAATAATGTAAGCATTTATAATAAACGCTCTTTAAAAATCTTATGTTTACCCAAATGTCGCAAAATTGGTAGTCAATACTAATATGGTAGTAAAAAAGATTTTAGTCTTTGTGTTGACGTTATTTAAAGTCGAGAACGGTAGATAGTCGTACTTCACTTAATCGAACTAGCTTCTAGCCCTGTGGTGTTCTGGCAATTCAATTCTTCGCATTTGCTTAAATAAACAGAATAATTTTTTTAGCGCCTCAAACAGAATGTAATTAAATAGCTCTCTTAACGCTGATTTTGTAATGATGTAATGTTGCATATTGTAGCTCTACCAAGTGACCTCGACTTGATTGCCAGGTGCAGGACAGCGTATCAGAGAATTCCGTCTTTCAAACGAGTGGGATTGAAGAAACATTACCATTGTCGAAATGAGCAAGTATGCGGAAAAGTTTCACCAACGTTGATGAGCTAAGTGCTTAACTCCTCTGTGTTGATGACGCCGCTGACAGAAGAGAGGTGATTTCATGTAAACAGAATTCCGAATTGTTTGATGTTTCCTAAAGTATACTGCGATTCTGTGTTGATTCCAGTTAGTGAATAAATGAAAGTTGATGGTTTATTCACATGGTTCTGCATAGTACCAAACTTTATAAGCATTCTTTCATCACATTACGAACGAAGATAAACCAGTTTGTCTGCAAAAACGTCGTTTCGAAGTACACTTTGTTTTTGGACTCAACTGCATCCCTATTCTATAGCTGTTCACCAGTCCACCTCTTCGAAGGAATTTCGCTGTATTACATTTCAAAACGTCGAATTAATACACAAAACAAATAAAAAACTAAATGTTTGTTGCCAGTAGACGTAAGTTTAAAATTAATTAATCGCCCATTACAATTTTGTTCCAATAGTTGTAATATATTTCATTCTACTCGGTCTCATACAGGTTTCATTCATTTTTTACCAAGGACGACTGATCACGCTGTAAAGGCAGTGACCTTTGTACCTGAGATTTGGGAGGTACTGGGATCAGATTCCGTTTCAGCCATCTGGAATTAGTCTTATGAGGCTTACCCCAGATAAATGGCGTCGTAATAGAGCTGTAAAAGTAACTGGAAATCGTGTGCCCGTATGTATTCCTTACTAAACCAATCAGTACTCGTTTCTATCGAATCGGTACTCGTTACTTTTGGTACAACTGGAGCGCTAGGACGAAGCATTATAATGAGTCGCGCCGCGTACGGGACGACTCGTTACTATGGTATCGTTTCGATACTCGTTACTTTTGACACAATCTAAAACTAGCATCTCATCGAATAGGGTTGCGTACGGGATATGGGATGACTTCGTTCGTACTTTCTAAAGTTTAAGTAAATTGTGCATTTAGTAAAGTAAGTTTAGATAAATTTTGCACTGTAAAATAAATTAGAAGTTAGAATATCGCGTTTTAGAATAAACGCATTAGTTTGAAATTAATAAAATTTCACCAATGTATGATCAATAAAAAGCAATAACCGTCTCAAATTATCTATCCAAATTTTCTATTTACAAATTATGCTCTGTAAATTTTAATGTTAAACAAAATCAAAACTACAAAATAACTCTTTATGTTGTCAAAATTACTTGTACCTACCTCGCTAAAAATATCAACACTTAACAGTAAAAAAATATTAATTATATTAAAACAATTTAAGCGCAACATGTTTGCACTTACACATTTTTGTTTGTAACGAAACGATTTCAAATCAAAATTCCCATAAATACGCGGCGCACGATGTTCAAATGTTCAATCTCTCGTTCAGATTCATTTAATCGCTGGGCGAACAGTTCAATTATCCGCACTATGCTTCGTATTTGTTCGTTTACCGGATCAAACAGACATCCATCCGACAGAGTAACTAAATGAGTTTGTAAGTAACGCTTCGGTAGTCAAAGCCAGGCGACGAATTCGTTATTCAGTAACGAATACATACGCTTTGCTACTGCTCTATGTCGTAATTCTTCAATTCTAGGGTTTACAAAGAACACCACATCCTGTGACTTTGAATCATAGTGCTCAAAACTGACGTCTTTCTTAAGACATTAAATTCTATATATCTTAAAATCTAAGGAAGGTAGTGAATTCTGACATCTGTTTGCGAAATCAACAAGCCAAGTGTCAGTAAGCACTGTGATATTCTGTTCGTGGCGCCCACGGTTGAGAAACTGAAATGGGTAACTTCCCAGTATTCCGTAGGCACTATCCACGGTACGAATTAGCCGATGGGGTTTGAAACCGGGCTTGCCACGCGTCTGTAAGTCTAGTGTAAAAAAATAATAATAATTCTGTTCTTAATCTATGTCAAAATCGCTCCCAGAATCGAAAGTGATTGATGACATGAAACAGAGTTCATGTGATAAGATAAAAAATGTCTGAAGCCTTGACTTCTATGTTTTGCTACCCTTCTCTTTATCGTTTACACGGTAAATTTATTCTTTACGCTGATTCTCACTCACGATGATTTTTGTACCTTGGGATTACAGCGTAGACTACCTCCACTCGAAGCCATATTTCGGCATGCGTCGTGGATCGATTCACTTAAGTGATTAGTGAGTCGATGCGCTGGAGCTTAATACTTCGTGGGATCCTGGTTCGCGTCGGACCTTCAGACTGAGTGGTTTTAATTAAGTGTTGTTTCTGTCTTTTTATACCTGAAATGTCTGCACAAGTCAGGAAGCAACTTTTCAGCGGCAATAAAATCAGGCACTAGCGACTGGAATTAAGTCCTATGGAATTAATTTCTTTTTGAGAAGAATCAAAAAAATTACCGTTCTATATGGACTATATGCAATGATTATCATTTGCACATAAATATCTTCTGGTTGTCATAGTCTTCCATAGTTTTATTCAAACGAATCCTTGAAGTAAGTAAATTACTTGCAACGTTGGTGAATTACTGTACGTTAATTAAAATGAGATATTCAAAGAACAATAGGTGAACTAGAAAATAACACTTTGAGTTAGCCACATTACAAGGAAAACCACATTAAAAAACTAAACTTTCGTATCTGTTAGGACAGTGTTGATTCGGATATTGCATTTAAACAGTGGCTGTATTCACCCGGCGCTTGGTGGGGCTATTGAACCTTGTGTGTTGTTTGTATTCACGATGCTGAAGGTCTGTGAGAGCCATTAGTATTCGCGGAATCCCGCAAGCAGATGTCGCTGAATGCCGATTCCTGGACTCTTTGCCTCACCCAGCAAGTTACAGGTCGGGTCGCCTGCACCAGGTATCGGCAGTGCCAGCAGTGCACAGCAGAGAAACTGGTTGCGGAACCACGGACTGCAGGCGTTGTTGTCCGCAGGGAAGAGTTTATACTGCGTGTAATGGAGACTGGTGGCTGAAGCATAGTTCAACCATGTGCATTTTCTCCACGACCACACATATAGACCTTTAAGCTATTTACGGAACGTCTTAAGAAACGTATGTGTTTATAGATCGTAATGATAAGAAATTTCAAGTTCGTAATTTGGTGGTTAGGCCGAGAATACAACCGTCAATTTAGTTTAAGACTGAATACGTTACGTCCATGTACAAACAGTCAACTGTTATCAGATTTTTTTCAAAAAACTTACACGAGCAGCTACTTCAGTTGCCTTAAATTAGGCAATCAAAGGATGTTGTATGTAACTAACTGACACAATCAAGCCCTGAATACTTAGGGGGGAAAACACTAATGGATTTGTTCTGAGCATATACTGCCAGAATTAGTTAAAACTACGCTTTCAGCGAATTAAGTATCCTTTTTACGATTTTAGATAGTTTTCAGTTAATTTCTATGTGAATGGTAGGACTCCTAAATGAAGGCAGAGCTCCTTATTCCCTTTCGTGTAGGGGACACTACTTTGGATATGACGTGGTCAGAGCTTCACTGTGGCCGCCTTACCGCCGAGAAAACTCATGTCAGCTGCTCAGGGGACATTGATGTATGGGCCTGCGAATCCGTTCAACAAGCTCAACTTCGAAGAAAAACTTTTTGGATGGAGATGGAAACCCTCTCAGATAACTCTTGGGAAGCCAACAGAACTTACATAAAGATCATGACAGTAAATGTCCAATGGTTTTTCCAAAATGTTTAATTGATTTTCTGTTCGGCTCAACTATCATTAAAATTTTAATAATAAAAACGGAACAAGACTCTGGTAGATTCCGTAACATATAACACATTTATAACATCTTGAATTTTTATGGTCCCATGAACGATATTACAAGACAATTTTTGTTGTATTACATTCATTTTAGACATAAAAAAACTTATATATATTGCAATATCTATTCTTTAGACCAAATTAAGGCAAAAATACTTAAATTTTGTCTTGAATAATTGCTTATCAAGACGTATTTAATTAACAGTTGTATGGGTTCTGCAATATTTTTGTTTATTTAAATTAAATTTGCTTAAAGTGGTGAAAGCGATATTGACATAAAAGCTGTTATAGTGCCTGTGAAAACTATCTTCTTGTAGAAGACCATTATTATCAGATACTTTGCTAGTTATGTCTTGAAAGTAAATCTTTTGTTAGGTTAAATAGGACAGTTGATCATACATCTTATTTAAGTTAAATTTAATGAAAACGTTCTTCTTGGAATGATAAATGTAGAAGACTGACTATCGAGGAGTTTACATTACCAGCACAGCTTTTGCGACGTTCAGGCGGATGTCCAGGCCATAAGTGGAATGTGATAGCAATCACTTTCTTGCTTTTATATTTTGAGAATGGTAAATATGTGTTTTATATTTATGCTTTTGCCGAAAATCAGCGCTTATCTTAAACACCCCTACACAATACATAAGGCTACAAACCTCTGCTTCATATTCAACATCGACGTAATTATGTTTTAGCTAGTCCTGAAGCCAAAGTCACAATAATATTCTGAAACAGGGAACAATGTAAAGTATCTACTACAAGCGTATTTCATATCAATTACTGAGCTCGTTATAGTTTGATAATTTTTCGCGGCTGTCAGTTATTACTTTCATTAAAAGCTCTTGTTGGATTGAACACGAAGTTGTACATCCCTTCATACTGAAACTCGTAGTATTCCTGCAAAATTTTTGGGGGTACGATCTCATTTAAGCTAATAAGAATATGTTCTTGATTTGAATGAGCAAAAATCCCCATGAATAAGAAGAAAAAGTTTCTTTAGTAGTTGCGTCTATACGAAATCTGCTCGATAGTGATGAAAATTCTATAAAACACTGAACCATCTTTCTGCTGCTCTGCCGGATTTCTTCATACAACAATCTGGTCTATATCTATCCCCGAAACTTTTCTGTGAGTTGAGCACCTACATATCTTCATTTCTTCTCTTCCACCGTTCCTCTTCTGTTGAAAAAAATCCTATCTTATAGTCTACGCAGTCTGTTCAGTTCGTTACTTTTTTTCAATCGCAGATTGCGTGGCTGACAGATCTACAAACGAAATTACCATTACATTATGAGTGGGATTAAAATCCCAATGTGTTCGAGGATATTTACTCGAAATTAAACCTTCGGCACGCCAGATCCAACTGCGTTTTCAGAGTGGTATTCTATAAAATAAGAAAGTGCTGATTCGCTTCATCGGTGCAAGTAGTGTCAGCTTGGTGGTAATCATAGTTCCACTGCCAAGGTCATAGTAAGAAATGCGGGCTTCCGCCACTGCTGATTTCTGCTCTTTGTATGTAAACTGCCTTATAGGAAGCTACCAGCATTTTTATAAGCACAATGAGGTGGCAAAGAAAGTTATTCCCTGCCGGAAGCCATAATTGACGTCGTCTTAATAGGGTTAACATAAGACAGAGAAATGACAATCAACTTTGTCACGAGCTTATGAATTGTGAAAGCGATTATCACGTTAATCTATTGCTAAATAGCTGTTTCGAGGAGGAAATAGATACCATCTCTAGATTGGTTCTATGATTAGCAAAAAAGCTGCTTCGTGTTCGACATCACTGCAATACTGTTCCGAGATTTGCTGGTTACCGTGTCCAATGTGGATGAAAATTTAATTCTCAAGTAGTTGTTTAACTAGAGAAGAAGAAAAAATAGCTAAACTACTCAAATTTTGCCCACCAAATCCTTTATAAAAATCCGAGGTACATCATAAATTCCCGTAAGGAATACTGAGTGTGGACATATGAAGCTTTCATAAATGATTCTAATTCCAAGAAGACTTTAGGTTTTTGATTCAAGCTGAACATCCGGAATGCACCAGTACCGAGGTAACTTCATGAAGGTAAATGGTACTGCCGACCACGCTAACTACAACCTAGAACCCTGTGAAGCTAAGAATGGGAATTCGTAATCCTTTCTCCACGATGAGAGTCGTCCTGTCCGTTGACTCAGAATCTGTATGCCAAGGTTGCTCAGCCACAATCCCGCGGGCCACAAAGTGGCCCGCCAACGCATTTCAATTTGCTCGCCAACAGCAACGGTCTTAAATTCAAACACCCAAACAGGAATGGTGGCATTTTATGAATATTTGTAGAAACATCGAGGGTCATATCCAGAAGAAATGACAACAAATTGAAATGGATCAGGCCAAGTTTACTACCTTTAGATACAGTTGACACCCACCTAGAGCAACAATTCATTCGTGGATCCTTGCCGGCATTGAATCAATGTCCGGATATCTTCTTACTCCTGCTTGTCTTGTGCAGTCAGTTGTTGCAGAGTTTGTGCTGGGTGACCATGTGATCTAACGTGTCTACTCCTGGCATTCCAATCATGGTCTATTGGGGACAAATCTAGGGACCGTGCAGTCCAAATTGTGATGGTAACCCTTGCAAGGCATGAGTTGCAATGGCCGCAGTATGAGGACGGACATCACTCTGTTGGAAGATGCGATTTGGATGGTGGACATGAAGGGTATCACAATAGGGTGCAGAGTGGGTGGCTGTCACTGTACTTTCAACAACAACTAACTCAGTCCCGCTGTCGAAACTGATTGCCGCCAAACCATGACACCAGTGGCTACACCTGTGTGACGTTATGAAATCACAGCACTGTAAGTCGTTTTTCAACAACGCCTGCGAACATGTTCTCGATTCTCACATTCTTGTGTCCATTTGCGTTTTTCATTGCATCAGGTTAGACGATGCTGACAATGAAAACAAGTTAATGGAACATCGGGTCAGAGAGTGTAACCAAGCTTTCAGCAATTGGTTTGCATTCGCCCGGGTGGTGACTCCCTGTGTAACCACCGCTTGGATCTGGACTGTAGTCACCTGCCTGCCAGCAACAGCCACCCACACAATTTGGTGGTCTTCAAGTGTTGTCATCGGTCTGTATGGACTTGTGCCTGCTCTAGGAGTACAAAAGCCTTCTTTCATCCAATCTGTAACAAGTCTGTATACTGACATTGCACTACGGCCAACCTTTCGGGAGACTACACTATATGATGCACCCATTCCAAACATACCAATTTTCCGACCTCTCTCACAGTTAGACATTTGGGTGTAGAAGGTCGTCACTCTTCGCCTTGGCAGGTTTGACAACGAGAACTTGTGGACAAAAAAAAGTGTCATGTTTCACAACATATACGCTAAAAAACATACCAATTTTGAATAATAAATAGCTCTGTAATTCTCATGCTATTACATGTAATGCTTTCAGTTTTTAACCAGTTAATACTTTTCATATATAGATACTTGGTGCCAAATTTCATTCATTTATCACACCTCCGTCTAAGTGTTGGGATTTTAATTTCCACCATTATTATATACTAGTTCAAAAACTTCTGCAAAGGTCTCATTAACTTTTTTTTCTCTTAGATTATAAGTAAATTGTGTTACTTATAGATTATAAATCAAAATTCCGTCTGGAAAACAACTGTTGGTGTTAATTTTCTTTATTCCCACACGCGTTTCGCCCTTATGGTGTGGGGAACCGTCAGTGGAGCTAGGGTGATGATATCTACATGACGATCTGGAACAGCTTACGCATCTTTACAGATCTTTTTCACAATTAGAAACAACTGTTTTACACCTATTTCTGGATTATATCTGTTGAAACTGCAAACTTCCTGTTGTGTTTGTCTGCTATATAACAAACATGTATGTTGTGGAAAAGATCTGTAAAGATGCATACAGTGCTGTTCCAGATCGTCATGTAGATATCATCACCCTAGCTCCACTGACGGTTCCCCACACCATAAGGGCGAAACGCGTGTGGGAATAAAGAAAATTAACACCAACAGTTGTTTTCCAGACGGAATTTTGATTTATAATCAATTAACCAACAACTGTGGAAGATGGCCTACAACCAGATTTGCAGTGTTACTTATATTTTTGTTGTATTTAAATATCTATTTGTAACTATAGGCAACTATTATGGGGCTCGTAAGCTAACATAGAATTGAAATTGTGGTCCGTCTCCAAAATTGGTTGGGCAGCATTGCTGTATACACTTCATTTACATGCCTACAGTATTATGATATAGCATATTCACATTGAGTTCTTCATGTGGTCACCGAGGCCTCACACCGGGAATGCCGCAGCGTGCTCTCTGTGAGCACACGAATTGTGTGATTCATTCACGTCTTTGTTGGGTGAGTTTATTTTTGGCCCCCTCCAGCACCCGGTAGAAGTGGATGCTGGTGCGGTAGTAGTAGTACGCTGGCGTGGGCGGTGAAAGGCGGCAGTCTGTCGGGCTTCCCACCACGTCACGACAAGGCCGACTGCCTTTGGCGTGGGCTGCGGCAACACAATAACCTGGGGAACACTGCAAACAAAACCGCCGCAATCACACACCAGTATTCGGGAGGGCTTACCTGTTTGGGCTAATGTTTCGGAGCAATCGCTTGGAATCAACGTCCAGCATGCGAGGCGTTGCTGCTATGCGTCGCACTATTTCCTCCACTTCCTTCCTCTCGACAGTATGTCCGTACACAGCCTCGCGTTTCTTTATTTTACTTTCTTACTTCTATATACTTACCAGATATTTACCATTATTTTAATTGCTTCTTGTTGGCTTTAAATATCCGGTTCAATACGACACCTTAACATCTGAAAACTCTTTATTTTAATGTCATTGAAGTTTTTATTCATTTACCTTCATTGAATGATTCATCCAGTTTCCTTAGATCATTAAACATACAATTTACTGCTGTAATTCATACTAACAAAATAATTTACAATTAGTACTTATCTTCGGTTATTTTCGTTACAAATATTTCCTATTAACACACAGTGTTTTACAAACCATGCATGACTTCTCTTTCATTACTCCCTCGGGCTGTATACATTACATTTAACATTTACATATTACTTGTCAAATACGACTTCATTAAAAGTTTCTTCTAAACTTTCTCTAGCATTTAATTCATTGTTCTTTCATACTCTTTTTCAAACCTATTTATTTTTCGTCTCTTCTCTTCATCTGTTTTTCAAAGATGCTCCGCACTGTCTTTATTGGCATCTTTAGCGTTTAAACTAAATTATCAAACTCAAAAATACATACTCTGTGACCTCACTGCATGTCAAATATATTTACAACACAAAGCATAACTCCGGCAAGGACTATGTACCTTACAAGCAGTACAATTTTGTTTCCTGAAAACAGCTGAATGCTACGATGATTCTCTAATATACAGACAAAGATTGGTTCCTTTACGTTCCAAAGAATCATACCTCGGTTCTAATGACTTCACTGTTGACTATTGGTGATTTTCCCTACCAGAAAAAAAAAATATACCTTCTAGAGTACCTAACATTTGACTACCCAGCCAAGTTCCCTCCTTGTATTAGGTATAATCTAACATCGCTGATTTCAAGATAGAATTCGCTTGATTAAGCATCCACAATATTTAAATAAAGTAAATAGACGAGAAAGCAAAGTAAACTCGGAAACGAGTAACTGCTGAGTACTCTCTTTGTTTCATAATCAGAAGTTTCTCCTTTCAGCAGGCTAACAGTTGACACAAGTCTTTTCTGGAGAGCGAACATCACTGCTAGTCAAAAATAGAGCAATTGGGAGGGGAGAGAATTCTTTTATGCCTGAAGAAAACATTACTTTCCCCTACCGATTAATTACCTCAGCCCAGAGCTTGGATCAGCGATTAACATTCTCGATTGGCATTCGGTAGCACCCGGGCTAGATTCGAAGTCCAGGCATCCAGATTTCGGTTTTTCAAGGTTTTCCGAAATCACTCCAGACAAATAACAGGAAACTTCCTTGTAAACACCATAGCCGAACTACTTCCTGTTCTTTAATCTTTCCCTCCCCCTCCCCCCAGTCCTTTCATACCTCTCACGGTCCGCAAAATCTTAATTAAAAAATCCCATCTTTCACCTTATAAGGTTTCCTCCATATTTATAAACAAACACAGTTATATTTTACAGTATCGGATAAGTACTACGGGGTATTTATTTATCCTCCATATCCATTACTGCGTTCATTTCCACGGCTGACAGTAAGTTATAAATGAAATAAATTATTTTCAAATATCCACTCAAATAGTTTATTACACTTTCACAACATCAATTACTATCCATTTATCTTTCGGTATACTGTTTACAAACATTATTCTGTTTAAACACAATGGTTACAGTTCATTGATTCAATTATACTTCTCTTCCGCCCTCGAGCGTATCTTCATCAATATTTTTTTTTTTTTTTAAAACAGTTTAACGTCCCTTTTTAACAACGTGGTCTTTAGAGACGGGAAAGGATGGGGGCAAGGAATGGGAAGGAATTCGGCCATGGCCTTTTGAAGGAAGCATCCCGGCATTCACCTGGAGTGATTTGGGGAAACCATGGAAAACCCAAATCTGGATGCCCGGACGGGGATTTCATCAATATTAAACGACAATTTTGCGTTCCTCCCGCCAGGATTTTGGAACGTCTTCTCATTTATGCTTCTCAAGCGATCATTTTTTAACACCTACTCGTAACCAGAGATCTTCTTTCCTCTAGTTCGACGTTCTATGACACTGAAACTTAAATCATAATTACTTAATAACAAAAATATTCAAACACTTTTTTTTTTTTTTTTTTTTTTTTTTTTGCTGGCATCAGTCTCTCAACTGGTTTGATGTTCCTTCCTATCTTGTGCTAACCTTTTCATCTCTTCATACCCCTTTCAATTCATGTCCTCAATTATCTGCTTGCAGTTCTTACTTTTGCTAGTGCTATTCTGCTTTTAACATCATTCTGCTTTGGCCATCACTCGTAATTTTACTGATGGCCGAAGCAGGAATGATGTTATAATAATAAATTTCGCAATTAGTAATGTCGTGTCCATCACAACCTAATTTAATAGAACCGAGGAATCTTGCAATTTTCACGAAAATGCATGGATTCATAGCAGTTGATTCACAATACCGGCCTCAAAAGTCAGCTCTCACCCACCAGCCATGGTGCCATCGAAGAGTAAACTCTATGAAGCGCGTTTCGATCTCAACGAAGAGTCGTCAAACATTTTCTCACCATAAAAAACTAAACAGCTGTTACTATTCATTGCGATAACCTCTTTTTATGGGAGAGCGCTGTATGAGTATTCATGTGATCGACGTTGGCATGCATGGTTGGGGGAACGTGCATAACAAGATACAGTACATAGCGCAATGCGGCTGGAAAGATCGGAGGCGTCATATTTCCCCCCCCCCCCTTAGAATAAAAGGAAACTTACTTCTTGGACATCTATAGTCTGTTTAAAACATAAATTTTTTAAAAAAATACTTTCTCTTCAATTAACGAGAGAGTTCTGAGAACAAAGGCGACGTACTGCCAGAGGAGGCTCTATCAGTATTGCCAATACTGCATAAATGGCAAATTAAAAAAAAAAATAATGTATCCTTCAACGTTGTATATAGGAATCAATTTTTTTGTTTAATCATTATGTATCTGTTTTACACCATGACACTATTTTCTTTCTCATTTGCCTATTGATGAAAGATTCTTGAGTTTCCAACCGCCTCACTTCTGGGATGTTTCGAGGCCAAAATCTTCAGGCTTCTAAACGTCCCAGGAGTGCGACATTCTGATATGGCTGCAAACTCAAGAATTTATTATCAATATACAACGCCATGAAATTCTTTTATCTTAAATCATTAATACATACTCGTAAAACTAATCATATGACCGGAAACAATGTAAACCTGTTAGTTCTGTAACATATGCTGATTTAGCTTTATCCTCGAGAGGTTTTAACACTTTCTTTCTCGAGAGACGTCTATATATTTCAGTATCATATACGGGGAAATTTAAAAGTATAATTTTTGTCTAGCATCTATCCAAAATCCTAAATAAATATTACATGATTTTTAACATACTTACGCAATCTACAAGAACGCAAAACTTTTTAGAAAACTCATATTTTTTAGCGTCATTGTCACAAAACTGGTCCCTTTAAGATGTTATAAAAGTATATCGCTCACATCAATAACTGCTGAATAAAACGTGCTACTGTACACGTACTTTCAGCTTATTATGTATCCCACATTTTAACACGGTCTTGTATGATGGGCAGTGATGTCTAATACGTTGCAAGCGTTGTATTTTTGCTCACATCGTGACATATTTGCTTCAGATTAGTGTAATACCCGGTGAGACACCAAAGAGTAATCGAGCCTTATAGGTTAGCGATTAACATACAGGCCTGGCATTCAGGAGGAAACTAGCTCGAATCCCCTTCCGACCATCCAGATTTCAGTTTTCTGCGATTTCCAGAAATCATTTTAGGTGAATGCCTCCATGGTTCCTTCAAAAGATCATGGTCAAACTCCGTACATACCCCTTTCCCCCTACACACATACACCTATCCTCTTTCCACTCAAATTAAAACCAAGAGTGGTGGTGTAACGGTTAACTTTCTCGCCTCGCGTTCGGGAGGACGCCGGTTCGAATCCCCGTCCGGGCATCCAGATTTGGATTTTCTATGGTTTCCCAAATCACTCCAGGCAAATCCCGAGATGCTACCTTCAAAATGCCTTGGCCGAATTCCTTCCCATTCCTTGCCCCCCATCCTTTCCCGTTTCTGAAGACCTAGCTGTTAAGAGACGTTAAGCAGTTTAAAAAAATGTTTAAAATATAAAAAAAACTCAAATTAAACCCTACATCACCGATCCATAAAGCCCTATACAAAATAAACAACCAACAAACGAAAAAAAGGATCTTAAAATGTGGAGTATGGTTATTTTTCTCCTCTTGGATATCTTCTAATTTTGCTAGTGCAGTAGAGAGCTTGCATGAGATTTGTCAGAACTTACTGTGAGACTTTTATAATCTTCTAATAGGCGACATGCACTTTAGATATTTGAAAGGTCGTCAAATTCAGTGAAGAGAATCGAGAATCAAGGTGGTACATCGGCAGTGTTACCCGCCAAGTTGAGAAGATCAGCTTTGCGAAATTTGTCCCAAATCAGGGAATTGGTGTGGATTAGCATGCGTACAAACACCTTGTCTTGTAAACTTTTATGCTTACACACAGCGCTATAGTTTTATGTCGTGCGCATTACCAATGTCACGAAGAACAATGAAACCTTGGGGGTGGAAGTGAGTTCTGAAATCTGTCAGCGAACCATGTAAGCTTTGTACAAACGTGTTTTCTGTTACTTGTGTAAGGTTCAGGTTTTGAGACCGAAAATATAGGCCATCCTATCAGGAGTACTGGTGAATAGAGAGAACAGCCTAAAAATCGTAATCAGGATGGCTGGTACCGTGATTTGAAGCCATGTACAGTGGTACCGTCCCGCGGGATCGCTTTGACACTCTCGACCATCGACCAATAATCCGTAATCAGTCTTCGGTCCCCACGATCAGAACAAGAAGTTTTAAAATATATTACCATGTATTGCTGACAGTGGAAATTTTACACCGTTTAAATCAAACAAACATTTGGTATGAACTACTTAATTAGTTTTCTTCAGTTATCCTTCGTATCAGCAGTACTCCTGACCTATGACAGAATTTGACCTTTGATACGAGTGAAGTGTGATTTTAACTGCAGTAGGTGAAACAGTTTGGTCTACCCTCTTGAGATCTCGCTGTCCAACGTTGTTAGCTACGTTTATTTGAATCCTCTGCCACTTTTAAGATAAATTACTGATTTTATGTTAATGACTTAGTTTTATTTTTTGTTTTTCTATACTTACTGGAGAGAAACCGTAAGAAACGAGTAAAATTAAGATATCCCCGTTATTTTTTTTTTCAAAGAAAATTGTTAAAAAGATAGCAAAATTTTAGTTAATTTTCAGAAAAAGGCCCCACTCTTGCGTTGATGAGTTGTATAAACAATTCTGATTAGAATCTGATAAATAATATCATTTTAAGATTTTTTGTAACAATCACCGGTTCCACTACATTCTTTATGTTAATGTACGAGCACTGTTAACTAACAATACTGGAAGAAATAGGATCACACAGTATTTTAGACCCAAAAATAGCGCAGCATTAAGTTAATTTCAAAACGTAGAACCTCAGTTTCTCTTTCGTTCTGCTACACAAATCAATGCATTACTAGTAGAATTTCTGTGGCCACCTATCTTGAACAATGTCGTCACTTCTTCAGTCTTAGCACTAGCATTTGGCTGCAGCTTCACCCGCGTGAACATTGATTACTAGAAAAATACACATGCGGTAGCTATTCAAGTGGAAATGTTAGCAGAGGCTGTCGATATGATGAAAATGACGCCTCAACCAGAACAAAAAATAATATTCTGTATTACAGCATAAGACACGAGGAATTTAGTTTTTAATAACTTCACGAATGTCTTGTTACTGACGTAATTACTATTGCCCGCAGTTTTACACGCATTATTAATCACAAGTTAAAAAAACAAAAACACTAAAAATGTCATGTAAGAAGTTTCTATGGTCCTAACTGCTTTCACATGTCGGAGTTTCTCAGTTCTCAGAAGGGTTTGATTTAAGTTTGTTGAGTATTTGGACTATTATATTTCTTAAAATTGTAGAAATAAATAATCAAAGTTATATAGTAAACAACAATATTAACAAAACAAATGAATGTGATGTTTATCTTTCATTTCATATTATCTTTGGTGTGTATCTGTTACGTTTAAAAAGGAGTGTATCTCTTTGATGTAGTGCGATCTTTGGGGTCTATCTGTTAAGGTTACGAAAAGATTATCATTCATTTATTTATTTTAACTGCTTAACGTCTCTTAACAGCGAGGTCTTTAGAAACGGGAAAGGATGGGGGTCAAGGAATGGGAAGGAATTCGGCCATGGCCTTTTGAAGGAAGCATCCCGGCATTTGCCTGGAGTGACTTGGGAAACCATGGAAAACCCAAATTTGGATGCCCCGACGGGGATTCGAACCGCTATCATTTATTGTTCACATAGACTCATAAGATATATCTCAGTTTTAAGTTACATCTTAAGCTTTCAATCTGTGAAAATCCCATCCAAATCGATTTGCTAGTTTTTGAGCGATATGTTTAAAAAAAATCCATAGGAAATGGCTGCTTTATATATGTTGTGATTATGAATTAACATACTATGAAGATAGTCTTAGTTCATAGCTCTTTGAGAAAATATAACTTCAATTCAAAAGACCATGATGTGCATAGCCGTATCAAAGAGAAAAGAATATATTTCAAAACCTTAACGAATTAAAATTTATCACACATAATGACAGAGGCTTATCACACTAATAACTACTGTATTTCTTCTATGAATTTGTTGAATAGTTTGATACAAATAACCTTCTCTTGTACGCTGAGATAATCTCTTCAACTATGTGTACCCACTATAAACTGCTTCTTCACTTACCTGTCTCATATACTCTAATTTTTGTTTTCTTCTATGGTGTAGCATTAGAATTGTTAATTTTGCAATAAATTAATCCATGCCAATTTAGTTTATAGGTTACGTCTTGTCCTTGAAGAAATAACCACAAGTTTCATATTTTATTTATTAATACTACGGTGTATATACTGCGTCGCTAGCTTAGTACATTTCATACATCGGTATACTGTGACTCATATCAGTACTGAAGCGATTGGTATCAACATAGGTTTCGTGACGTTCACCCACTACAAGAAGCAACGTCATTCGTTCGACTGTCGCTCATTTTGACTTGGTTTGCGCTGTCGTTTCACACTATCTATGTTGGTTAAAGTAGTTCTTCATTAAATGCATCAATAAAAGAGAAATATCCATTTTTTCTAGCAAATTTACTTGTTGTTATCAAGACTGTTCGTCTACTACTCTTCAACTATTTTTGGAATACTCCACTCAAGAAATTAAGTTGACAGTTATAAAAAAACAAGACTATTTCAATCTTTTCAAAATCTTCCCTTATTCGCTTATGATGTTGATCTATAAAAACACCACAATATGCTAATAATGGAAGGCCATTGTGTCTCTTCATAATACGACCATGAAAGAAAGTTTTCTATTTGCTTCCATTCAGTTGTAATTATAACTTCACTGGATATCAAATTACTTTTAAAAGTTCTCTGAGGTCCTGGCCTAAAGTTCTGTGTTTCTCTCACAGTATTTGCAAATTATCCAGACGATATTTTCTATAATGATTCGCGATTCCTTACATTTTCTCTACTTAATTTATCAATTGTGTGACAGCCAGAATATAAACCGGTCAGATTTCTTCACATTCATTCAATGAACCCAGTTTCAGTAGTTTATATAATTATTTATACTGCTGTTAAATATTAAACGGTCGAAGAAACACACCGTCGTCTCTTAGTACAGGTGTTCTCAGCATGGGGTAGGCGGGTACGCCCCCCCCCCTCCCCCACACCCCTGGGGAGACATGGCCTTTTAAGATCTGAAATATACAGGCCGATCTTGTTCACTAATTTGTTTAATAGAAGCTTATGAAACACGTTTTAATTGTTTTTTTTAATCCTAAATGACATTTTTTAAATTTCAATATAATATTATGGGATAAGGAGGGGTAGCCTCAAACAAGAGTCCCGAGGGGTAGAGAAGGCGCGTGCCATAAGTTTCCTCAAAGGTTGAGAAACCGTTTAATAGTGTATGTTCCCTTTTTCGTTTTATATTCCACCTTGCAATGGTGGAATGCTCTGAAATATGAGCAGCGAAACTTCATATTATAATTTGCTGTTTGTGTACTGCTCACAGCTTCCACATGTCGATCCTTTGATGCATAGCCGTGTACCTGGTCGCCGAGTCTTGCGTAGCACTCGGTGGCGTGAATCATGGCTCGCGACTCACCGACAGGTGTAGTTGTTTGGCCGTGGCCTTTGCCTCTCCTCTTGCTCAACTGCTTCGCTCCTGACCTTTCTCCCACATCTCGCCAGCCCGTTGTATTTCTTTGTACTGTGGGTTTCTATCTGGTGGTTATTTCCAGCATTAAACCTCAACGGATCCACAGTAGTTCCATGAATGGGCAGGTGGCTGCAATGCACGGCCTGCTCCTACAGCATCCCAATCATCCACCGACTTCGCTGTAAATTACCGCGTCGTCTGCAAATGACAACGGTGCTTTAGACTCTCAGTACCTTGAAACCTTTTCCAGTACCTACGTCTCTTCACAGTCATTTCAATTACGTACGCAACCTTTCAATCATGCCATTCAAACATTTTTAACAGAAAACGTAGGTAAGAAATGGAAAGGCATCGAGCTGACGCTTTAACAACTCAGAAATACCTCGCACATGACTTTACAAAGTCCTCGAAATACTTGGATCTAAACAAAAACTTTGGATCACATTGTTAATCTAAACAAGAACCGTGGATCGCATTCTTATTCTCACAATACGATATGGAATTAACTTTAGTTAGTATTATCTGACAATTACAGGATGATTCCTTGATGATCTTATAAACATTCAGGGATGATGAAGAAGGGTGAATGTTAAACCAGTTAACCAGTTTTTTTTTTTTTTTTTTTTTTTCTCAGATCTTTATTTTTTACTATTTTAAATTTTACATTTTACCATTTTACATATTTTACAGTGAAAAACTGTCAAATTAATCTCTACAGATACTTTCTTACTGCCAAAGAGTCTATTACAATCAGAGATCTTCACTCAGCTTGCATCCATTATAACCGCGCCAAAAGTCAACAAAGGAAGAACGGAACTGCGAATTCAGCCAAAGGCTTTTACCATGTTATAATGAGGTTTTAGTAGAAGTTTGCTTCAAAGCCGCGATTTCCGAAACAGTTTTGCATTTTACTTGGTCGCCGTCATATTTCATCAAACAGTTCATGGTGCTCCATATTTGTATGCTGTAATGTTAAACGAGAGCATACAAATATTGGCCATAATATTTATCAATGTAGTTTCCAGTTTTCAATCTCCATCTGTCGATTCTGAGGGTATTTTTAAATTTTTCGAGTGTGTGATTCTGCTCCATTATTATGTAAGTTACAAAATGTGTAATCATCCAGACAACAGCTTGGGTTTTGACGGTTGGGAACAGTTTGAAATCTCATCTGAGAAGTCTTGTGTCCGTTAAGGTATGTAAATCCCCACTGGATATTTTGTTTAATTTTGCACGCACCCATTTCCATATGGATCTTGAGACAGTGCAGGATTTTTTTTTTTTTTTAAACAGTTTAACGTCCCTTTTTAACAACGTGGTCTTTAGAGACGGGAAAGGATGGGGCAAGGAATGGGAAGGAATTCGGCCATGGCCTTTTGAAGGAAGCATCCCGGCATTCACCTGGAGTGATTTGGGGAAATCATGGAAAACCCAAATCTGGATGCCCGGACGGGGATTCGAACCGCCGTCCTCCCGAATGCGAGGCCAGAACGCTATCCGTTACACCACCACGCTCGGTAACAGTGCAGGATGTGAAGAGATGGTCTCTAACATCAGTCTGATTACAAATATTACACCGGTCATTTTCTGTGATTCCCAGTTCGTAGAGTTTCCTTTTATAAGGATATAAATCATTGACCAGTTTGTATATGTTTGCTTTTTGATCAGTGGATAGAACAGGTAGGCTAATATTTTTCCAAACAGTTTTCCAGTGTAGGTTAATTTTTGCTTCAATTGCCGGTTTCTTTTGAACCTTAAGTGAAAGCGCCTGATATATTATTTTTGTCGTTACTTTCGTGATTTCTTCAGTTTTTTTGAAAATTTCTTTGAGGGTGTTATGGCTCAGGGCCCGCTCTAGGGGGGGGGGCAAACCGGGCATTTGCCCGGGGCGCTAAAATTTAGGGGCGCCATTTCGGCTGTAAGTGTGAGAAAAATATTAATAATATTAATGTGTTAAATACACAATTAATAAAAAAATCCACATACCAATTTTTTCGTTCGTTAAAAACTTACAGTTTTTAGCTGTCTGAGTGCGCCCCTAGAGACATCGAAGAAACGGGGCGCGGACCTCATAGGGGCGCGCCGTTGTCCAGCCGCCTGTGTGTGAATTACGCCATAGGAGCAACTTCAAAATGCGCCGCGTCCGCCCCTCTTCTGTGTGAATTGGGCCTTAGCACGCGAGTAGAACGCTGTTTCGACTTTTGTTGTCTCAACTTGCTAATTATTAAAGTGGTTTCATTACGCAACAGCATTAGTCTCACTATTACGTTATTAGTGATAAGTGGAAGTTCATAAAATTTACTTCAGGATTTTATAATTTCTAAAGGTAAGTACATATGTGATTAAACTGTTATTTAGTTAGATATACGACATAAGCGCACAACGACATAAGCGCAGAACGACAAAAGCGTACGACAGAAGCGCGGTAGGGGGGGGGGGAGGGGCTGTTACACTTGACCTTTGATACTTGCGCTGATTCCGACGTTATACTGCCCACAAGTTACAAGACACGCCGAAAAGGAGTGTTTTTAGCAATTGCAGTTGGGCTCTAAAACACGGAATCGATAGTGCTTGACGGGAGATGCTGAGTATTTATCTTATTGAATTGATGAACCAAATCAATATGGATCTTAGTTATTGGAAATCGAAGTGGAATATTTTGCATAATAATTTCTTCTCGTAATCCGAGCCTCAAAGATTTGTTGTAAAAATTAGATATAGGCATTGAAAGTGTTATGGTTGGGTTAAATTACATACGCTAGCTATGATCGCTTGTGAAAATACTGTAGTTTAGTGGGTGTGGGACAGTACTTATAATCATTAATAAATAAATAATATTAACAGCTGCTGATTACCGATTAGTTACTTCACATACCATTAGTATATTCAATTTCGAATGTTAGCTGCTAATAAATAATAACCCATGATTCTTATTATATATACGAATGCGGTTTCCAGATACTCTAATTGCTGCATTTGTACACCGTTTCAACAAAAAGAAATTGATTAACTGTTTTAGTGAATGTGAATACCTTTGTCAGTTGGTTTAATAAGTGCATCACTCCACAACATCACTTTTTTTTATTTTATTTTTTTTGTGAACTTGGAACGTATTCCGTTTAAGCCTATAGAAATTGCCATTCTGTATACACGGTTTCTGCATTTACAGCAAATTTACGCATCGTATCCTCCGCGAATAAGCTTTGACTGTGTAGTAACACTAGACTTTCTTAATGTTCACAGGGTATGGAAAATATTTTGTGTTGTGCATAAATATTTTTTATATTGACTGAGAATATGGTTTTAGCTTCTCTAGAACAATGATAAATATTTACTTTTTATATTATTATATAGTGTACATTGTTTGAGTTACATGCGTGCCTCTTCCAAAATGTCTGAGGGTCAAAGAAAACTATCTGGTTACCAGTACAAAAAAAGAAGGTTGGGAAAGGAAGCGGAAAGGCAGAATCAATCTGGAGCGTTAAAAAAATACTGTATTCAGGGTTTACCAAAACAAATTTTAGACTCCAATATCAGGTCGGGATTCAAAAGAAGTACAGAATCGTCAGAGAATAATAGCATACAAATGAACGAAGTTTCTAAACCATTTGGAACTGACACAAACGTGAGACTCACAGAGGGCGTTCTAAAAATTTGTGGCCAAGAATTTTACGAGACTCCGTAAGAAGCTTTTTAGTAAGGCAAGGTCCATCTAAACTATTGCATAATTACAAATTTCCTTCCAATGACACAGGTCGACATTTTAGCGCAAAATATTATGCACGAATTTTAAGCAACGGAGAGCAAATATTGCGAGATTAGCTACTATCTTTCACAAAACTGCGTTTACTGCTTCTGTTGCAAAATTTTCGGCTGTTTAATTAGTTCTCTCTCAAAGGAGGGTTTTAAAAATTGGAAGCGCCTCGGCGAAACTTTAAACGAGCATGAAATTTCGAAAAATCATATTCAGCCACAAAAATCATGGCTATAAATGAACGAAAGATTAAATTGTTGTAAAACTTTTTTTTTAACTGCTTTACGTCTCTCAACAGCGAGGTCTTTAGAGACGGGAAAGGATGGGGGCAAGGAATGGGAAGGAATTTGGCCATGGCCTTTTTAAGGAAGCATCCCGGCATTTGCCTGGAGTGATTTGGGAAACCATGGAAAACCCAAATCTTGGATGCCCGGACAGGGATTCGAACCACCGTCCTCCCGAATGCTATCCGTTACACCACCACGCTAAGTGTTGTAAAAACTGTAGATGCTGCCACTCAAAGAGTTATTAATGCCGAAATAAATAATTGGACTGAGGTGCTTCTAAGAATCGTTGCAATTACCAGAATGCTTGGTAAAAGTTGTCTGGTTTTCAAGGTACAAGCGACAAGTTGTTTGAGCATAATAACGGTAATTTCTTAAAAATAGTTGAGTTACTGTCTGAATACGATCCCATTATGGAAGAGCACGTGCGCTGAGTGCTCTAAATAGTAGAGACTAAAGCTCAATATCTTGGGAAAAATATACAAACCGGGATAGTAGATCTGCTGTATCAAAGTGTAAAGTCTCATGTTATTAATGAAATTAAAAAAATTCAAATATTTTTCCATAATTTTAAACTGTACTCCTGACTTTAGTAAGATACAGCAAATTACTCTTGTAATCAGATATGTTTCAACCAATAAATTTAATCCTGATGTTGAAATTAAAATTAATGAAAGCATTTAAGGCTTCTTAGCAGTCGAAAGATCCACAGGAAAACAAATGTCTGATACTATAGTTGGAGATCTTAATGACTTGGGTTTAAATTTGCAGGATATCAGAGGCCAGTGACTGACAACGGGTCCAATATGAGGGTCAATAAGGCAGGAGTGCAATCTAGAATTAAATAATATAATTCGCGAGCATGAAATGTTCCGTGTAGTAGCCATTCTCTCAATCTTGTTATTAATGGCAAAAGCATCCTTGGAAGCCGCTAATTTCTTCAACATGGTCCAAAAAATATATTTATTCTTTTTGGCATCTACTTTTCGATGGGCAATACTTTTAAAGCATGTTCAGGGTTCAATTTTGAAAACATGGAGTGATACTAGATGGGAAAGTAGGATAGAGACTTTAAACCATTTAAAATTTCATTTGGGAGATGTATACGACGCCTTGCTAAGCATTTACGAAAATCAAGAAATTGATAATTTAATGATTTAGCCATTTTGGCAATTGAATATGAAATTGCTGATGAAGTAAATTTAAAGATGTAATAAAAAATTCGCAAACTGAAAGTAAGAATAAAAGTTTTTTGTGATTTTAGCGTATTTGATGTAATCTCGTTTTATTTTCAAAATAATGGCATTTAGATTGTTTGTGTGATAATATCCATCTGTAATAGCATTTAAAAATGTAAAAAAATATGGTTAATTTGTGGCTATGTACAGATATTTCATAATTAATTTCTCTATTTTGTGCAGCTAGATCAAAATTCAATAACTATATTTATGAATATACGATTTTATTAAAATTAAATATTTTATTCGATTAAAAATTAATTATTTTTTAATAAAATATATAATTCTACATAATCTTAAGGGGCGGCAATTTGTCTATTTGCCCGGGGCGGCGAAACGGCTAGAGCGGGCCCTGTATGGCTTTTCTTAAAGAGCGGTGACTGTCGATAAGTACTGTTGTTGGTGTTCCATGCAGTTGTAAATGCATATTTTAGAATGTGATATTTGCTATTTAAAGTTTTTATTGTTCTGCTAATAAAAAGTGCATTTGACTTTAGAAGAACTGATTGCAGGCCAAGTCCACCCTCTGATCTTGGCAAGTAAAACTGTTCCCGAGCTACCCTCCACTTAGATCTGTCCCAAATGAATTCTCCGACATACATTCGTATCATAGCCATGTGCTTGTTTGGTAATGGCAGTACCTGTGCCACATACCAAACCCGTGCCAAAACGAATATATTAGTGATTTGAATTTTTTGTATTAAATTTAGTTTTCGTTCTTTAAAGGCCAGTAATGTTCCAATAACTTTATTTACAATTTGGTCCCAATTTTTTTGTATCATTTCCTGAATATTTGCTTTAAAAAGGATGCCTAATATTTTAATTTCATTGCAAGTATCAAACAATGATTTCGTGACCGAGGCAGCTGAGCCTGAAAGTGGCAGAAATTTCGATTTCATTTTGTTTATTTTTGCTCCGGAGGCTTTTTCATAACATTTTAATAGTTTAATTGTGTTCTCAATATCATGTTCATTGTTGATAATAACAGTTACATCGTCAGCGTAGGCAATAACTGACAACCTGTGTGCAGCTATTGTTACTCCCATCACATTCCGTTCTACAGATCTTATAAACGGCTCTATTGCTAAGCTGAATAGCATCATGGCCAGAGGACTCCCTTGCTTTACTGATCTTCCTATGTTGATGCAATTTCCAAAGAAGCCATTTACCATAACTTTAGACTTCATGTTGACTACAAAAAGCTTTATTAACTCAATGAATTGAATTGGAAAACCAAAATGAAACATTGTTTTAAACAAGAAATCATGGCTTATTCATGAAGATTATCATTAATATCCGGAGATATCACAGCTAAATTTTCATTGCGATCAAGATCTTCTGCTCTTTTACGCTGTTTCAAGTTATTTGTCAAAACAAACACACGTCTCGGGCAATTTTGCTTCAAATGTCCGCTCAAATTGCATATGTGACATGTAGGAAGTTGACCACTATATATTATGTGTGCCTTGAAACCTTCAATAATTATGTGTGAAGGGATATCCTTTTTAACTACCATTTCCACAGAACGGATACCCTTATATCCCTGTATAGGGTAAGTTGGGGCCCATTTTTCACTCATTATTGATTTTATGTCTCCATAAGTACGCAATGCTTCTGATATGTCCTCATTTTCAATTTCCGGTGGCACATTCAGTATCCTAACTGTTTTCACATTTTCACCAGCATTAGTGACACTTACCTTGCTTTTTGTACCATCGCGATGAATAAAGTCGCGATGGCCTCCATACTGATCTAGAATGTTCTCAAATACAGACTGTTCTTGCAGTTTTACATATACACAGTACTCCTCTGTATCCAACTGTATCGCTGCTACATGCTCTGTCTTGATACCAATATCATTTTTGAGCCATATGTGTACCTCTAAGGCTGTTGGTTGCACATACCTGGTTTTTTTATCAAATGCAAATTTTACGGTGTTCTTCCTGATACCTTGACGGGGCATTTTTAGTAAAAATACCTCGCACACAGCGGATAAAAAGACACAGAAATAAGAAGCAGTTTTTTAAACACTGAACAAGTAAAAACTAACCGCCAATGTGGCGATCGAACTAATAAAAAAAATATTTTTTAACGGAGCGCTATACGATTCTGTTGTCACTGTAAACAACCAAAGATGCTACTTTATTAACCAGTCGGCGGAAATCACCCGCCCAACATGTCCGTTTTGGACCGGTGGACATATGTATTTAACATGATTGATAATGTAATAGAAGTTTTAAAATTTACATTACAACCATTGGCATAAGTGCACATCGTACTGCGATATGACAAGAGCTCGTATTTGGCTCATTTCTGACTATATGTGATTCCACGAGTCCTTCTGAAGAAGACGATCTTACGATCGCCGAAACAGCGGTCAAGGTTAAATAAACGTAATTGATGCAACTGGTTGGCTATCATTTTCACCTGAAGGGTGAATGTATCGATTTGAGGCAAGGGACCGTGGTCCGGAAACTACCCAGTCGAAAGTTATAAACGAAAATCTACGCAAGTTTTGCCTTAGCCTCGTGCTGCGCTCAAACTAAGGGACCCAACTTCAGAATCCTGATCATGACGTACATAATGAATACTCCCCAATACGCTCAGATAATTTTCCGTGCTGATTGGAAAGCTGTATTGGTTACAGTCAAATTAGGTAGAACAATAACTCTGGTACAGGGGTCGGCAAACCGCGGCTCCCAAGCCTCGTGCGGTTCTTTGAGGATATTAGTGTGGCTCTTTCATAATATATTTTTGTACATCTTTACCGATAATAACAGTACTACCAGTAGTAGCAACGTCGATGAGTTCTAAATACCAGGCCTCATCCGCTGTGTGAACAAACGTTTTTCCAACATGAAGCCAAATAACCAATGATAAATTCACGTTCTAAATTCTTCTTCTCGTATCGATGACAGCATCAAAAAAGTGGTAGTTTTTCTGTCAATGCGATGGCTTTGTCAGTAGCTGATTGGAGGTCAAATTGAGATACATTTATTCCAATTTGTGGACAAGATATCAAATGTATCATGGTTTCTCTCTCCCCGCACGAACATGTGGTATCTGGCTGTTCTCCCAGGTATCCCCAAGTGGCAAGTGTATCTTTGCAGCGGCCAACTCCAACTCGAAGCCTGTTTAGCGACTTCCATATGGGCCATGGTTGTTCAGATCCAGGTTGTAGACCATCTTTTGGCTTGATCCACTCGAACCCTTGTTGTAATCTCTTCTCCCAAGCCAGTATTCTTTCATTGCTTGGAGCTCCAGTTGGTGGCTTTGAAGTTCGCATGAAACTTGAACGGGACTTTAGTCTCGATGGCACTGGTGTATAGCCATGTAGAGGGAGTTGGACGTCTTCAATCACTTTAAGCCTTGCCACGCTAGTGGCAACTTCCCGGCGTATATCTCCAGGGGCGATGCCAGCTTGTATCTCCACTTTACTCACAGGCGATGGTCTGAGACAACCTGTGATGAGCCGGCATGTTCTGTGGGGCGCAACGTCTACTGTCTTAGCATGGCTGGATTTTTGCCACACAGGACATGCATACTCTGCTGCTGAGCAGCATAATGCTAAGGCAGAGGTCGGATGGCACTTGTGTTAGCTCCCCAGCTAGATCCGGTCAACTTGCTTAAGCTGTTGTTGCGTGCTGATACTTTCATCTTGATATTGCTTTTAAAAGTGAGACCTCTATCAAGAGTTACGCCCAGGTATTTTGGATTTTCACTGGGCAACAGAGCAGCATCTAAGTTCTAAATTAAAAACAAGTTACGCGCGTAGTATGGTAAAATTTCCTAAGGAAATGAAAGCGCATTGTTCTCATTAATTAAAATGCTTACTACATACATGAGATTTATTTATGAATATATCATTTACATAACCGTCTGCATTATGGTGTATTGTTTATTTAAGAAATTAATTTAATAACTTATTTATTAAATTATAACTGTGACTCTTATAAATTTTTCCCTACTACTTTATGGTGATATTTCGGCATTCCTTTGATAACAGTCTGAAAGCCACTGTGCAAACGTTTGTGACCTATGGCGTAGAGGAAAAGTCCACTTTCTTATCGGAATTCGAAAGATGCCCTTTCATTCGCAGTCAGCCGCTATGACCGATGGAATTTTGGCCTGCGCCACAGAAATTCATCAATAGCTCATCAGCAAACATCAATGGATCTTAGTTGCCACGCGTCTTAAATGAGGAATGGTCTGGCGTTGCTGCATCAAGATCACAGTCAAAGTTGTTTAGAGTGAATGTAATTGAGAGGTAAATTCCATTTAGTACCTGCAAAATTGTAGATTGTTTCCAAGTTTGGATACTAGATAGCTCTCTGTCACACACACATACACACAGAGAGAGAGAGAAAGAGAGAGAGACATCCACACAGTAAAACTGCAGCGTTTGAATACATTATAAAGTTGTTTATATTTAATTTCGGCCGTTGTCTACTAGTCACAGTTTATTTGTTCCCCGAAACACCAGGCTCAAGGAAACCGGAAAGAAAATTTAACCCTTAACGTCCCTCGAAGGAACTGTCATTTTCGGGCTAAAGATTGATTAAAATGTTCCTTAGATGGTATACTTAAGTAGAAGTGTACTTCGGAGCCATAAAAGAGATAAAGTAAGATGTGTTGGCACATGCATAACAGTTATTACGCTACATAGACGCTTTGCTATTATGTTTGGTTGATGTTAAATGTATTCTATCTTTCATAAATCAATATGATCCCTGGACCTATAGAAGTATGTAGCAATTAACAAACATCACGAAATAGGCAGCCTTCAAGGCGCGCTCTCATGTTGAAAGAGCGACCAGCGATGACGTCACAGAAATGTCAAGATGGCTACTCCTTCTCGTTGACCATCACAGCATTGGTATGCCATTATTCAATTGTACGTGTGTTGTACACCTAATCCGCAATAACGCAGTATAATAAATGTCTGTACGACATTTCAGATCCAATAGACAGCTGCTTCTACGTATACGCCAAAACTGTGCTGTAAAACTTCTGTAAATCACATTAGAAAATATATTCAGCTTAACCGTTTTTACTGTCGTATTTTTCTGTTTCACCGAACTTCATTTTAAACTTACTGCTATACGGTTTCGGATTTCACTATAGGAACTATGCACTCCGTTCGTAGATTTTCATTCATACTCTACCAGACCCAATCTAAATCTCAGCAAACCTAATCTCTGCTAATACTAGTCGGCTATCCTTCCAACGAATCTCATCAAATGCCGTCCTAGCAGAGCCAATTGTAGTCAGATATTACAGTTAATAAACACAACAAATTAAACAAAAATGATACTTAAAATGTTCCTAAATGTTTTGTTCACAAAATTAAATCTTAGAGTCTTGTAGTCATTAATTTTAAATCAAAATTTTGATAAGAGGTCGCCAGGCCATTCACCTTCCTGACAGATTACAAAATTTTGGATTAATATAAGGGTGATTTCCGCATCCACCCCCATATTTTAAATTTAGTACACAATGGACCTTTGCTTTTTAATCTCAGTAGTGAAGTAATTACTAAAGCACATCAAACATCAGTAAAATGTTGAAATGTATATGTAATATTGTACGCTTCCTTTAACATTAACTGAAATATGAAGAATAATTTCATGCAAAAAAAAATTTGTGTGTTCTAACATTGGCACAGGGCTAGGTGACTTATAAGGCAGACCTCTTACGGAAATGTCTGTCAACTAAACCAGCAGGGGAAAAATGCACATACGCAGTTTTTAGGTGAGTGTGCGTTCAATAATGGCTTAGGATGCTTTAAATTATCGAGAAAATCACTTTACCATCTGGTACCACAGCTTTGAGTGCAGCGGTCAGGCACTTCTACAGTGATAATAACGCCTATCCAAATGGTTTCGAAACTAAATTGAAAATCCAATAAGTACAATTTAACAGCCATTAATTACTGTTTGGCTTATGTCGTGGATTTTTTATAAGAATTAAAACTGTCGCAATAAAGTTTAAGGACTGGTACGTACGTAACCCTGATATGATAAGTAACACACACCTGGACGAAATTGTTTACTGACAATGGCTGACTACTCAATCAATTATTATTCTATCTAGTCGACATTTAGAGTAAACCATTTTAAGCAAATAAGGATTGACATATTTGAGATTAGGAGATCTTATAGTTTAGATAATATTTGTATAGTTTATTTTCAATCTTATATGCTTCATTTCTGAATTAAATGACCATAAAATGTAATGTTATGTGCTTTGATATTGTTGTTTACACTTTAGATTATCAGCTTTTATAGTAATTTATTTACACTTTATTTTAAATTTCAGTCTATTTAATTTCGATGCACTATGTGCCAAAATAATAGTTTGTCTATAGTTACCACTTAAATGTGTTCAGAAACTAGAAAATTATCTGGCATTGATTATCATCTTCACGTTAACTTTCTCAGATTTATGATTACTTATACGTGGTCACACGATTTTGTAACATAAAAACATCACATTTTATACGTAACCTTTCGAACACATAAGTCAAACGTTATTATACACTTTTTAAACGTATAATGCCTTGCGGAAAATTGAGACAATCGACGCTTGAAAAGCCTTCTGTTGGTCATGCATTATGTTGGAACAATCCTTAACTGCGTTCCAGATATGCAAAGGCCAAAAGCTGCACCGTTAGGCAAGCAGAGTCAGTAGACAAACATAGGCAACAGACAAGGGTCGCAGAAAATAGATTGCGAAGCAGTTGGGAATCAGTGCTGTTGAAAACAGTACATTACTGAACATTTACTGAAAACCAGAAAACTGTGTAAAACTGAAATCGTAAAATGCGTGATTTGGTCAAGATTGTGAGGAATTCTCTTGATGAGTTTACATGGAAAATTATTTCGTTCGTAATATTCCTGTGCCAGTCACTACCACATATTGTTATTACCATGTTCCAGTGTCAACAGATAACATATGGAATATTTTGGGCAAATCAGTATATTAAACTAACGTTTGATTACGCTCAGCAAGAACCGTCAGAATAATATATCATAGGTGGCATCTACATATTGTAATGAGGTTTAAAATCCCGATTTTTAGGAATACTCCAAGTAAACATGAGAAACATGTAAACAGTATTAAAATCATTTACTTCAAAGTGAGGCTTATTTTCTTTACGCTCTGAAAAATTAGTATCCGAAATAAATACGCTTCATTTCTGAATGACAGATATGGACTCCAAGCAAGAAGTAATGTGAGAATCTTTCAATATTTCCCGATGTTTACAATCGTCACCGCTGATACTGTCACTTTTGTTGATTTTTCCCGTGTATCACCAATTTCTGGGTGACGGATAGTTTATTGGATCATAAAATCATTATTTGGTGAGAATGAGGGAACAAATCACCCATCGGATCCTTTCATGGAACAACACGTGCATGCACATAACGGAGTGTCCATAAACTTGGTCTAGGGGAGGAGGGGTTGGCTGGTTGACGCTGGGCTACCCTGGGCTACGCTGTGCTACGTGAGGGGGGAGGGGGGAAGAGGTTCCGAGTCAGATCACGTAGCTTCTCATTCATATTATTTGTCACAGTTAAAATGAGGTACAGAACACACAACAGCATTAGAAAATTTATTTCCGTCATTTAATTATCTCTGTATTTAAATTACGATAGTTTGACAATAGAAAACAGTACAAAATGTCTTCTGGAATCAATAGATAAAAAAAGTTACGTGCTACGTAGGGGGGGAGGGGGAGTAGTAACAAAACTCAGCAACATGAGTGGGGGAGGGGGGGGGTTCACAGGAGGCTAAAATGGAGCTACGAAGTTTATTGACGCTCCATAAGGAGCAAAAAATACAAAATCCATTGAAATTCCGATCGACAAACGACCGTTAGATCTACCCGTTGCGCAGCTACAATTTCTACTAATGTCTCTTTTTTGATTATTTCCCTCTATCTTCGTAAAACTTCAATTATATCCACAATCCAGTTAAAGAATATATTACTAAGTCACCAATTAACTGTTTCCTTTGTGGTGATTGGAATTTAATATTTTGTCTGTTCTAAATTCGGGCTTGTGGTGTTTCCTCAAAACTTCACCTTCACCGTTCTCTCTCAAAAAGATTGCTTGTTTACATGAAGTAATCCAGCAACGCTCAGTTCGGAATTTGTCACCGATTCATTAATGTCTCAATACTTACTACTTTTAGTACCTCCTCTTCCGACTGTATAGCCGTTTGCTTCTTATCTACATATATACTTTGCAGTTCGCAAAACTAAGGGTGGCACCGCCAAAACCAATCAGTGTATTTTTTTTTCGCATTCGGCTACTGAGGCCACACAGCCAGCTCAATGTGATTCTGATTCTTTCAATGTATTAGTTTCTCCAGTGTACATATTTTCAAGTGTAATCACAAGGACACTACAACACGAAGACGACATTCACAGACATAACACTTAAACACCCATGCCCTCGGCCGGACTCGAACCGGCGACCATCGGCGCGTGGAGCTAGTGCTCTAGCCCCTACGCTACCGAGGCCGGCCCATTCAGTGTAATGCAGTCTCTAGCGGCTCAAGGAAAAAAGAATACGTACAGGAATCAGTACGGTACGTGATATTCCTGATCTTATTCTCGCGTCACTGCTACCCACATACATTGGTGGGTGAAGTATTTTATTGCGCTCGTAAATGAAAGCGGATGTCCGCATGTTATTGAGCAACATAAAGCGGAAATAATTTCTTCTTTCTGCCAGATTATACAAGCCCAGGCTCGTGCACTTCCATAACAGCTTGGCATGCGGTTGCAAAACGCGCGACCGAGCTAGGTAGCTGAGCGGCTTGCATTCTGGAGGTCGCAGATTCGAATACTCTTCCGGTCATCCAGATCTCGGTTTTCCATGGTTTCCCCAAATCACTCCACCCAATTCCAACATGGTTCCTTCAAAATGACATGCCGTATGTTTCAATGATCCCAGCCCTTCCCCGTCTGTAATGACCTCGACGTTGACGACCGTAAAGTCATACGAGATAAATAAAAATAAACGGCACCTCAAAAATGCAAAATGTTAAGAGTTTCTTGATTATCTCTCTGAGTTTCTCCTGTTTCAATTCGCTTATTGCCGCAGAGGGCTAAAAACAGTGCGCGGCTCTTCTTTGCAGTATCTGATTCTGTTAATTAATAAACTCCCTCCGATACTGATCACAACAGCATGGTAGATGAGTGCATACAGGAGTTTCATACGTTGTCTCGTTTCTATATACGTTACAATTTTGCAAAATTTCAGTTGCGAATGCCAATCAACACATATTTTACTCACGAACAAAGTTTTTTTTTTTTTTTTTTTTTACTTACTTATGGCTTTACGCCTTGTCGAGGTCATTAGAGGCGGTATGGAAATGGAGACAAGGAATGGGAAGGAATTCGGCCATGGCACTCCGGCACTCGCCTGGTGTGACCGAGCGTGGTGGTGTAACGGATAGCGTTCTGGCCTCGCATTCGGGAGGACGGCGGTTCGAATCCCCGTCCGGGCATCCAGATTTGGGTTTTCCATGGTTTCCCCAAATCACTCCAGGTGAATGCCGGGATGCTTCCTTCAAAAGGCCATGGCCGAATTCCTTCCCATTCCTTGCCCCCATCCTTTCCCGTCTCTAAAGACCACGTTGTTAAAAAGGGACGTTAAACTGTTACAAAAAAAAAAAAAAAAAAAAAAAAAATCGCCTGGAGTGATTTGGGGAAACCATGGAACGTCTTATGTTGTTTTGTACTGTTACACGCTAATATTTCACCTTATCAGGTTACTTCTTATTTACTGGCAAGCAATTTTATTTTATTTGTTAATCTCACTACCTACAAAATGCTCAATTTTAATGTACGTTTTTCTTTATTGAACCATCTTGAAATAACATCAATAACACATTGAATGTATAAACCAGCAGCAGAATTCTTTACTTTCCTAAAGATAATTGTATCAGCAGCGAATACTGTTAAACTTCTGTTGACAGAACCGTTTTAAAAATTAAGAAGGGAATTAATCCTACAAGTCTTTCTTACGTCACATATAACATTTAGAAGGCAGGCGGCTCCATCACCCTACTAAGACATACTACTACAGTAAAGCAAAAAATCACACAACTGTTGCGCTGCTCCAACCACTGTGGTCTTTGGTAAGAGTCGATTGTGTGGCACAGTGTCTAATGCTTCCTGATAATCCGAGGAAACAGCATCAGCTTTAGACCCTGCTCCAATAATTTTAATTATGCCAGGAGATAGCAGGACCAGATATGTTCCACACGATTTATTGTTTCTATATTCGCATTTGTCCGTGATAATGTACCCAGGGACTGTTGCCAGCTGATCAGCGCTGTCCTTGACGTCTTTTAATAGAGCCTCTGACATTTGCGTCTGGGGAATGCAGTGCCACCACAGCCAATCGAAGGCTGCTCCAACGCCGAGCTTAAGGGCAATCGCGGCTTGGTAACTCTCGTGTTTACAAACAGCTGCGCCACTCCTGTGGGCACTTTCTTTTGTTTCTTTCTTTACAGATTTTGTAGGGGCTGTGCTAAGTTTTTATAATAACTGGCACATTAAATTCTCCCTGATGTATCCGGCTTAAAACTAATCAGGGCGTTGATGTTTAAGCTGTCTTAATATATATTGATTTCGTCGAGATCATAGTTTTCCGTCTTATGAGATAAAACTAACTTCTTAAAGCTGAGAGACGTTAAACAGACAAGAGAGCACAATATACTCTCTTTCTTTATTAACTGATTTAATGGTTGTGATTCTCAATACTCCACTATTGAATAAAATACATTATTGTCTTTTACGGATATTATGCCTTAGTCATAGAAGATGGGAGAAGCAAAAAAGATATACTATCCAGAATCAACCAAGTTAAACATGCATTTAATAAACGAAAGAAATTTTTCATTTCTAAAAACATCAACCTGTCGACGTGTAAGTATCTTCTAAAAACTTGTCTGGAGCAAAGCCCTTTATGGAAGTGACTAATGGATAATAGGGATGGTGGAAAGGAAACGACTGGAGGCATTTTAGGTCTGGTGTTACAGACGAATGCTAAAGACGAGCTGGATGGATTATGTCACTAATGATGAAATATTCAGAGGAGTTAATGAGGAACGAAGATTCTTGAAGAACTTACAGAAAAGAAGAGACAAGATAATAAGCCATGTTTTGCGTCACAAGGTTTACTTAAGGTGATTATTGAAGGAAAGATGAAAGGAACAAACCTCAGAGGAAGATTAAGCTATATGAACCAAATTATGAATGACATGAAATTCAGCACCTATGGAGAATTATTACAAACCAATCTTTGGTTTAGTAACTGAAAGAAGAAGATGCCTTAAACATACATTTATCTTACACACATGAACGCAATGTTTTAGTACCGAGCGTGGTGGGTGGAGGTAACGCCCTGGCCTCGCATTAGGGAGGTTCGAAGTCTCTGTCCGGGAATCCAGATTTGCGTTTTTCATGGTTTCCCAGAATCACTCCCGGTGAATGGCGAGATGCTTCCTTCAAATGGCCAGTTCCTTATCCCCAGTCCTTTTCAGCCTCTAATGACGTCGACGATGTGTAAAGCTGTAAGCAAAAAAAAAAAAAGTTTTGGTAATTTTTAGTTACTAACAACGGTACAAGATATTCTGCTTTTGGCCATGTTCTTTGGCGCCCTATTATCTGCTTTGCTGCTTTAAGTACTAGTCTTCTTCTTCTCGTGTCGATGGTAGCATCAAATATGAGGTAGTTTGTCCACCAATGCGAGGGCTTTGTGAGTAGCTGACTGGAGGTCAGACAACAGATGTACCATGGTTTCCCTCTCCCCCCACGAACGTGTGGTATCTGGCTGTTTTCCCAGGTTGACCAGACCTTATACCCTGGAACACTGATTGTTCTCCCAGGCATCCCTATGAGGCAAAAGTATCTTTGGAACGGCCAACTCCAAATCGAAACCTATTTAGCGACTTCCATATTCTCTTCAGTCCCGAGGTATCATATATGATACCTCCAGGAATTATTTTTTCTCGGGCCACTGCACAGCTGAACCTTTTCTGGCCTATCGTATCATCTACAATATACATCGCGCTTTCACAGCTGATATGTTCGATCTTATGCTTTTGGCAGCCCTGATTGGAACCTTGGGATCCTGCAGCTGTACAACATGGCTCGTCGAAATAAAGTAACATGAAGCAGTAAAGTTGTGTGCATAATTTTCCTGCTTGACTTCCGAGGTATCATATATATACCATCTATAAAAAATTAATTATTGTCTCAAAAAAATTATGGTCGTTCATTGTTAAATAGCATTAACACAAAGTAAATAACACAATAGTAGTTCTCTTGCACCTTTATTATGAGCTCGGGACTGAAGAGGATATGGCTCATGGTTGCTCAGACTCAGGTGGTAGACCCTCTTTTGACTTGATCCTCTCTATATCATGTTGCACTCTCTCCTCCCAAGCCAATATTCTTTCATTGCTTGGTGCTGCGTTTAGTGACTTTGAAGTCCGCATGAAGCTTGATCGGGACTTAAGTCTCGATGGCGCTGGTGTATTGCCATGTAGAGGGTGTCGGGTGTCTTCGTTCACTCTAAGCCTTGCCACGCTGGTGGCAACTTCCCGGCGTTTATAATTAACGGAGATACGATCGAGGTCCGACATGGATAACACAACTCATAATTAAAATCACCAACTCTTGTAAAGCGACGCAAGCTCAACAACCATTATGCTGCAGAGGTCGAGCGAATCTTCATTTTGAGACTTATTACTTCTTTTCAAATTGTACAGTTCACGAAAAGCTGTAACATGTTCAGACGGACGGTACACAGATATCATCCAGACAAAGTTAAAATTTATTCAGCTGAAGCAAAATGTGAATATCTAATCCGTATGTAAATACCTGTATATTCTTATTTGAAGTTCTCGGAGAAATTTAAAAAATTTGGGAAACGCATGCTTAATATTTTATACATTCATATTCCACTACGCTTGCGGCGTGGAAAGGAATTTGACTGCAGCATTTTTAATGACGCAATTTGGCATTCCCACGAATGATTTCGGGGAACCATGGGGAACGGAAATCTGAATGTCGGAACGGGAATCGAAGGCGCGTACTCCTGACTGACAGGTATCAAATTTAAATGCTCGCACACCAGGCACGTTTCCAATTTTGGGTTTCCTCGTTTTGACTCAACCTCCAAAGGTACAAACCGAAAAAAACTGTGTTTGACGGCATATGACTTCTTCACGCCATTTTCCCAACATTTGAGGTCTGTTGCCTTTGATGAGTTTTTACTCATCATTGGCATAGAGCGGTGTGTTTGCGCAGTGGTTAAAGTGTCTGACTAGGAATCGAAAGGTCCCTGTCTCGGCAGGGATTTTCATAGGGCCTTAACCCGTGCTTCCCTTCTGTCACAGCCTGTTGTGTAATATGAAGTAAGCCAGATCGTTTCTGTGGTTCGGATTCCACGTTAAATTGTATGTCCTCTCTAGGGTTGTCGGGTTAGATTAAGGCGGCTACGACAGGGGCGGAATGCGCAGCCAGTAGAAACTCTGTCACCAGGTCATTACGACCACACGGAATTATTATTACTAGTGATCGCCCATGGGTCGAAATTCTACCGTAATTCATTAAGTTATTTAATTTCTCTCATGAATGAGTAATAATCATTATTTGAATTTGTTCTATTGCGTTTGCTGCTAGCATATATACGTTTACGTCGTTGGTTACGAGCATGTACCAGTACGTTATTAGCTTTTGTTGTTTGCATTAATTCCCTGCAATACCTACAAAATTAAAACGATACACTCCACGCGTGAATATATCCTAAATTTTAGCTTCTGAACTAACCTAAGCAAATGATGAAATGTATTTATCGATGGTTCATTTGAATTTAGTCCATCATACAATTCATTTTGACTTAAGACCGGAAAACTGCTTTAGTTTTATGACAACATGAATCAAATGCAGTCCTTTCACGTGATGTGACTACTGATTCGAAATGTTTTGCATTGCGAAAGCTGCATTGTAAATTCGAAACTATAAAAATTTCGTGGAATAACTTTTAGTGCGCATTTAAATGTATCCATCAGATTAATTTCGTCGTTTTGTGTGTTCGCTATTTAAATTTGGTCTATTATCATTTTGAATTTCACGTAAATAAGTATTCCTTCTATTTTGTCTCTGTCTCTCTCCCTGACTTGTCAATGTTCTATATCGAGGCATAATGGAAGTGGGTGCAAATGTCTGAAAGGAACAAAAAATCTGTAATGAAATTACTGAAATTCAAAAATCAAAAGACTCTTAACCAAATTTCAACTTTTTAATTACAAAAAGACCATATAGTATCTGGCAGAATCGCTACATTGCTTTTCGATGTGTTCCTTTTATAACTTCAAAGATTAATCTCTACTTTCGTTTCACCGATGACCACATAGTATCTCAATGCCGGAAATACACGTCAGAATGAGGGCTCCGATCCTATTTCACGCACACACACGTCCAAGAATTAATTTTCTATTTTAATAATCTATTTGTAACATGTATTAACTATGCTTATTATATTATTTTTATTTACTGTTGACCAAGATCACAGAAATTGGCAGAATCGCTAAGTGTCGTTGCCACTTAAAAAAATATAGATTTTAGCTTTCTGCACTTCTTCTCCATATAAACTCAAACTATACCAAATCTCATTCACCTCCGTTTGCGCAATATTCTTAAAAAAGGGATCCGAAGTTTTCACTTAGTGTATTAATATACAGATTATCATTTGCTTGTTCAAATTAGCAGCTTTAGTTTTACGACCACATACCCTTAATGATGCCAATCATTTTATACTTACTGCCAGGTCGCACTACGTACCAATGGAGAATGTTGTGGAATGTGTGGTTTATGAGGGTCCTAGGTTCGCGCCCGGCTCCGCCGTATCTGCCGATTCAATGAGCCACACTGGCTGGTTGTCGGACGGCATCTGTAATCCATCTTATCTTTAATACCATTTTTTTCCTGTCTATACCATTTAAATAGAAAGGAATTTTAATTTCATTGTAGTCCAAAATAAAAGTGGGTGCTGAAAGAAATACCAGTAGTTTTGCAATTAAAAAATATATTCTCTTTGCCAGACAGCATCGGATTACATACTGTACTAAAATCTTTCCGCTATCGCATAAAGTAACAGGTCACAAGCTAACTAAATTAAGGTTATTACAAAGGACTAATCCTGTCACGGTACTCTCTAGGTTGCCTAATGTAACATCAGAGTACGAGAGACTTCAGAGGTAGTAGATAAGATATTGCTTCACTTTACCTTTGTTCAACCTTAGCCCGTAATTTCCACGTCGTACATCCAAGACATACTGAAGGCATTTAACATCTAAACTTACGTAAACATTGTATTGTTAAAAAACATGTGATTCAAATATATCATAAACAGTCCAAATGAGCATTATTACAGCACATTTTGACGGGAGTACCAGATACGACCATAGCTGTCGTGTACAGCGAAACACATTTCGTAGTGTTTGTAAACATTAGTGCTTTCTTTTCCCGACCGCCAACAAGATCAACTCAACGGTGCCCCAGAAGGAGAACCAGTTCTGTTCACGCTAGACGTATGACATGACACTATTGACTATTTAAACATGATCGACGTAAAATACATATGTGTAATAACGTGCTTGTTTATTCCTGTAAAATAATGTTGTTACTTTTTTTATTAATAGGGATACAATTTGAGAACTTGAATAAACTTAATAAAATTCTCTACCTGACGCACCACGTCAGAATTGCCTCTTATATTAACATGCTGTACTTTGCAATCTACAATCTTATTTGAATGTGATTGAGTTTGACGGCATTAGAGGGAAACGAACAATTTGAATCAAGTAAACAAATAATTTAACACCATACTACTACCTAACGTCGTAATTACCAAAAAAATCAATTTGGCACAAAAATTTTATCTATAATGAGTTGTGAAAACGATGAAACATAGTATTTACAACGGATATGTGAATTCTGTCTGTATAAAACCACCTAGCAAGTAGATAGATAGATAGATAGATAGATAGATATGTTCACTTTGATCCCATGTGAGAATAATCTCGGGGATGTGGAACAGTACATACACTTATTAGTAATGTCAATATTACTATATAATTGATAATATTATTATATATTGACAACAAGTTAGCTACAACCCATTAGTATAACCAATATCTCCTGTAATCTACAAATACAATCCCGAGTGAATTAATACTTATTATGTGGAACAGTGTACACACTTGTTACCAGCATCTAATAACCAGTTATTTTCTTACCAACCAGTTACCCCGATAAGTTTCACTGTAATTTGTGACTACATATTATATCATGTTAGTTGCTGTTTATGTGGAACATTACACACACCTATTAACAATATCAATTATATTACCAACAACTCATAAGCAATCAATTACTTAAAAACCTGTTAGTATGATAATTTTTCACAACAGTTTTTTAAGTGCATGCTATTCCATGTTAGCTACCATATATGAGTGAAATTTTGTAAACAGTGTAATTACTTCATTTGTCAAAAGTTTCAACAGAAAGAAAAACCATATATCATTTTAGTAATTGTGGACAACTTTGTCACCTTCCCCTTCCATACACCATATATACTATTTTATCAGTCATTCTTAGTTACCAAATTCCAAGAAGAAAATTCTTTCACAGAATAAAATGGGTTCTGAAGCAGAAAACTCTTTCAGTTTGGACTTAAAGTAATTGGTTTTTTTTAGATAACATTTAATTTCTGTTGGTAAGACATTGAATAAGGAAGCTCCAGTAAATGTTAATCCTTTCTGTACAATTGACAGTGATTTGTAATCCTTGTGAATATTATATTTATTCCTAGTATTATCGCTATGTATGTCAGCATTAAGACTGAAGTGTTCATAGTAAAGAATATATTATCATAACTAGGATTCGGATCTTCAAGCCAAAAAATTAGAGAAATATGTAATCTAATATGACCTTAGAAACGGGTAAATATGACCGAAAATATGATAGAGCTGTAAAAGTAGCGAGAAATTGTGTACCCCTATGTATTCGTTACGGGTAAATTTATGCCAACTATACTGCGCAACGCCGGTAACTCCGCTAGTTATTGATAAAATAGGCATTAAAGAATAACATCGCATTCTGTCGAGATCACTATTAAATACGGTCAAAGAGAACCTTTCTGTTCTACACATAAAACAGATCTTATCCAGCGATGGACTCTACCCGATGACCTGTCAAACCATTGTTGACTGAACCATCGTGTTAACGCCGTCACCAAGCGGTTCAGATAAGAAAATATCTGTGTTCTAGTTTTCTTGAAACTTTATATTTAACATTTTCTGATCTGGAGTATTTGCAAGTAATCTTTCTGACGGTAAAAAAAAACAAAAAAACTTATGATGTATAAGGAACTTGCTTTGTTTTCTTATGGTTTTGAGCCTCCTCGATGTCGAGGTCACTCTAAGTGCGAAAGGATCGGGGGGGGGGGGGGGGGAGATGAACCGGAAGGAATTTGGCCATAATCTTTTGAAGGATTCATACCAGGATTCACCTGGAGTGACTTTGGGAAACAATGGAAAATCGAAATCTGATTGACCGGGCGGGGATTCGACCCCCTTCCTCCAGAATGCAAGGCCAGAGTGTTACCCCACCCCCCCAACACTCGGTAAGAAAATTATGACCAGCCCATAATATCAATCGTATTTAGTTATATCTAGTTCGTTTAAGATGATAATTAGTGGAAATTCAGAACCGTTATCAAATAAGGAAAATAAAGCTACAAGTGAATGGTTTCCCAGATTGTACTGGAACGATAATAGATATCGTGGTTTCCCTTTTAGTGTTTGTTGACACAGCTACTAATTCCAGTGAAATCAAAACAAACGCAAGAATTCCACGAAAATGTCTGTTAGTCCCGTTAACCAGAGAAAGTGTGCGCGTCGGCGTAGTATTTATTTTTACTTTCTCTCCATTCGACACTATAGAGAAAGTATAGTCCTTAATCTAGAGAAAAATAGATTTACAGATTTCGTCTCTTCTTAATATTTGAAATCGGGGAACAGTTTTATGTCCATCCTCAAGTCTGTCTGTGTTAACTTACTCACGCTTAATATCATATCACAAAAAGAATAAAGATTGTCACGTGGGAAAATTTTTTAAAAAAAGTTTTAACGTCTCCATGTCTGCTTGTTTTCATATGGTAAATATAACGATTTAAGAAAAACAATCCATGAAATTCATGAAGCTTATAGCACTTAATCATTAATGGACACTGTGAATTTCCTGTAAAAAGGGCGAACATAAACTGTTGATTATTACAATTCTCTTTCTGAAAATACTAGCAACTAACCATTTTCATTCTAAACTTAAACTCAAGCTTATACAACATATATATATTTCAATTTAACTTTATAAAGTTTTTCATGTAATATTAATGATTATTTAAGGTTCTTTGTTCTTTTCTGTATTCAGTTCGGAACCATTTTGAATAAGGTTTTGTGTGAATTTCTTCATTATAGTGCCTACCACATAATTAGTTTGTTGTGTGGATGAAGAGAATAAACGAAGCCATGATGTGCCCGCATATGATTTGGAATTTTGTTATTAGCTGTTTTTATTTAATAACATGTCAATTAGACTACGCAGCGATATTTATTTAAAATAAATATTTTGATGTCAATTTACTAAGTAAAAATCTAGAGTCGTAAATTAATTACAGATACACTAAGTAAATTTTATTAAAATTATTTGGTTCTTCTTCCTAAATATGAGTCCTACTTTCTCTTAATGCTGCTTGTTGTTGTGTTCAGTGTCTTTCTGTATTAGCTATATCGTCCTTTAGTAAGCTATGAGCATAAGAGGGGTGCATATTGATAGAAACAGTCTATGACAACAGAAAAAAGTTAGTGCTAAATGTAAGAAGAAAAATTTGTAAAGTTTTCTTACTCTTTTTTGAATCTGCATTTGATTAGACTGCAAAGCGTGGTGTGTTGCGTTTTTAACATATTAGTTTAACTCCTTTTTTTTGTATGTCTGTCCTTTCCACTGCCGAAAATACCACGAACAAGTTATTTGATGTTAGTTAATATGCGCAGATTGTTTTTACTTTTTCTTTATACAATAGCATAAACAATGTATAAAAATACCCTGCAGATGTTCATGTATTGACATACACTGAATTATTGTGGGACTAGTTTAAAAACAACGTAACTCGACCGATGATCATATGACTTGTGCAAAATATGGCAGTCCCTTACACTACACGAAGCCCTAATAACCCGATTTTTTTTTAATTTGTGCTTATACAGGGCGTTCGCCGGGAAACGCAACCCACTGTTAGCGCTACAAGGAAGAAACTGCTCCCGGCGAGCGAGCGGTCAGCTTCCGGCATTGTTCGACCGTCGGCCGCGGACTATTTCATAATAATTACGTTTCAAAAACTTCATAAACTTGTATGTGCTACGCATTTAAATGTGACGTAATTCATTAGCTTGCCTTAGAAAAGATGCTGGAAGTGTTGACACTCTTGTGTAATGCACATTTCACATCTTCTGAACATATTTCGAGACACACGCTGCCCTAACTGACTTAATGATTTTTTGGGTGACTGTTCTAGTCGAAAAGCGATATCGTCAATTTTCTCCTCTGTGAGAATACGGTTGACCGACAGTCTCTTTTTGTTAAAAATGAACCCGTTTCTCTTACTTTTTTAACCAGACTCAGAATTGTTGATTTAGCTGGCAGTATAGCGCCAGGAAATTCGCGACGAAATTTACTGCGACACTTTTTAAATGACTTCTTCTTCACATATGTATCGTAGAGAAATATTCTTTGTTGCAAACTGTAAGGTACCATAATTTTACTCACACTCAAACACGGTACAGATTAGTAAGAGTATGAAGCCCCAAACCAGCCAAACCGCAAAGAAACGTTTATTCACAACACTGATTAATAAGAGACTGAAGTCACAAACTATCTACAATGCAAAGAAACCGTTCTTAACAATGTAAGGGTCCCATTATACTGCACTGCACTGTTGGGGCAGCGGAGGTGTTAAACAGTGCGGTGATTCACGGTGCCGTGTGGCGGAAACTGCTGGACCCTACTGCCCGAGCAAGTTGCCGACGGCAACAGACTGGGAGGGTAGCGTTTTCCGGCGAACGCCCTGTATTTTATGACTGCTGATCTGGAATTGTATTGACGAATCCACAATAAACTTTTCGGCAACATATCTCAAGGCTATTTCTTTAACAGTATTAAGTTTCTTGAATACGTAAAATGAAGTTCATGTTTTTCAGTTATTATTTTCTGATACAAATTGGTAAAAGGTATAAAAAATAGTCTCTTCCATTCCAGGTTTTGTTATAAATTATATTTTTCCGTTTATTGGTGCGTATTAATTTATTGTTTACTAGTGGTTGTGGTTTTTGGAACTTAATACGTCGTCAACATAGCAATGATCGAAGTAATTCTTAGAGAGAAACTAGCGAAGAAGTAATGACTCTTGGTTTACATTAAACAGATGCTATGACGCTCTAATTCACAAACTCATCTCAAATGCTAATTTGGATATCGGCAAGGGATTGCCCTAACAGAAGTCTGCGTGCTGAAGATCAGTATCTGCAATAAATTAATAAAATGTTTAGCTATTTTTGTTAGTACGAAACAAGTAGTCAATCATTCAAAACATGTAGCTTGTGAGTCTAATCAGTATAAGTAAAAACAGTCTGAACTTTGAAGGCCGGTGGAGTGCGATCGTCAGAGATGAGCTGAGATTTCCTTTCGAAAGCTCTTCACTATAATGGATATGGAAAGCTCAGCATGACAGAACTATCCGCATACTTAGAGGAACACCTGCTAGGAGAGACACCCCAACAACTCATATGATAAAGTTCGAAACTGCGCTGCGTGAAAACTTCAAAAATACTCTTTGAAGGATACTTTGTTCAGAATGTTTTTCACCTACAATCAGGCTCAGTTTATCCTAAATCCTTTGCAATATTTCTTTGTCTCACGATTTTCACGTTTTGTTTGCATGGCGAATTTCCAAACCGTTAGCTTGAAGAGTGGCCGCCCAACCTCCTACTTGAGGGTGTATGCACACGGATGGCGCACTCCGGTAAGCAAACAAAATCCGACGATTATGCCATCAGCTAGCTACACTTACACAGTAAATTCTGGAAAGCCGATATTCCTGAAAAAAATATTCTTCTCCTCTCCCTGCTTCCACTTTACTCTCTCTCTCTCTCTCTCTGTTTATCTTGAATCACTTGAAATATCTAGAAAAACTGTCTCCTACATACAAGTGTAGCTGGAATCAGAGAAAGCTTGCAGTTCGCATATATCGAGAGTATTCACCTTACAGAAGGCTGTCTAAAATCCTCATAGAATGTGACATGCCCTCAACCTCGCCTCAAAAATCATGCTGATAGCTAGATTTAATTTATGTCTATGGTAACTGCATTTGCAGAACCTAGCTGATACTAACTAATGATGATACCATACCAGATAATAGATCGTTGAGGACCCCAGCTCTCCTGTTTCTCCAGATCTGTAATCCGAGCTACCATTGGTAATGTTTAACCCGAAGTCCCCTATTGAACAGACCTCCGCTTCTGTTCCTGTTTTTTCTTTTAATGACTTTGCGCCATCATGTTTTACTTTGGCTGATCAATTATAACTTCCAGTGGAACAACAGAATATATACGTTCCCTTTTTATTGCTTTTGAGAATACATTTTGTAATCGCTCTTAGATTTATTTAAAATCGGTAATAATTGAATAACATCTGATCTACATTTGTACTTACGCAATACACACATAAATAACTGTTGTTTCCAAAGAACCATTCACTATAACGGAGTTACATCAGATTGCACATTCTTTTATTTTTATTTTTCTTCGTCAAATTTAAATTACTTTCTACACATCCCTCTAGTTTTCAAAGTTCAGAATAGAAGTTCTTCTACAAACTAACAGAAGCTATGAAACTCTTTCAGTTTGTATTTGTAATTGTTCAAATTTTGTTATTTGCTTTCTGTTCTTTTTGAGAGGGCAGTGAATATGAAAACTACACAAAATTTCATGCTGATGCGCAAAACTAACAGTTCTGTGAGGATAATTCCATTAAGATTAAAGTGTTTAGCGTTGTCTACTACAAAGCACAAAATGTTTTGTGCCGGCACTGTAAGCATACTTGAATCCTTAAATGGATTTTTGCATAATGTTCTTTCAGGTACTCACAATGCATTTCTGAAATCAAGTTGCGAAAACTTTAATACCTTGAAAGCTTCTGAAGAATTTTCTCAGAGATACTGGATAACAGATTAGACAGTGCGCAGGAGATACCAGCTTCTCTTTTTGCAGGACAGCTACTCCTCAAATTATTCTTAATAATAATGTCTTATGTCCACTAATTATTGATAGTCATCAAGCTATATTTCCTTTCCTTAAGGATCGTCGAATCAAGTAATTCTTTACGTAATCTTCAGGCATAATTTACTTAATCTATTCCTAAACAGTAAATAAATAAAGTTGAAAGAGAGCACTATCAGTCAAAATCAAAGATAGTCTTTGAGTCGTGCTTTAGGTTTTTGCAAAGACGCAAAAGTGCGCTTAGTAAAAAATAAAGAAATTATCGGATTTAACTGACTTTTTTATATATATTGAAACCGAACAGCATTATTAGTTCTCAGACTTTTGAGATAATATTTTTAGCTTTCAATCATTACAGACATAATATTCTTTTCAATGACTTGTAGCTTCATACCAAAATTATGAGAAAATCTGATATTGTTTTGAGTGGCTACTGCTAGTGATCCATTTATTCTGTTTCAGATGCTCGGAAGAACGATCCAGACACTACTTTATACCTTGGCATGCTCTCTTTAAATCTTAAATCTATACTATTATAAATCTGTAAGCAAGCTGCGTTTGTAGTGAGGCTTGATCTCTAATAACGCAAAAACTACCGCATCAATTTGCATGGTGTTTCCAAATTTTTAAAGCTAATGTTGCTGATCAACATTTGCAGAAGTCGCTAACGACTAATATGTACCATGGGAAGAAGGAAGTCAGTAAAAAACTTCAGAAATGTGAAACTATAGACCACAGATAATTATACACATTCAGACGGTCACTCCTTTCATAAAAAGACCTGACAAAATTTAGGATTACCCTTATTTTTTTTTTTTACTTCTGCGATTTATTTTCTGGACCGCAATACTTCAAAATAAAAAGAATACGTGAATCAAGTATAATCAGCATTTACTTGAATCGTAACAGGTCTGTTGAATTACGAAAAAGTTGAAAGTTGGATAAGTTGAAGACATGTATTGTCTCTGGTACACTGTTATACAGTTTGTCTCTGGAACAAAATTGCTACGTGAGGTACAATACAGCCACAATAAGCCAATACTTAATACGAAATTCAGTTTTTTCTCGAAGAGCGATGTCTGAAAAACAGCTATTACAAATATCAGCAAGTAATAAAACATACTTCTTTCATAATGAATTGCACATATTTGGAAGTACTTTATTCGATTAATATACGTGCAAATATAACTAGGCATCCGAAAATTCAGGTACTTGCGACTCAAATAATTACATAGAAAATACGGATATATTGAAAGAAACTCAAATAAAAAAAAAATTCATATCCTAATGCTACACCGCGTAAATTATAAAGCTAAAAGCATCGTCCCTTTGGCCTATAACAAAGCATATCAGCTGTCATCACTGTCCAGGTCGCATTTCAATCGATTTACAACTTGCGATAATTTTGCCACTCAGAAATAATTGCTTGAGTTACATGCACATTAGTACATATACTGTACCGTGATCCATTTTGACATTTTTGAATTAATTATATCTGACTGAAATAATGACAATAATGATACGACGATTTGAAACCAAGATTAACTCCAATTCACGTAAATTTCTATTTTAAAGCAGTAATAATTGATGGTGTATCAACATAAAATAAAAACCAATATCCAAACAGCAAAAAATAAATAAATCAGAAAAAATTGAGATGCTGTGATTATTGGTAATGAATTTTTATTTCAAATATAACTAGGCATCCTAAAATTCTATTCTAGACCGCGTAAATTTTAAAACTAAACCCGTTATGCCTGATGCTAAACAAAACGAGTCAATTGTTATCTGGTCCAGGCTGTTGTTTCGCCAGGTACTTATATGCGACTGAAATAATTACATAGAAAATACGGCTATAATGAAAGAAACTTAAATTAAAAATGTTTCTATCCTAATGCTACACCGCGTAGATTATAAAGCTGCAGGCATCGTCTCTTAGGCCTATAACAAGCATCATATCAGCTGTCAGGTTGCATTTCAAGCGATTCACAACTTGCGATAATGTTGCCACTCAGAAATAATTGTTTCAGTTACAAGCACGTTACTACATAAACTGTACCATGATCACATCTCGACATTTTTGGATTAATTATATCTGACTGAAATAATGACAGTAATGATACGACGATTTGAAATCAAGAGTAGCTCCAATTCACGTAAATTTCTATTTTAAAGCAGGAATAATTGATGGTGTATCAACATAAAATAAAACCAATATCCAAACAACAAAAAATAAATAAATCAGAAAAATTGAGATGCTGTGATTATTCGTAACGAATTTTTATATTTCAGCACACTTCCAAAAGGACTAATTCGTAGATTACTGCTATATTTACATAAATTTATGGCATCGCGGTTATGTTGCAATCCTCGGTATCCACATTTAAAAATAAACTTTTTTTAGTTAAGTATAATGGAAACAATATTTTTCATTATATCCACAGATACATCCTTAACAAAGCTTATACCTAGCTATATAATCCCAGGCAAAGTTTACACATAAAATCGCCAAAAAAAATTACACATAATGATTATAATATCAGCTTTCTTAACGTTACAACTGCTATATATCCATTTAAATTTTCGGTACCACGGTTAACGTGGAATCCTCCATATCAGCATTTAAAAATATTATGTTTTAGCTGAGTTAAATATTGCTTTCAGAAATAATATTATTTATTACTAGCACAGATATTTTATATTGTAACCAAGTTTATGCTCATCTATATACTCGCAGCCAAAGTTCACGCATAGTGATAATTGCAGCTGTGAAAACATTTTAATTGTTAGTGCTGTGAGTTGGGTAAGTATAAAAGTTTATGATATGCCCTTACGAAATAGATCTAATCTGTCGGGGTCAACTTCTGCAGCTAAAAGATGTCGCCGAAATCGGCTAAATGAGAGTGAAATAGACCGACAACATCGTCTGCAATAGCTAGAGCAAATGAAAGTAACCTGCACCGAGAAAAGCGATTGACCTATAACCGGGTTCTATACGCTAAATCCATAGCTTCTGAAAGCGCACAGAAGAAAGAATGTCGTTTGAACCGTGAAAGCCTTTCTAAACAATAAATGTTTATACTTCGCACAATAATTACAACCACGAATTACTACTGTTAATTTTTCAGGAACCTTTTCTACTATTGAATAAATTGCATCACGTTAAAATATGAATAAAACAACTCTCTGACATCAGTATGAAAACCGAACCTAACGTATTAACCGAAACAAACGAAACTATTCAGAATACATTAACAGTTCATGCCTTTCCACGTTAATGTCTGATAAGAGAATAAAATCGGTAAATAATTTCTACACCTGCCAAGGCACGCGCGCGTGAAGCAGCGGGCAAATGCTAGTCCAATAATATATTTTATTTGTGTCTGTCTACTTTTAAAACGTTTATAATTCCTCGACAATTTCCTTCTTTTATTTTTATTTTTACATCGATGAAGGTCATTTTTCTCAGCTAATTCCACTTCGAGTATAATACAGAGAAACGATTATCCAATACTGTGAGCCATTATGGTTCAAAATTGATCAAATTAAAAAAAAAACTGACTTGAAACTCAAGGCCCCTTTGTGTTTCGTAACTAGTACTCTCTGATCAACAGCTGTGCTGCCTAACGAACCTTCAACACAACTCAAAACAGAACAAACAGTTACAAGTCAGTGGAATAGGTACTACAATACTTATGGTTCCGACCAGCTGCTGATTTAATTAACATTTAGACCAAACTCGATTTCGAAATCCAGAAAATGATTCTGGTTCCATATCATAAAACAACTCGACAACTATAAGAGGAACAGGAGAGCTACTTGTTAATCCTATAAAACCTGCCAAGAGGACTACCCAACTCTCTCCAGGAACTCAGTTAAATAAAGCTATGCGATGCAGACTAAACCAGCAGCGAACAATCCGGGGAAGGTGTAAAGCTCTGATCTGCAAATACGAATGGCGAGCGGCATCGCCCAACAGTGCTCAGATCGTCGACTTGAGGGACTGTAGTGTATTAATAATAATTAATGACAGATGAATTTTTTAATAATACGTTACTAGTCTGCTGTATATTAACATTTATTTTGTTAACAGAATAAGTTTTTAGCAGTTTTCTCATACGATCAGTAAATGATGAAGCTAAAATACAAGATGAATTGGAATACCTCGAATTAATGCGATTCACGACGCAGTCAAACCTGTCAGATGCTGAAACAGTGTCCTTGAGTGGAATCTAGAAAGCAGACGAGAATTCCATTGTAATGAAAATTTTAAACTGCCCATAAATATCAGTTATGTTTAATGGTATCCCCAGAGTCAACCATACTGCTAGACTAGCCCCGCCACACCTCCTTCGGCAATCTGAATATGGCCGTATTTGGCGAAAACCGCCTACTAATGACTGTAGATCAAGAGGTAGAAAAAAAGAGGACATTTGCAGATAAAACAGAACCGGTTGTCCTTACTGACAGACACAATTATGGGCACTTAGTCGCTGACAGTCTCTCTCCCACGGTTCAGACCGCCCGCAATCAACTGCCGCACGGTGCAATTTTAAGACCTAAACATTCCTCCAGGCTGTTCTCGTAACCGTGCGAACTGGCGTCCTCGGTTGTTAAGGGGCGGAGCTGATCTCACAAGTAATTTTACACTTTGCAGCATTAAAACCTGTAAGACGAAACGTTACATTACCGGCAGACCAACGGAATTTAAAATTTCTTGTTTATTTTTTTATTTTTTTTATTTCATCCTGAGCGTAGCACATTGCAGTTTAGTTGACAGCGTTAAAGGTTTTTTGGAAGGGGAATTTCGTCCCATTTCAGTATCATACGTTTTTCATCACAGACAAATACAACATACTTCAGAATATATCTTTCACTGCTGATATAAAAAGATATCTCCAGTCACTTTAGCTGTGGACACGAAGTTAAATCCCCGCAAAGACGTTTTGGGTTATAATGGAAGAAGACAGGATGTTGGACACAGTCTGAGGTCGTGAAGGATCTTGGATTGTTTGCAACTGGAGCTGTTATAAAAAATGTACTAAAAGTGTTCCCTTTCACTTATGACCACGCCAGCCCATACCAAAACGGCGTTCAGATAATCGGAGCTTTGCATTCCGTTTCTAGATTTCGGCGCTCGACTTCCGGCCGATTCTAGCCATAAGGTATTTCCTTCCCGACACTCATTGCACAGAGAGAAGAGGAACAGTTCTGGCTTTGAAGAAAACTTCTCATTCTGGGGAACTGAGCCTCAGGTGTCCGGTTCGCAGTCAGTCTCCCTATAATCTCAATGAATGTAGATTCTGCGACTGGTAGCTCAAATGGGGGAACTATTGACAATCAATAGGAGGCGAGTGTCATTTATCGTAGCTGGATATGTGAAAAAACCCTACTTGCTGCTAAACGAGTACTAACAAGGTTGCTACCGGGGCGTAAGGCAGGTTGAGGATAGTGCTGCCCACGTCATCTCTGCACCAGTTCCTACATTATGGTGGAGCTGCACCTGCACCAATCCTCAGGTATAGGCCCAAAGAGCCTGGACAGAGACAACCTTCTCCCTTAACGTTATCTTGATGTTATTGCAGATAGACAAAATGAGTTGCGTCATCATGAGAGCAATGAAGCACATAAATTCAAACGACTGTCTGACATGCTGGTTCAGCAAATTCCATAAACAGCTCTGAAAAAAGATTCAGGACAGTAATATGTGATGGCCGAATATCAAAGCGTAGCTTTAGGGTGAAATGCGTTTCTTTCCCTTCAGTAACACGACTGGTTTCAAGACAAAGTTCTAATTTTTTCTATCTTTGCTAATTTATTCAAATTCACGTAAACGTTTCAAGCTAACCCACATTTCTCTTCTGTCATCGTCTACAATTCTTACTTTCAGTTGTTTCAGATGCTAGAAAATTGGTTCTTCATGTCTTCAGACCTACCAACCATCGAGATCTCCTTTTCGGCAAGATCCGTATTCTGTGGCAAAAACAGAAACCATACAGTTTCGTTATGTCCGTTCATATGTCACAGCACCGTAATTCCATCAACTTTGTACCGATTGTAATCAGTTTTCACAGAAGATGAGTTTTACTGATCGCAAAACAGACAGATACTTTTAAAAAGAGAGATGAGAACAATTGTCTCGGGTACTACACCGAGCGTAGTATTGTAGTATTGTTGGATACGTAACCGAAAACGTAATCGATGTTTTTAAGACTTATTTATTTGTGTTTTTGGGGAAATATGAGATCAAAAAGTCGTTAAAATTGTGCCCCTTTCCCTCTTATTTTCCGAGCAGAACTGAAAAATTGAGTATTATCCACTTAATAAGGAATTTCAACGTAAACTGTTTTGGAGAAGATAGGCTGACAATTTTGTTTTGTTTTTTATTTGATATTCATGCTATTCTAGAACCAATAAACTAGGAGCGTTTACTGGCCACAGAATGGAGTCATAAAAATTCCTATACATACAACTGAGGGATGGAACACCAATTGAGGAATAGTTGAGCAGGTATTCAAAAAAAGTAATCAATGTTACATGGAACATTTTAAGTCAGTGTGTATTTTACTAGATACATTCCTGTGATGTTGGCTTATGAATAACGTAATTAAGAGTGTTTATTGAGGTTACCAATTTTTTTGTCAGTGAATCATTCACTTATCACCTGTTGTTCACTATCATTCAAATACTATCTGATGATTGTGGTCTGGGGGCTCAGTGTTGAAGGCGTCTGGCTGGAGACTGAAAGGTCCCCGGGCCGAATCCCGGTTTCTGCTGGGATTTTCAAAGACCTTCACATCTGCCACAACTTTTTCAATATTGACGAATGTGCATTATGAAATGAAGGTGGCGAATAAAGTTCATTTAGGGTATCAAAATAGGCGGTCACTGCATTCAAATAACTTGATTAAGATCGTATGAACAATTGACTGTCTTTTAAAAATACATTGAGGAGTATATTCTAGACAATTTTTCTTCACACTAACTAAACTTTATAAGATTACAAGTTGTCCTATTTATCATCCCATCTGGTGTATCTGTAATCTACCGTGTCGTGAATTTATCTTGACATCGCAAGGACTACACTCCTTGCAGTTCAGAAATGACAGAGGTTGCTTTTAACCGGAACTCCCTATGCTAACGTAGTAGTTCTATGAGATAAGATTTAGTTACATGGCTGCAGATGGCAGTACAAACGGGGTCGCTAGTTAGCACTCCGATTTACAGGCGCTCGTTTCGTTTTAGTGCACTTTTTGTGAATGTAACATCTCGTAGCTCCCTGTTTCTTACGGTCTCCTGCGCGAAGATTCCCTGCCTTAAATGCAAAGTAGTCCAAGTAGATAGCAAATGATCACGAATAAAGTGAATTAACTATTATTACCATCACTGCTGAAAGTAAGAAATGAAGATTACATGTTTCTTCAATGCAGACCAGAACTTTCACTGATGCGCGTTAGGGCTCCTTTGCCCTTACTTTGGAAGAATACGATTAATACCTGTTCGATTGACGATATCATCTGCATTTTGGCAGTCTAGATTACGACTTTCATTAATTTTCCATAAACATGAATAGTAGGATTGTGCCTAGTTTCCGCCACAAAAATACACTTTTTATTAACAAAACAATTAGTACAAAGTGTAAAAATTAATTATTGTTCCATGCCGGTTTATAGATATGAAAAAGATAAAGAAATTAAGTTGATTAAATACGGAAGTTATATCTTTGCATCATTGCTAGTATTATCCATCACCTCTTGTGTTTGGAGTCTACATCTGAAATGTCTTACCGTACCAGGTGTACGAGCGAGAATGCTCTGGGCAGCTATTCGGGAGGACTCCGGTTCAAATCTCAGTCTAGGTATCCTGATTTCTGTTTTCCAAGGTTTCTCGAAATCACTACATGGTCTTCAAGAGGCCATGGCAGAATTTCTTCCAATTCCTTGACGCCAATACTCTCCCGCTTCTAATGATATCGACGTCTGCAACGTGTAAAGCACTAAGAAATCTATATAGAAACGTCATTTATGTAATTTCCAGGTAAGTTATTTCTAAACAGTGGAGAAGAGATTTATTCTATACCTAATTACCAAATATTAATTTGGTTAAAATCCATTCAGTTCCTGCGTATACTTCTTACAAGGAGACTCAGTGCCAATCACTAATTTTGTCGATTTTTTAGATTCATTACTATCACTAAGCTACAGCACTCAGCACTGAATTTAATATTTAACTACATTCAAATTCATCGCATAAGATCATAACCTCTAGGCAAGAGTTCTCTCTGATGCTATCCATATCCTGGAGCAGCATCTCCGACTACACATATGCTCTTGATAAAGATTAATTTTTGTAAAAAATCACGTTTGTTGTTCCGTGATTTTTAACAAGAAATTTACAAAAAAAAAACACATCAGCCTTGTTTTTTTTTTTGGGGGGGGGGGGGGAATGGGTTGACATGCTGACACTATGTGAAATAGGTACAAGTGAATTGTTCCTATGGTTACACTTTGCGGTCTACATAGGTTAGTAAGAATTTTTTTGCAAGTGATCACTCTGTGAAGAAGTAGTCTGCGTCCATTTGATGGTATTTCACACTCTGCCTAAGGCGGTAATAAGTTTTGAATCGTTTGTGACTACGATATAACATAATTATTAGAGAGTGTTCGCAAGTAAGAAGTTAGATAATTTTGCTGAAAAGAGTGAGGAACAGAGAAAGACGTCTTACTTTTTTGGTGAAGAGATTGGAGCAGATGTTTCGGAAAAAACACCACGAAGGCTGCAATTTGGGTAGATGTGGAATCGAACCCAGATCCAGCCATACAGATTTCGGTTTGCCATGGCTTCTATGGCTTGTTCCAATTACTCCAATCAAATGCCGAAATGGTTCCATAAAAAGGCCATGGCACAATTTCTTCCCGTTGCTAGTATATTATCCTCTCCTTGACCCAAATGACTTCGACTTTCACGAGATGTAAAAGAAACCAATTTTAAATTTTTTAATTTCTTTATTTTTTTTATTTTTTATTTTTTTATTTATTTTTTCCAAGAAGAAGAGAAGCTACAAGTCCTCTGTAAATGATTGATCTGCCAGAGTTTCTCTGATGATCCATCGATATTCCGTGGCGTTTCAACATCTTTTAAGTATCCTGTGTGTATAGAATCATTGATCCACTAATTACAAAAATATTTATTCATAGTTCCAATTTCAGCACTTGTAAGAATAGATTAATTCCAGGATGTTGCAATTTTGAAAAATATTCTACCAAGAACTAAAGAATTATATGCAGTATTCGTACGGTTTTATAGAAGATCGTAGTAAGTCGCTTTACGGATTGAATCTCGGGCCGCATCTTGCTCGGCCATTGTCTTCTTCTTCTTTACAATTTGCCCTCCTTCCAGCCACGGGAACATAACTGATTTACTGTTTCACATTTTCATCTGCTCCCAGAATTTTTTCATTCTTTACTAAGGTTCGTCCTCTCTTCTTCAGCCAAAATGGTCTTGAATTTATCAGTTTTAGTTTGAAACACTGTTCAATTCTCTATCCAATCTGGATGGATTCCAATTTTTTCCATATCTTTTCTCGTCTCCTCAACCCATATTATTGTCACTTTTAATTTAGTTATGTAGCTGAAAATTCTTTTTGTAAATCTACACTTATTCTCATAAGGTGTCTATAATATTTTAACCGTCTCGTATGCATTGTATCTACAATTTTTTCTGCGTACCTACATACATTTTCATTTTTCCTCTTCCATATGGTACCTTCTTTTTCCATTACCGGTCTTCTTCGCTCTGGCCTCGCATTCGGAAGGATGTGTGTTCGAATCCCAGTCTGGGCATCCAGATTTGGGTTTTCCATGGTTTCCCCAAAATCACTCCAGGAGATTCTACCTTCAAAGGCCATAGCCGAATTCCTTCCTGTTCCTTCCGCCAGTCCTTTCCCACCTCTAATGACCTCGACGTCGACTAGGCGTAAAGCCATAAGCAAAAACTGGCCCTATTATTATAATTTCTTAGGTGAAGTATCTACTCGCACTTAGAAAACTATTCGAAATACCTTATCTCCGAATCGCCTATCTGTAACGCGTTCAAGTACACATCGTCCGCCAGATAACCTTGCCAACTCTTCTCATAAACGCTGAGTTCACCAAATATAGACAAGTGCTACGAAACGACTTAAGAACAGGCCAGAACTAACGGGCGAAATACCTGGCTTTAGTATGATGACGGCCATGCATTGTTCGTCACTGTTCAAATATTTTGCCGTGTTACAATCCGTGTTAAGACCCTGTGAAACATTTTGTTCTGACATTCACAGACTAATATGTTTTTTATCGCTGGCTCTCACAACAGATCCACAGATTTATTGTTCGCCTGATACCAGCATTGTTTCAGTATATAAGAAAGAAGCCTGTTTCACTATGCTGTAGTGTTAAAGCACACATCGATGAAAGACACAACAAATACAATGGAATTTCCAGATTGGGTCATATCACTCATTATGGTAAGCCCTCAACATCACTGGAAGTGGTAGCAAATACAATTCAAATCCGTATCCCATGAAAATGCTATGTTTCTTTTTCCTTTTAATACGGATCCTACACGAACGTCTCCTGTAAATGTTTTGAACGTTGCCTATCTAGTAGTTGACAAGATTTATTATCGCGGGAGGAGTAATGTACAAACTGTTTATAATTATGTATAATATGTTGGTTTTATTAAAATTTATTTATCTGAAGCAGATGAAATCAGGGATATATACTAAAAGTAGATATTTGAGTTGATCGTCGGTGAGCCTATGAGCATTGGAGGATATATGAAATTGTTTCTAAGTTTAAAGATCAGGTTTTTTTTGCTTATGACTTTACGCCTTGTCGACGTCGAGGTCATTAGAGGCGGGAAAGGACTGGGGTCAAGGAACGGGAAGGTATTCGGCCATGGAATTTTGAAGTAAGCATCCCGGCATTCATCTGAAGTGATCTGGGAAAACCCAAATCTGGATGCCCGGACGGGAATTCGAACCACCGTCCTCGCTATTGCGAGGCCATAGCGTTAACCGTTCAACCAACACGCTCGGTAAGATCAGTGTCAAAGACAGAGGTAAATCCTTGGAATCGGATTCTTTTGTAAATATTTTGTCGCAAAGAACACAAAACAATGACGGATATGCTGTATGATGCTTTATAAGTTGGACGTTTTTTGAGTCATTCTTGTATAAAACAAATTTTCTGCTTCCGTTCAGAATACATGGCTAGTAGACGCATCCTATTCCTTCTCTTCCATAAAGGTGGTCACCGAATGATCTGTAATAATCTAGGACCAGGATGGAAACCCCCAATCAGAATTTGACATCGTTTTTCAACTTGCGATCACACAAAATTCATTCATCACGGATAGAAGTTCTAAATTTTTCTGTTGCAAAGAAAAACCTCTAGCAAGTATTACCAAAAAGACATAACTGATGTTCCCAATCGTTTGGAGCTTATCAGCAACATTTTTACTAAAATTTACTCGGGAACTGATAAGAATAAGAAGCTTTCTACAAAATTTCAGTGGATTTTATTCTAGCTTCATGGCTTGTTAACGTCAAGGTCAATAGAATCGTGAGAGGAATTAAACCATGCCATTTTTATGAAAGCAACCTTCTTTCGGGAAACCATGTTAAACCGAAATCTAGATGTCCGGGCGGGGATTCGAACATGCGTCCTCCAGAATGCCTTGCCCGATTCTATTGGTTTACACACGTTCCACATTTTTGTTCCAGTCGATCATTATTTTCCTTTTATGGCCCTCAAATCAATGATTGGTTACTCACATTGTAGTATGTTTTTGTACTATTCAGCAGAAAGCATTATCATCTTTGACGTTCTTAGTGTATCTAACGTATTTGCGAGGCCTGGTAAAAAGTAGTTAGGCATTATTTTTTCCATATTAAATTAATGATAACAAGATGAAAACATTGCACTAATGTGGCGGGAGAAACCACCATTACTATGTCTGAATAATCAGAAGTCTTTCCACGTGCATCGATGCGTTCTAGGTAGGCGACCAACAGCGATCAAGCGTTGCACTTGATAGATGGTTAGCTGATAAAGAAAGAAAATACCTAAATACAATCAGCCCCATGTTCTCTATATAAAAATTGTGTCACTCACGTAAACTCAAAAAAACCATTGAGAAGTTACCTCAAGAACGGCTTCTCTCAACCATTCTGTTAAAGGCCGTCCGGAAGTTCTTCCAGCTGAGGAAGAACCACTCCTCTTGGTTTGAGGTTGTAAGCAATTCCTGCTTTTCCGCAGATGCATGTCTGTTGCAACTTACGTATTGGCTCAGGTGATAACGCCGGCACTTGGCCATTTGAGCTCCTCTGCTGGGAGAAATTTTCACCGTTTGGGAATTGGACTTCGGGGTAGGAGAAGAAGTGGTGCATGACTGCATGATTTTAAATCGGCAGATTTTTCACCAAAGCCTTCTGTTAATTCCCAAACTTATCCGCAGTGCGTTTGGAGTGAGAGCATACATTGAGAACGGTTCTTCGTCGCAGGTCTTGAAGTCTTTCTGAAGAGCAGGCCTAAATAGTCCGAATCTTTTTCTCTCAATCCTTTATTCCGCCTTGATATATACAAAGTAACAAGGCTCTACACTGAACATGTCATCCATACACGTACAACAATTCTTGGAGAGAAGGAACTGGCCACCAAGCTTCGTATCTGGCTTCATTAATCTCCAATACGAATCTCGATTAAAAAAAAGATGATATTTCCTGTTAATTTTGCGTAGAACATAGCCGATTTCAATTATACCACGGATCTGCGGTTGTAAACGTTGTCAATCTAATTGATGCAGATAGAAGCAACAGCAGTTGGCGATGGCCGTTCATCCACAGTCGATCAGGTACACCGAGGCAGAGCACTACATTCTCTCCTATGATAAAAACTCTTGCCGGGTGTTCCACTGGATAAGTTCTTCTGCCATGTACGACGTTTCGAGAGCTTTATCCGCTGTCTTCGTCAGGTGAACTGAGAGTCAAAGTTGCTACTGCGACGACGCATCACCGACTGTTGGTGACGTGTTCACCTGATGAATACAGCCGAGGAGGCTGTCGCAGACCACTCAGGATGAAGCAGTACGCCGGGAAAAAGTCAATTCTCACATTCCCTTCCATGACATTAGCAGCCAGACGGAGTGTGGTGTGTTCGGCCGTGGTTGCTTTACGTTCTCGAGTCGATTACTTCCGTGTTCGCCTCGCATTCGGGAGGACGGCGGTTCGAATCCCCGTCCGGGCATCCAGATTTGGGTTTTCTATGGTTTCCCCAAATCACTCCAGGCAAATGCCGGGATGCTTCCTTCAAAAGACCATGGCCGAATTCCTTCCCATTCCTTGCCCCCATCCTTGCCCCCCATCCTTTCCCGTCTCTAAAGACCTCGATGTTAAAGAGCAGTTAAAAAAAAAAAACCTTCCGTGTACTCATCTGACAGCGGCTTACTGGGTGTGGGGAGCTGTTCCGGTCGGTCAGCTTCATTGAATCCGCCTCCTAGAGCCGTACAGTTTCATTTCAATTGTCAACCGATCTAACGGCGATTTTTAATCAAAATATCAACTTCTCAATTTTCAAAAGTTGTGACGTTCCATAAACATCGTATTTAGTCAGCCAGTAGAGCGGGCAGCTTCCTGTAACTCAGTTTTGTGTGTCACAAATTAGGGCATAGTGGTTGTACAGTTTTCTACTATTATCTATACTTCATGCTGTAAACTCGGTAAATAGTATAATTGATTAACTTCTTACTCAGCATTGAGCATCGATTTTTCTTCAACAACTAGCAATAGTTTATACACCTACAATGATTTAAATTGTAATATTTTGAACTTTTATCGTGAGTTGACCAACGTTAATTACAGTTAAATAATTTAATAGATACCATTAATAAGTTGAAAGTCACTTCGATTTATACCCCATATCTTCGAAATCTCTAAACATTTGTCATAACTGTACTTTTATTTTTGACCATTGCATTGATCCTCAGATTTAATTTTCTTTCAGAAAATTGAAATGAGTCCAAGAATACTCTGTTGTTTTCTTTAAAAAAAAAAAAAAAAAAAAAAAAAAAAAAAAAAAAAAAAAAAAAAATGAAGATTCTAAAAAAAATAGCTTTTTTTCTCTCTTTTGGAAGTAAGCGAGACAAAGCTAATGTCATTCCAGATCTCTCAGTATTACCCCAACCCACCCCACCGAGGTCGATAGGTGAGCAGTAACGTTCAGGTTTGGCATTCTGGAAGACATGGGTTCACATCCCAGTTCGGTCATACAGATTTTGGTTTTCCATGGTTTCCCCAAATTACCACAGATGAATGCCGGGATGATTCTTTCGAAAGACCACGGCCAAATTCCTTAGCGTCTCTTATCCCTATCCCTCTTCATATTGTTTAGATATTATTATATCTGTAGATGATTCTGATATTTGTATAAGTTAGCAGTAGTATGTTATTCGCGTGTTGTGTGAGATGTGGAAGTGGGGAGTATTGGCCTGGTTGAAAATTCCAAGGGTTCTGACAAGCGTAACATCTTCGTCTAGCAGGCAAATTACCATCAAATCTTATCTCTCTCCCCTCCCGAATCGTTGACAAGTTTTGGATCTAACTCAGACACTGGTAATCAGTTTGATGGCTGTGAACGCATACCACCTCCTCTTCTCTGCTCATGGCCAAGTTCCGGGTATTGTATATATGTTTCCTGGAACTCGAACTTGCCAACATTCTGTCAAACAGCAGGCAATGTGAGGCCAGACCATTAACCACTGACCCACCACGCTCGGTGTTTCGTACTTTATCTGTCCACTTAACTTTCAGCATCATTTTTAGTACCACATTTCAATTTGCCTTCTTTCTGCATCGCTACCATATAGTTCTCTGTTCCGCACATTGAGTTTAAAAAAACATTTCCAAGTCCTAGATCAATATTTTAAACTAAAAGATTTTTTTAATTTTATTTTATTTTTATTTATTTATTTATTTTGTTTTTGTTTTGCTTTTAACATCATTTCTGCTACGGCCATCAGTTGTAATTTTAACTTCCAAGTAGTAGATTCACTTACTTCTTCTATCGAATGCGATCCTATTTTTATATTTAACATTCTATTATTGTTATTATTTCTGCTACATTTCATCACCTTTGTCTTGCTTTAGTTTCTTCTTCTTCTTCTTCGATTATTCCCTTTAAAGAGAGCGACTGAACTTGAGTAGTCATGATGTTTTTTTTTTTCTTCCTATCTTCCCAAATTCTCTTCACACGCTCGCTGTGTTCTCTCTTGCGCTCTTCTGACCATTTGTTTCCTGTTCTTTTTTTGGTTTATGTTTGTTTAAGTGTATGTTTCTTTATGATGTTTCTAAATTGTTCTCGGTTGTTTATGTTGTCTTGTGTGATTCCCAATTCTTTAAGGTCCTCTTCTGTTTCAGATATCCATTTAATCTTGTTTTTACTGGTGTTTACTATCTCGAAGATTTGCCTTGTGAGCCTGTTCTTGTTCATCCTGCCTAAGCCGGTCCCAAGCCCGGTTGAAAAATGAGGAGGGGGAGGAGTAACACCTCGTTAAAAAAAACCTTGGTTCACCTGGCCCGGGTGATAGTACCATGTGAGGGCCCCTTGCCAGGGATACGGTGAAGACCTCAACGGCAGTGAAGGTGGAGATGAAGATCATCGGTACAGCGGAACTGGTGGAAGAGGCAGGCCAAATCCACTAGCGTCTGTTTTGGGATCCAGCGGTTAGTGGTCAGCGTCTGCTCACCTAGTTGGTGCGGCTGATACATATTCTTCTTGATCTCAACAATCAAGTCGTACCCATGTAATCTTCACTGAAGATTGCCCCAAAACAATTTTAACTTGCTTTAGTTTATATATAGTCCAAAATCTTCCTTCAGTATTTTACGCATGCCATTCAGTAACTACTCAATATCCTCAGAATGTTCTCCTAACATGAAAATGTCGTCAGCAAATCGTAGTATACTGATTTTTTTTTTTTTCTCCTTGGACACTTACGCCAAATTCAAATATTTCTTACGCTTCCTTTATTGCTTCACGGGGATAGACTACAACCTTGTCTCACACCCTTTTTAACTGATGCCTGCCTCTCATGATTCTACACTTTTATTCTAGTAACTTGATTCTTATATAGTTTATAAAGTATTCTTCTATATCGTTATTTTAGACCTGATGTCTTTAAAACATCGAACATCTGTCACACCTAATACTAGAATACGCCTTTTCTAAGTATCTTTGTTTTTCTTGATACCCTTCAAGTATTAATCTTAAAGCCATAATTGCTTCGCTTGTACCGCGGTTTTTCCTAAACCCAAACTGATCTTTACCTACTATCTCTCCTACAACGCTTTCCATTCTATTATATATTCTTATTGAAGCATGTGATATTAGACTTGCGGTACGATAATTCTCATATTTGTCAGCTGGTCCTTTCTTTGGAATTGTGAAGATGATACTTCTATTAAAATCGGTTGGAATTTCTCCTGTTAAATAACTTTTTGATATCAGGTTATATAAACCTTGGATTCCTTCGTCTCCAAGGGATTTTAGAAGACCTGCAGGAATCTCATCAATTCCAACTGCCTTATTTAGTATCGAAACATTATAAAGCTCTATCGAAATAAACCTGCCACTAAATTGTTTGTAATAGCTCAACCGTTTCCCTACTCTCTTGTTCATTACAAATCCTAAACCAGTAACTCTACTAGCAGCTTTCGTGTTAGTTTTCAGAGTTCCCCAGACCAGAAATCTTGTGCATCCTTCCACTTAATCTCACTAATCCCAACGACATCTAACTCAAGTCGTTCCGTCCCTCTTCTTAAATCTACCAGCTCTATTCAGACTTCTAACATTCCACGCTCCGACTCGTAGAATGTTTCTATGAATTCTGATGACGTCCCCCTGAGCAGTCGCCAGCCCGAGAACTGATTAGGAGACTATTTTACCCCCGGAACATTTTACCCAAGAAGCAGCCATCATACTATATGTAATTGCAGAGGGTTACATGTTCTCAGGGTTTATAATGCAATGGCTTCCCGTTGTCTTCTGTATCCCCATGCCGTTGATTATTTCTGATTCATCCGCCTTTAGGGTCCATTTCCACCCCTTAGGGTAAAAGGGTGCCTTGGGCCGTTCCCCGCTCTTCCGTCCTTCTTTAGGAAGTCGTTGGCAAGTATTGAGTTACTCCTTATACCTGGAATCTGTCATTGCCAGAGCCTCGTCCGTGCAAACGGGGTGCACCACGTAAAAGGGAGGTTGACATTTGGTTGGAAGAGGCTAATATAGTCTCTCCCAAATCCTTACACCCCAGTAAAGGATAAGTGAGACCAAACCGAGTAGTGAACATGAATACTCAACTGAATTGGACAATACTAAAACTGCGTTTCGGTATGCATGTATTACTTTGTATTAAAAACGCCAATTATTCTGTCTCTGGAATGTCGTCGTACTGTCAATGGAATGCACACTTCTGAACAATGGGATTCGTACTTCTCACTACCCCGAAGGGTAAAACTAGACTGCCCTTCCTTCCAAAATAAACAAACATTACATATAATTCTCGAAATTTCGAGTCAGCTGTGTCCTTACAACAGCCGATGTCTCGTTGGCAACCATGGCACGTACAGCCTTCTGATTTAAGAGCGGACCCTGCCAGAAAAACCCAGTTGGTTCGTATCTTGGGCTGCCGCCCGCGGCGCTAGCGGTCCAAGGACGGTCGGAGCGCATGCGCCGTTTTCGCATTTGCACTGTCAGTTGTTCAGTCGCCGGTCCGCGCGCGCACCATTGAATTGATATGGCCGCCGCCGGATGAGAGGTAAATAACTGTAAAAAATTTTGCTGTTAAATAGTTGGTGCTGCATTTTATTAATTAAATCGTTTCATTGTATCAGAACAGTATCTTTAGCTTCTTTAAAAAAAAATTCATTCAAAATGTAGAAGTGTAAACAATTATCGACAGTTTTATAAATTTGTTGATTGTGACCTTTTTTTTATCATTATTGAGTGCATGCTCAATAGTCTGATATCTTTATCCACTAAGTTCGCCATCGCAGTGTGATTTAATGATTGAATGAATGCCTACAAGTGCAACAATATATTATCTGTTTATTGCTTATAATGTTTTCTTGCTTTTAGTATCATCAATTAAAAGTTGTTGTGTTTACCATAAATAAATAAACGTTTTATTTCCGGTGTTTACAATTATTTTTTCGGCAAAGAAAATGAATTGAAACACTTCATATATGTATATATATATATATGTATATATATTACAAGTTTGTATTAAGCTACAGCAGAAACAGAATTTATAGTAATCATACATGCTGAACTGTTTTTCTCTGCCGACATTGAATCACATCAACGACAGCGAAAAAAAATATTAAAAAAAAAGAATAGGATAATATGAAAACAATCCTGAATATAGCTTAAAATTTTCCTCTTAGATTTTTTATGCTTCATTTTTTTCCTTTCTTTTTTTAAAAAAAGTGGCTGATTGAATAATTTTATCGATGATGCACATGATCACATTTTAAATTACATTTTTCACGTGATTTTGGCGTCTGACTGATGATAGAGGCGAATATCTTGGTTTCTCCAGAATAAGTCATGTTTATTTTTATACTCAGCTCGGTTAGTTAATGCCGTCATAAGCGATGTGTATAGCGTGAAGGTCTTTCGATGAGTCTTCTAACGGACCGGAAATTCCGCTTAAGGTTTTTGACTTGCTGGATCCCTGGCGCGATGTCCCAGGAGTCCCGTTGATCTCACCGGCAAGGAATGAGGAACGGATCGTTCTAGTTAAGAATTTTTTTAAGCCTTCTTGACTCTGTTTACATTAATTTTAACACATAGAAAATCTATCAGAGAATTAAGCAACGGATATTTATAATAAGAAAAAGATGTTCACACTTGTTAAAAGTTTCAAAATTGGTAAAAAAAAATAAAAAAAAAATAAAAAAAAGTCTACGGACATCAAAAACCAAATAAACTGCAGCTTTCGTAAGCGATTAGCTTGTTGCTGGTAGATAGAGAGCATTTTTTGCTGGTAAAAAGTGTCGAGAGTGAAAACTTACTATGTATTATGATTTCACTGCAGTCGTAAAACATTCAGATTTCTATACCTGAAGTCGTCTGCGAAATACATTTTAGATTTGTAAACTTTATGACAGTATGATTAGATTTGATGATTTAGACAAAAGTTCGTTTTTTTGCTTTTTATTATTTTTTGTAAGTAGTCTGTGTTGAAAGTTTTTGCATCGCATGGCCAGTGAAAGATTAAATATCTATCTCGAAGACTTTGTTTAGTTTACTACTCGTAATCCGCCCTTTGGTGGAGACGGTCGTGCAATAATTATCACCCGTGAAAGGAGCATTCCCTCGTGATGGACTCTGTCCCTAACATTTAAGAGAACACTTAAGATTTATTGTTCATAAAACATTATTTCCCATTATTCGTTATTAATCGGAAAAATCTAGAGTGTGATGTTTCTTCGTTCTTTGAGACACATATTTCCTCTCAAAAGGCTTAATGCTAATCATTTTATGATATGGCAAGCTGGAAGATTTTCCACTAAGCACCGTCAACTTGAGCGCAAGGGATTCCCCCAACGTTGATCTTTCACTCGCACAATAATGGAAGAATGGAACCACCTGAAGAGATACCATCGACAGAAAAACACCTCATCATTCTCACACACGTCACTAATCGCAGAAGTTCAAATTCTGTGTCTGAGAGGGTTGCTACGTTCTGACTTAGACCAGTTCTTGTACTTACTTTCGTCGAAACATTCTCAAGTTTACACAATTTCTGGACCGGCCTCGATGTAATCCTAAAAGCCGCTTTTAATGTACGAAAACTATAAAACTAAATTCCGACATTTGTCCATACCATATTTTTGTTAAATATTTCCTGTGAATTGAGGCTTATCTTGTAGATATTATGGGACGTCAATTAATTATGTTTTTTTTTTCTTAAATTTGGACCTCCCTCCCATTTGTTGAGTTTTTGTAAGATGTGCGAGGACTCCCCTCGTCCCACGTGAGATTTGCCTTTAAATATTTAAAATTATTTGATATTTTCATGTCAAGCTACTACGTTCCTAAACGTTAATACCGATATCTTCTGTATACTACATTTTTTTCTGTGAAATAAGAGGAGAAAAGTAACATAAAAAGTTGACCACTCTTTTCCTTTAAATAAGATTTGTTGAGATTTTGCCGGACCCCGCCTCCCCCTATTTTAGCTCACGTAATTAATGGAAGTCCCCTTAAATATAATCCCATGACCATGCAATCTATAAAAGATACCAGCTCACAAATTTAGTTTCATACAAAAAAGTAATAAATAGACAAAGTAATAAATAAAATTTTTAGTGGACCGATTAGTTTTTACAGCCACAGTTCATGACTCCGAAACCTGATCTTATCTGTTTCTTGTGTTTGATCATTGTTATATTTCTCAAGGTGATTTGCACAGTCTAAAAGGGGCTACACGAGCTTTTAGGGCAAAGATAGATTTTAGGTTCGAATGTGATGACTGCTTGACCCGATTTCTATGAAAAACGAATGCAACTTGTATTTCGCCATATGGGTTCGCTCTTCAAAATTTGAAGAATATCTGTATAGTTTGAAGTGACTTATGAGTAGTAAGGACAGAGATTTTGCGCTGACACAGTCTACGCGCTATATAGTTAAGTATCTAAGTTCATGACCGCTTCACCTGATCTGGCTGAAATACGAACTGGCCCTCTATGTGATCCCCTAAGTGTTTGCTCTGCAAAATCTGAAATATTTCTGTTGAGTCTGAATGGCGTTAGAAACATTAAACACGGACAGATGCGATCTGGCTATTGAATAGATCAGTGATATAAATATAAAGAACGTGACCAACACAAAACCCTCTTATGCAAACTGTGCTGTTGACTCACTAGCTCATGGCCTTTTAATCTTGGTCATTATGAGAATCCATATTTGAAATGGTCGCTGCTGAAAGTAGCTTCTCATTTATGTTAACCAAGGTTGAGTGGATCACGTTACGGACCTACCGACAAAGGAAATCTGTTGGCCACTATTGAAAACTGAAATCGCTGGTTCCCTAACCGTCCATCATTTGCAAATGCACTCGCTGATTGAAAAATTGACGAGTGGTGATGTTTTAGCGGGTTTGCGACTACTAGTAAATGAGAGCTTCAGATTCAGGGATCAGCTACAAGACTAGCTAAGAAAATATTCCCTAACCTGTGATGCAGACTATTCGGCAGCTGTAACAATTTATTTTGAAAAACCATAAAGAAACGCAAAATTTGACACCTTGCTCGGGATTTGAAAAATGCTCCTCCAGAAAAATTATTCCGACGACTTGGCCGTTGTACCATTTTTTTTGCTTCATTGCTCTTTCCAATCGGCTTTTTACAATCCTGCAGTTTTTCTATCCTTTACTAATTTGTTCATTACTTTCTACTCACTATATACTACGTTCTCTGTTAACTGCTTCAATTATTCCAATCTTTGCTTCATATACAATTTTTCTCTTCAGATTTTATTCCATATTAAGAGATTAACAGATCCTGTATGTCTCAAAAATATGACCCATCATCTTAAGGGTTTTTTTTTTTTTTTGTAAAATTCTTCCTGGAATTCCCTTCTTCGCTCATCATTTCACAGATATGTGTATTTCGAGCTTTATCTTTCTTCTTATACACTCTTCTGTGTCACCAAGTGTCAAATGCCTCAGTATTTATTTATTTTTTCTATACCGTCCAAAATTAGGTATTACTTTCATACATATTGTTTTAGAAAGTTTTCGCGTAGTTCACTATCGGAGAAACAGGTCAGTAACATGAAAAGCTGAAAAATGGTTCCAAAATGCAGATTGGTGTAGTTATGATCATTTGATCACATACGATTTAGGTAAGAAATAATACAAACAGCAACTTGCATTCAATACAATACATCGCTGTTGATCTGACTGTGAGTCAAATGGTTGCCGAGGAGAACTCGCTCTCCCCAAATTTTAAAGACCAGGGAGTAACTAATTCATGCCGCTGAACTGTTGCACAGTTCCTTGTCTGACATCACTGCAGAGCATTTTGGAGGTTGCCGGTTTCACGACCTCGAATTCTGCAGGAGTGTTTGTGGTCAATCGCGCGTCTCAACCTTGCCCGGTAATTGTCTACAGAACGGCCCAACACCGAAGGTAACCGTTAGGTCCTGTTCGATTTTGGGCTCAGCTTCAATCAATTAATTGTCTGTTGATTGTAATATCCCCGTTATGCTTCGACAACGTCCCTCCTGAACGAGGTTGCTAAATTGATTTCCTGGTAATATACTCAGCATCTAGTCGTAATACCCAGGTGGTGAATTACCATACAATACCACAAAGCAACAGATTTCTGCATTGTCTGTGAATACTGAAAGTCCGTAACTCCAATTTTTAATATTTGCCATGATAACAATTTATAGTTAGGAGTAGGGTCTACTATTACATTAGACTCAACTAATAGTACAGTAGAATATGTCTCAATTCCGCTGTAAATTATAGTTGCATGCACTTATATCACGATCCACCTCAATATTTTCAAAGGAGCAATAATACCTCCCCCCCCCCCCTCTCTCGCTTTCTCTGTACCCGATCAGTGGAAGTTTCCCCTTTACTACAGTTCTCGAGATATGGATCGACATCTATCCCTAAACTCCTACATGGGATATATCCCAGCACATGTTGATGGGTCGTGTTCCTGACACGCAATGGGTGTTCCCAACGATCACTACTGAAACTCCTCCGTCAATGCTGAGGCAATTTACGAAAATTAATTAATTTGAACGACATCTAATATTCATCAGTTCCTATTGCCTTCCAATGAAAGGTAGCTGCCCAACTTGTAAGCTACGAGAAGGGAGAGTATTATTTCTTTCACATTGAATTTTCTTATTGCTAAATGGTAGGTTTTCCGTCTAAAGTTGTAGTTGTTTGTAGTAGATGAGTTCTGGAGACGGTTGCCAAAGTGTGTTTCCAGCCTTCGCACTCTACCAGTTTCTAACCAGGTTGGTGAAGGAATTGTTCGTCTCGCTTTGCTTGGTCAGCACAGTAACGTTTCTGATTTCCTTCTTTTTTTCCTTCGACTGATCTGATGCACTCCTCCAGCTCTTCCTTTCTTGAGCCAACCTCGTCATCTAAAAATCCCTTTACAACCAACGTCCTCAGTTACTTACTTTAAGCCGCGTTCCCACGATCTCTTGTAACGGAGGCGAGACGGGACGGGACCTCATTAGCCGAAGTGTAGGGACGAGCGCGCGCCGCAGGTTAGCCCTCGCTTACCTCGCCACCACCTCCACACCTCGTTGCCTAGTGTCGTTTGGCACAGAGCACTTTACAGCAACAGAAGGGGTGTGCACCGCTGCTGCAAACCGATGACAACAGCACACCGCTACACACGTCTGTGATGTTTACCGACAGAGAGTGGGTAGCTGCGTCTCATCTCCGCTAGCAGAGGCGGCCCTGTTCCCATGGCGTGTTGTTGAGTATTCGTCCCGTCCCGTCCCTTCCCACCTCGGTTACAAGAGATCGTGGGAACGCGGCTTTATACATTCTAATATATGTCTTTTTCTACAGTTCTTCCGACAGTTTCCATCCATTAACAAATGTTTTAAAAAGCAACTCACCATTATTCCTATTTTTCATGTAAGATTCTCTTAAGCAGTTCTTTCCTCGCCAATCATTTTCTAAACACCTACTTTATCTATCTAGTTAAACTAAGCGTCTTTTAGAATCATTTATGTATACCTGAAGCGTTAGGTTAAGACTATGGTTAGTCTTAGCCGATATTTAGACTCTGAAATGTGTGTACCTCTCTGAAATAAATTTCATTGGTCTTAGAGACTGAACGAATGATCGCTTTAAGGAGAAACGTCTTCTAACCGTTATGAGTTGTTGGCCTGGAGGCATCGTTACATTCGTTTTATGAAGAGAGCTGCATTCTTGAGTTATCTAACAATTCTACTGGTATCCATCATCCTCTATACAGTTCGCTCATTATCCAATCCCATTACTAAGATAGGTAGAGGATGTATCCTCAAGAATCAATTCTGGAATCTACGCTCTAGCAGTTATTCAAGACAAATTTCTTCAAAGCAACTATTTTTTTAAAAATTGTGATATTAAAACTTTTTTAAAAAGAAAAAAAGAAAAAAAAAGGTCTTTACTGACACAAATACATTGTACTGACCACTATTTAGTATCAGAATTGTGGAATGATAGAAAGCGTTATACCATCGAGTAGTTGGAATGTTTATGAAATTCAATCAGTAATAGTAGTAGCGCAATGAAAGAAACAACAAAATTAGAGAAATAAAATACAGTGCGAGGTGTCTGAATAATGTTTCTTGCACCTGCACTTGCAATTGGCGTGAATAAAGTATTATTTTAGGTTTATGAATTGATGATCATTAAGAGGACGTGAATGGATTCGTTGTATACGGCGTCATACATAGGAATGACGTAGTTTGCATCGTCACTGGTCCTGCTGTAATAATAGTCCTTTCGGGGAAACACAAGAAACCGCAGATTATTTACCTTAATGACAAGCGAGTGCGCTCCAGGAAACGGGGTGACGCAGTCCTCGCAAAACCTACGATTAGGCACTTCAAACACACGCCGAAGCAAAAGCACAATGCATTATTGCAGGCATATATATCACTTATCATAAAGTGAGCATTCCTTTGTTCGCTGTAAGAAACTTAGAAACATTATTGTGCACCTAATGTAACAAACTATCAATAATTTAATCTCTTTTATTAAAGGAATTTAATGCCCATTTTCTTCCTATGATAATATTTTTTTGCATAAGAACAGATATGTCAAGTTCTCAAACAAAAAAAATAAGTACGTTATCTAAATATAAGTATGCAGATCGAGCCCGATAACACAAGCGGCCTTCCGGAGGACGTATTTCTGATTCTACCATCCCACTTTTGGTTTTCTGTGGTTTCACTAAATCACTCAAGGACAATTCTAGGATGGTTTCTTCAAAAGGCCATGGCCAAATTGTTTCCGTTCCTTGTCCCAATCCTCTTACATGAGATTCCAGTAACTCTTCTCCAGGGAAGTTGTTAGCTACGGATGATGCCTCTTCGTACATCAGCAACATCAGATTTATCTCTTTCCACGATGTTCGAGGAAGAAGAAGGGTGCCTTGATCTCTACGGATTGACTGGTGGCAGGAATCAGGATTCATCCGAGACTACTGCAAAATTCCACTGCTTCACGGTCCAGTGACTACTCTCCTGACTTCACGCAGCATCTGTTTCCATTGATCGATTTTTCAGGGAACTCACGGAAGTCTATTTGCATGACAAACGTGATCAGGCACCTTCTCGCATTTAGCTATTGATATACAACTGGTGAGTGGACATTTGGTCATAAAAAGAAGAAATTGCTTTTAACATGTGTTATCAAATGCTGATTTTTTTTTACTTAGGCATGACATGGACACCAGAAATCTGGAGATAAATAGACGAATAAAGAAGATTATGGAACTTAATAGAAAAAAAGAGAAAATGAGGTAATATTTTAGACATTGACAACTATGAGAAAATCAAGTTACCTTGGTTATTTGTGCGTCTTGAACAATACTGTGGTGACTCTCTCGGAACGCTGCGAACTCATAGAGAAGATGCTTTGAGGTAAACTGTTATATGTTCGCTGCATCAGGTGGCCCTGGTAGTTCCTATGTCAACTTCGCGAAAATAGAACATTTAATACAATCAGCACACCATAACTGTTTAAATCATACATAAGTTTATCTGGCTGTTTCTTGACCCTGGATGATTTCCATAACTCTAAAAGCTGCGTTAATATTTTCTCGCAGATAGAGGTTCATGCATTGATAACTGATCTAGTTTATCTACAAGTAGTTTACCATATAATGATTATATTTAAATTCTTTCTAATACTCTTCTATACATAATGTCCAATACTATAAACATTGCAGCTGTTTTTCCGTATCAGAAAATTGTATTTTCCTGAAATGATACAAAATCAAATGAAATTTCAGATAATTCGGCGAAATACATTAACAGCATGTAGATGTCGGGTTTTCAGACTCGGTCTTGTGACTTCCGGTACGCAGTTACTTTAACTTCGGTTCACATGACGTCTTTGAAGACGTGTACTATGAAAATTAATCCACACAGATTTTCAGTACATTTGACGTTTTCGTAGAAAAAGCGTAGGCCTATGTCATCGTTTTGCTTGAGGAATTTCCATTGCTGCAGGCTTCTTTTGCAGCTGGGAAAGACAGTACCAAAACAAAAGAAGAGGGCTGTAATGGATGTCGTCTTTGCGGAAGCAGATGCCGTGGTTCAGCGCTTGACATCCGCGTAAGCGGGGATGGAACATACCATTTCATGTGTTATTAAAAATAAACTTAAAATCAACATACGTATATTTTTTTGTAACAAATTCTATATTGTCGATAAGCATTGTCTATTTCCATACCATTTTGCCAGATTACATTTTTTTGGCTTCATCTTTCAACGACAAAGAAACGCAAGGTGATTTCATGAGTGTCTAATTTTACAGGCACCAATAAAACAATCTTTGTCATATGGGATTTGTGGAGTTCAAGGCTTAACTAATTCGAGGGAAAAGCGTAAGGCCATACTACCGCACATCACCACGCCCACCACCCACCTTTCCTCCGCTCTAGTGGCACATTCACAGTCCTACTTGTAGGACCTACTATGATCCGATTTCTCGATGAAGGAATCTTACTGAAACCGATTGCAGCACTACATGTACGATGTTTTGCATGTTGTTGGACTCCCAGACCAGCCAACACACGTTCCTCACCTCCAATATACAACCGCGTTGGATCTTGGCTGGCGGAGTCGTTCCACAGAGCGTCCAAAAATATGCGATGAGGACATTGGTTTGCCGCGAGAAATTACGACTGAAGAAGACTGGCTGGAACATCTTGTGTGTCGTAAATGCATTCAGCGGTAGTCTTACACGGAGATACTACAAGCTGGATTGTAAATGGGCCGCTTTAGTTTATATTCAAATTCGAACTTGTAATTCGTCGCTTAGGTAAAAAACACCACTCATCTCAGTGTTACTCCTTTGCAGGACCTTAAAAAAGTAACAACCACCATGTTGTTATATAAGCGATAATGGGCCGAATTTTGTATAAGGCGAAAAGAATAGGCTATATAACATATATATTGCCATTTAAACAAATTTTCGATTATACGTCCGCTTAAAAAAATGCTGAAGTTCCGAACTCGTGGAGGCAAAGCTCCGTTGAAGCCCTTGTACAGACTAGAGGCTTCAGTTCCTCAATTGGATAGAGGGTAAGAGCTACTGAAATGAGCTGAGTTGATTACTGCTGGACCCATTTGGGGGGGGGGGGGGTTAAAGTGTAGTGGCTTCTGGTGCAAATCGTATCCAACTAACTACTTAGTTGTGTTATTAAAAGTGCTAAAGCCGAATGCGCGTTTAGATCAATATTTATCTTGCTATAATAGTTCAGTGAACAACTTTCTCACCATATTTTGTCCTGAACAAAGTCTTGAGATTCCCAATCATGCTGACACTGTACTTTTAGCCTTTTAATATGTTTTTCCTTTGATCTTTTTTTATTATTAGGACGGGTCGTCGACGTCGAAGTTATCACAGCCCGTGTACACGGAACGGGTAGGAATACAGCCGCGGCCTGTTTTGGAGAAACCGTAACTAGTTCGCCTGGACGAATGGGGGGAATGGAGAATCGAAACTTGGATGGTTGATTCGTGGTTCGAACCTGAGTGCTTTCGAATGTCAGGCCCTAATGTTAACAACTCAACCAAGAGTCTCCGTCGAACTATATCTACAAATCCTATCGGAACATTATTCATCGCTTCTATCAGCAATTTATGTTTAATTTTATTTCATATCTGGAGAGAGTTTCGATTGCTGTTAAAACTGTTCCCATCACATGATTTTGAGGTATGCGGCTAAGAAATACCTTTTTTCTTTCGCTTTCATGTCTCTCGACTGGTTGACGCAATCCTCCATCTCTTCCTTTCTTGCACTAACTTCAACATTAAAAGTTACCCTTAAAACTGCATCGCCAGTTATCTGCTCCATATATTCGAACCTCTGTGTCCCTGTACAGTTGTTAACTTCGGCCGTTACATCCACTAACAAATTAACCGATCCCGCATGTCTTAAAATGTGACCCACCACCCTGCTTCTTCTTTCTGCATGACTCTTGTATAAACTTCTTTCTTACCCATCATTTCCAAAATAACGTTCATTTCATACTTTATTTGTCACTTAATTTTCAGCATCATTTTATAGCACCATATTTCAAATCCTTTTTTCTGGTGTTCCTGAAACCCATGCTTCGCTACTATAAAGTTCTATGTTCCATTTATATAGTTTTAAAAAAATTCTTCGTAAGTCCTAGATCTATATTTGAAACTGAAGGATTTTTATTTTTTAAGTATGCTCTTTTCGCTATTGGTTTTCTGCTTTTAACATCATTCCTTAGTTATCAATTGTAATTTTACTTATCCTAATCCATCTAATCCTATTTTTATATTTACTCTCCTGTTGATATACCATTTCTGCTACATTTCATCACTTAATTCAGTAATTTCTTAGTTCTGCTAAGAAGGCAATGACATCAGCAGATCGCAGTATACTGATTTTTCTCCTTGAAAATAACATTCAAATTTTTCTTTTACTTCATTTATTGCTTCCTCTACGTCAGGAGTCCCCAAACTTTTTATCCCGTCGACTCCTTCATAGAATATTTGCCTTCTTATCGACCCCCCCCCCCTCCCCATATTAAGTGTTTTATAAAAACATTAAATATTTTTGGCATTTCTGATACTAAGCAATAAGGAGACATGCATAAAGACCCAATTAAAGAATTTATAGTTCCCATATCTTCTAAAATCCACCCAATAACATTTACAAAAAAGGTAATTATTTTCACTGTTATTGTAATCTTAAAAAATAAAAACAAAATTATTGACAGATGGAAATTTGCCTGTAGTTCTTAAGCCGAGCTTGCAATAAAACGTAAAATACACAGTTTTTTGGAAATTTAATATAAATTATATTGGTTGGATAAACCTCTTGCTGTCACCATGCGACTACTATTGAATACCTCAAAATATGTTAACACACCTTTTCATTAAAATAGTTGATATTAGTGGCACGGGTGTATCTGGAGAGCAGCAGTAAGATTTTTGATATTCGGTCGCAAATCACAACGGTTTTACAGGTTCAGTCCGTTCCTCTGTTTTGTTAAAATTTCGTTCGCGTGGTTAAAACCAGCTTCAACCACGCTAGTAAGAAAGGTTCGCCCTCTGCTCTCAGCTTGGGGTATTTAGTAGCAATATGAACATTGCTCCAAAATACAATGAGGTTTTTAGTTTTTAACAACGCTTTAGGTACGAGATCTACACATATTTCAACCAGCTCATCTTCTAATGCGAATTCCGAATTTTTATTGGAATATTCCCATTTTTTTTTTCATTTATACAGTTTAACTGACCACTTTGGTATTAATCGACCCTCTTTCGACTCCGTGTATTAATCGACCCCTGGAAAACTCTTATCGACCCCTTGGGGTCGATATCGACCAGTTTGGGGACCGCTGCTCTAGGTACAAGCTAAATATCTAGAGTTCGGTGTAGGCTCGATGTAGGGTCGACGCTGCGTATAGGCTGCACCTGTCTGGGGCAGACTGCAGTGGGGAATACCTCAGGAAGTGTTGGCTCGGCGTGCGGTGCTGTTTGCCGATGACATAACCCGCCAGCGCCGCGCCGAGGTTTTCCCGCGCTCTCGGCCGGTGACAGGCGGGCACGTCACGGCCATTCAGTCGGCTTGCTGCTCTGTACGGAACAGGCCAGTTGCGGCACCAACACAGCTCCAGGTAAGTCTCGCGCGTCCAAAATCTTACTTGTACAGGACAGGCTGCTTGTGCGAGTGCAGTATCGCCCAGCGCGAGAGGGTTATCACTTCCGCTAGCGATCACAGGCGTGAAATCAGCTGTTTGGTTGGCTTGCTGCGGTTTTTTTATTGGATAGTGCGGCCCATTCACAATGCCAGGTAAAATTTCTTCTGTTCCCTATGCTTAACGGTTTTTTATCTAACATATTTTTCCCCTTATTTCACGAGGAACTAAACAAAAACTGATTTATTATTATTATCATTATTTACATAGAACTATATTGTTTAAAGCATACGAATTTATGTGAATGAAGCTGTCAGTTGTTCTGTCATACTACTTTTTCCGAGTGTTTGATTACAATAAGTATGCCTTGATTTGTGACATAAGGGGCCATCCATAAATTGCATCACACCTTGAGGGGGGGAGGGGGTCAACAAAGTTTGATATCGTGTGACAAGAGGGGGGACGTCTCATAAACTTTGTGACATCACATACATGAGTTGTATCACTTTTTGGCTCGTTGCAGACGCTGAAGATGATGTTGACACATCCAATGTTCCCAACACTATCGAAATCAAGACTGAAGTGACTATTATGCCAATAATAAGCAGTATCAAGGAATGGGTTCAAAATACATGGGCATGTGATGACTAAATTTTGTATCATTAATTCGATTTTTATGTTTTTTTATATTTTCTTATATGTTTAATTTATTATTGATATATAATTTTTTAACTATAAATACATAAATCATTTTGGAAGTGCTGTTTTAATTTATAAATTTAAAAAGTTGCAAAATATGTAACGTCACACCAGGGGACGGGTGGTGGGGGGTCCCACAAATGTGACAACCTGTGACATGAGAGGAGGGAGGGGTCCAAAAATCATGAAATTCGTGTGACGTAATTTTTGAATGGCCCCTAACTAATATTAGAGGTAACAGTCATATCTGGTCGGCCCACACAGCTTGGGGGTTTTGTGCTAACCTAACGTTATGGGAATCGCAGTTTCTAGTACGGCCTAAGTCTTTGGTGGCGTTAATTGTTTTGTTCGTCATGTTTTGTCCATACTGAGCAAAGCAGTAACACTGGCGATAAACTCGTATCCGTACGTTAAAACTATGAGAGACAAAACTGCGGCAGGGCCTTTCTCCGAATTACTGTATCAATCTCTGAAAATCCATTTCATCAACCATTATTCGCTGTAATGATGAGAAAGCTTGCTTATGCCCTGGAATTAAAATTGAACATCGGGATCTGTACAATAATTTTTTAGTAAAAATACTAGACTGTAATAATAATAAAAAGAAATAATAATGAATTCAGACTACATCAAATGTCGCGCTTCCTTATCTCTTGGCACCTATGATCACAGTAAACAAAGGAACGAGCTGGTGAATAGGGTACTTCCATAAACTACGTTGGCCTCCTGTGAACCTCCTCTCACTCCCCACCCCCTCCCCCACGTAGTCCGACGTAGTTTTGCCTGTACATCCTCCTCCCTCCACCCCCGTAGCAAGTAACTTTCTTCCTTACTGATTCCGGAAACATTTTTTTTTCTGTTTTCTCTTGTGAAAATTGATTCTTTCCCAGCATACTGCTGATAAAAATTCTTCACGGGTGTTCTGCCTGATAAGTTCTGCCTTACACGACGTTTCGACAGCTTTCTCCGCCGTCTTCATCAGGTGAACTGGAAACTCGATGTTGCTACTGCAACGACACGTCACTGACAGTTTTTTCTCGTAAATTACATACGGAGATAAATAAATTACGGAAATAAACATTCACATGCTGTTGTATGTTTTGTACCTTATTTTAACTGTGACAAATAATATGAATGAAAAGCTACGTGCCTTGGCTCGGAAAACTCCGACCCTACCCACCCCCCTCCCCGCCCAAACGTCCCACACGTAGCCAGCGTAGTTTACCAGCCAACACCTCCCCTCCATAGACTGATCCACGTAATTTATAGACGTTCCCCCTTCAAAATGGCGGGGGGAATCACATGTAGTTTGTAAACGGTGGGAAGACTCGTCAGGTATACGGTGATTTGTTCATTCTGAACCAGTTGACGACCGGGTGAATATGTGCATGTTGCGCATCTCTGAACGCTTCATATAACAGATAGTCTGTTCACGGTACCAGACAAAATGTTTAAATACAGTAATGCTACAACACAAACTTATTTTATGCTAGCTAACTGTTGTATCTAATAGTGCAGTAGACTACCAGTATGGATTTTGCACTCTTTTGTAAACAAACATATATATCTTACGCCTCTTCGACGTTGAGGTCATTAGAGGTGGGATAGGACGGGCCCAAGGAACTGGAAGGAATTCTACCACGAACTTTGGAAGGAAGCATCCCGACATTCGTCTGGAATGATTTGGGTAAATCCTGGCAAACCCAAATCTGGATGCCCGGACAGTGATTCTAACCCCCGATTGCTAGGCCAGAGCATTATGCGCTCACCCACCACGCTCGATATAGCACTTTTGAATTCTCGAAAGTTTTCTTAAAAACTTCCAATCAGCTTGTAATAAGGCAACCGTGTTTCATAACTTAGTTGGGAAGTACGTTTATTGTAGAAGGAGTTCTGGTTGGTTTGTGTTTGTCCTTTAAATGGTTGGAGTACTTTTCCTGTATAATTTGAGGTTGGCCAGAATCCATGATCAAGTTATATCTTAGTGCTAGAGTATTAATTTATTTTTACAGTATTTAAACTATAAATCACATGTTTTCAAGGAATTTTATTTATTTCAAAGAACTTCGAAGCCCTACAGTTACGTATATATTTGTTGCTCTATTTTAATGTAAAATAATAATTAAACAGTGTCCCTGATTTTCTCATACAGTATTTATGTGGAGAAGGATATGACAGTGTGTGAACTGAAGCAGCTGCAGAGCTCTTGTCTGTTCTGAGTTTACATTCCATGGCAGTAACAAAAGTATTAGATAACTACTGTACTGAGCTCCTGGTGATTCACAATAACTTTCAGGCCTGTTGCTCTAGGTGGTCCCGGCTTCGGATTCCGGACCACCCATCTACATTTTCCAGGGTAACTGTAAATAACTCCATGCAACCTATGTTTGATTCTTTGGAATAAGTCAATCAGGATTTTCTTCTTTTCTTAGCAATAATTCTTCCCAATTGTAACTGTACCACTGTCGACAATCCACGAAGTATTAATGAAAAAACAAAAATGCTAACATCAGTAACAATATTCATTTGTGTTTCTGATTTGCCTTTATTTGCTTATGGCTTTACGTCCCGTCGATATCAGTATCATTTGAGGTGGAAAAGGACTGGGGGCAAGAAACGGGAAGGAATTCGGCCCTGGCCTTCCAAAGCAACTATCCCAGCATTCCCACAGAGTGATTTTGAGGAACCATGGAAAACCGATATCTGGATGGCCGGACTGGGATTCGAACCCGCGTCCTCGCGAAAGCGAGAGCAAAGCGTTACCCCTCACCCACCATGTTCGGTTTGGGTCTACAGTTCGTTGCAGTGAAAATACTTCACTCGGCATAAAAATTAGTTAGAAGTGTACATGTAAAATACAGTTATATTTCAGAAGCAATTTGCTTCCCGACTATCCTAAGCCATGATAGCAACGTATATAGGACAAAAGTCCTGAATGTGATAAAAAGAACACTCTATATCGTAGAAGGAGCAAGACAATGAGATAATATTCTATCACGGGGAAGATTTCAGATTTTAACATAAGTCTAGCAGTCGGGAAAGAGACTTGTACTACTTTGTGGAGGGAGAAATAAAAAGCAGGTTCAAATCCAATATGGTAAACAAAGATGCTGCAGAAATTAAGATGTTATGGTGATCAAAGATGAACAACAGCAGTAATTAAAGTTACTTGCTTCTTACGTGGATAAAATGAGAATAGATGTATGGATATTTGTCATGTTAGGAGAACTAGATGACCCGTGAGAAAATTTCGCGAATACAATAAATAGTAAGGTTGGGGGTTTGTAATAGGACTGAAGAAGAATCGCCTCATTTGTTTCAGTTGTTTATTTGTTTAGTGTAATAGGTACATAGTAAAAGTCGACGCCAGTGAAGCAGTTTATTAATATCTCATTGATATGTGCTACTACTATCTAGCGGCTAGGCTGTGAACTGTCTCATATGCACGACTTTCACAGTTATTACTTTTGCCCTTTAAGGGACAAATTCCTAAAAATTTCGTTCTTAAGAAATTATGTGACCAAAGCAGAGTACCTTATTATTTAATATGAGAGCTTATTGATCTATTTCGGTTGGATATCAAGGGAGATAAATAGCTCATGATATAAAAATACACGTTACTGAAATAATGATAATTTTGCCCTTTAACGCTCGAATTCCGAAAAATTCCTTTCTTAAAATACGATGTGACTAGGGCACAGATCTTAATCTTTAAAATGATACATTTATCTATATTGGTTAAATATCAAGGGAGATAAATGGCTCATGACACAAAATCGCTCTTTAGAAATATTGATACTTTTGCCCTTTAAGGGTCGAATTCTAAGAAAAAGCTTTTCTTAAAATATGATATGACCAAAGCGGAAAACTTAATCTCTAAAATATATCCTGTACGTCTTCAGTGCATGCCATGACGTACAGGACTAACCAAGACAGATGAAAAGAGTGCGTGATTTCTTAGGCCCAATTCACACACAAGAGACGTGGCGCGGACGGGGCGCATTTTGAAGTCGCTCCTATGTTAACAAATGGCGCAATTCACACAGAGGCGGCGGGGCAGCAGCGCGCCCCTTGGACGTCAGCGCCGCGTCTCTTCGAAGTCTGGAGGGGCGTAATGAACGGGCGCGTGGTGATGTAGATTTCAGCGTTTAGAAGATAATTCGCTACTGGGTATAAACAGCAATACTGTTGTTTACTAGCGGAACATTGGTCTTTTTAAGGATTAGAATTCAGTTTTATTAAAGACTGAAATAATTTGTGTTAATATTACATGTGTGACGAACTGGAGCATAAACTGATTTGGATCTGTGATTCATCTCTAATTCAGTTTATTGACTGAATGACTAAGTCCGATGGACATAGTATGAGGAACACTAATACTTGCATAGCGAAGATTGGTGATCGTATCCTTTCGCCAGTCTGCCTTTCGAGGGACCTTTTGATGAATTTGCAACGCAATGTGTAACCATCTTCCTCTTCCTGGCTTTGCGGTCGACCGCTTATCTTTCTATTCCTGTTATTATCGTTTCTTTATTTTTGTAATTAAAGTATGTTAAGTGACGGTGTGAGATTGGTTTTTTTATTATTATGATTCGTTTCCAGAAGATTGTTGAGGATTATATTACTGTGTAAGTTTCTTGGAGGAAATGAGAACAACCTTAATTTACAATTAAAACAGAGTATTTTTAGAATTCGGCTGTCTTATTACGGTCAAGTTCCAAAGGAAAAACAGCAAAATTATGAGTGAGAAATCATTTCTTGTTGTTGTGATGATGAATTAACAATATACCCAGAATCCTCTATTTGAATTTTCTGCTAGTAACACCGATTTTGGTGCAAACCGTTCTATTTTTGCCAAAAAAGCTGAACATCAGATTTGGCTTACTTTGCCAGACAGAACATTTATTTCATCAGTTGCTGTTGTGTGTGTTTTCTGGGTGGTTCAGCTGCTGGATTGGTTGCGTCATGTTATCACGGGTCAGATTCCGTCATAGGTCAGGGAGACATCGGATACGAGAGATAACTTGAGAATACTAATCGAACAGTGTTTGCTTGATTTAAATGGTGAAAAATTGCTAATATCAACATGATAAGACCTTTTAATGCTTATGATACCACGAGCAGTGGAGCAATGTTGGTTTCACATCCCAGGAGACTTCAGCTCGATTTTGGTTCAACACTCCTAGTTTTCGCATTGACGTTAATTAGGTGCGTGAAGATAATTGGTTTTGTTGTGCCTATCCTTCACAGGGCTTTACGCAACCCGACTGTTGCTTCACTGTCTGTCCTTTGGTCGTATGCCCTTAGCTTTTAAACAGATATATTTAAGACTTTGCCAAAAACAGAAGAATTGTATAGAAGGGTAATCCCAGACAAATAAAGGGCATCAAAAAAATAATCTATCACAGCGCCTGACTTATCGTTGTTTAGAGCTTCCAAAAAAGGGCAAAAATATGTTTACATTTTTTCACTGCAAAATATAACTGACAGTCTTATATTGTTTTTAATACCAAATCTATCAAAAAAGGCTATTATTTAGGAATTTGAAATTTGTCTCCAATATTAACTATATCCTTTATTTAAATATAAAATGCTAAGAGTACTCACATCTAACAGAATTTAACAGTTAGCAACAAAACAAATGTTTCTATTTAGAGCTTACTTTACCATATGTTAAAGCAAGCGCGGCTATTGTTGTAGTGCAGCTATGGTCGATATAAAATTGTCAATATCGAATTTAAGGAAATAACATGATCAAGAAAACCGTGCCCAAATCCAGCAACACTGTCAGGTTTAGTCGACAATTTGAACGAATACACATATTCGTTTGTCGATACTGATCAGTTTCTGTTGAGCGTGTATTTACAATATCTGAAAGAGTGTATCGAAAGGTCTGGAAGTATTTTAACCATCAGTTAAAGTAAGTTTACTTTCTAGTGAACTTGAGTATGTAATGACGATTAAACAAATAAACATATGCATTCGTAGTTTAAACGACAACAATATTTGTATTATGAATAACCTCTGTGTCGAATATAGGTACCTGAATTCTGGCCTGTTCGTAAAATCGACAGGGGAGTCGAATTTATGTTCCTCACTCAAAATTGATCTTTAATCGTAAACTGAACGGACCTTCCTGCCGTTTACAACACTTTTTTTTATATATAGGTTATGGTGCGGCGCTAGAAACCCAAAATTGATACATGGTGCCGGTAATATTTAGTAGCCCGTAGTGAAGTACTGAGCGGTCTTTTAGCTCAGTAGTTAAGGCGCTTGCTTTCAAAAGTTATGATCTTTGCCACGATTCCACGTTAAACTGTAGGTCCCAGAAGAAAGTAACCGGCCGGGGCCGTCCTACCTCTGACTCAAGGGCTTAGAGTGCTTCCTTCATGAGGATTCAACAAATTTTTCGCTTGTGGACTAAATTAGTTTTAGGTTTTTTAGTTACGTATATTTTGTCGTAGATAGATAGTGAAATCCATCATTTGCCAAGTACTTCGTGTAAAGATGATAAATATTGCAAAAGAAAATTTGATAGGTTCTTTTTATTTTTTGAAGGGAGTTATTGATATAAAGTTACTTCCCCGAGTCTGCAGTATCCCGCAGGGCTCACGACTTGTGGGACTTGTAATCGTACCCAAGGAACTCCATCTGATTCTGGAATTGCTTCCAGACCCCTTCTACTAATTTTCCAATCGATGTCCCTCCTTCAGTTCTTGTTATTTTCTGATCCTGATGCTACTATAGGGCTGCGGATAGGGCGTCGACTATAAGTACAAAATGTGTCTAATTTAGGAATACATCTATTTCAAAGTGTCGATTATAGGAGCAAATTCAAATGTTTATATTTCAATTTTGTGCTTTTTCACTCGCAATTCAGCTGCAGTTGTTGTATATACTGAAATATAAATATTCAGGATGCAGAAAATGACTTTAGAATGCACACTTAAAAATAGAGGATTTGAAATTGGCAAAATAAACCCTTAAGGTGTCGGCAGTAGGCGCACTTACCTTAATATTGTTTCGATGAAAGTGGTGTTATCTGAAAATCATGTCAAGCGTTGATATTTGAAGCAAGTGACTGCGGTCGAAGCTACCACATCCGTTTTTGTGAAGGTAATTAGAGTATGAAACCCTATATGCGCTAGGCTCGACTCGCAGTTCATCAGTATTTGAATGATGGCGAGGGAAAGGTCATTGAAATGAACAGGAACCACCCTGGGAAACATGAAAACATCACTTAGATATATAAGAACGAAGTCTTTCTCGGCGTTGAGAATGTATAAACTGCTCTCGGGTGACTAGCCGAGTCAAGAGTGCGTTGCTACACGATATTTCGGCGAGTAGATTCATTGCCGCCATCTTCACCAGAAGATAAATCACTTAGATAAATTGAAACTGTATTTTCACCTCAGATTGTTTCTAAAGCTAGAATAAAATTTTGATTTTGGGGGCCATAAAGTGCCAACTTTTGTGGTGAGTCTTCCTGAATATGGGGATGTTGGTACGCTGTGTAAGGCGACACTCCTTGCGAGTTTCAATGATGGTAAGAAGCGACTGCAGCCAGGCATCAATCAGCTCTCCCCATGATCTGCAGAACAAAGATTGTAGGCTCCCTCACTGAAATCTGGTTGTGTATTGTCTCTCAGGCAGCTGGTAGATATAGATGCTTCCGAATGACTCGAGAATTGGCCAAGAGAGGGAGAATCAGAAGCAATTAGAATAGGAGTTCCTTTATGTGACAGAGCATTCCAAATTTCTTCCACACGGAATAGTCCCGTCTTTTCCTTTTACTGTCCCAAGTGAATGCAGCATTGAAAACTGTCAGCAGTATTTTTATTTAACGGAAATTGGGCCTATAACTCTCCGGAAAGAAGGGGGTAGCTCCGTTATAATCTAATTTTAAGTTGTTCTTAAACTTCAGCGCATTTTTCATAACAGGTAGCAATAAAGGTCTCGTAATCACTGGCATTGGAGTGTACTCCGTGGTATTCTATGTAGTGTGATGTAAATAAAATTAGTCTACTGGGTGATGGGAGGCTCTGATACTCTAGACCAGGAAGAAAAAGATGAGTTATTGATATGTAAGTGCGTGGCAGGATCGTGAGAAGACGAACCGGCAACTGAAGCTGTTAGTTTTGGAATGGGTACGTCTGGAAGGAAAGAGACAGAGAAGAGTATGACAGTAGGAATAAACGATACCTACATAGGTATTTTTATTTACAGGAATGTTTGCCTGCAATTAAAAATAATTTATGGTCGTTTTTGTTAATTTTTTTTTTTTTTACAAACATTAGATTATTTAGAATTATCTGCTTAAATAAACCGTACAGACTTTGTATATTATTATTTAGTGATGACGGTAATGAAAATATTTTAAACAATGTCGCCAACACTTTATACCGGTTGTTGCCAGTGATAGATCGCAACCAGCAGATACAATACCTGAGTTGAAGGACGGGACAAATTAGAGCTTACACTTTCTATATGTTACTGTTGAATTGTTGGAGGCAGATGAGTGTGACTGGAAACAATATTTTCGAGCAGGTTGTTATCAGGTTTCACCTCAACAAACCCTATTTTTCTTGGTACTATCTGATACCCGAGCTAGTGCTATTCCTTGTTGTAATCTGTCCAATTGATCGGCTGAATAGAGTTCGATTAACTCAGCCAACAGAACCCATCCTCCTCGCTCGACCACTTACCGAAACATTCACTTTAATTGTCAAAAAATTTAGTTAAAAAAGCACTCATAAAAAAATACTAAAAGAAACAAATATGTAAAACAAATCAGAACAATTAATAACTTTAGCATTATATCAGAACGTGAAAGGGAGGAGATTGCCATGAAGAGGAGGTGACACTTTTTTTCACGAGAAAGGAAGTGAGAATTTTTTTCTTGTAGTAAGGTGGCCAGAGACTGGAATTAATTGTCATCGTGAAACCGAAAGATTTACCCAAAACAATGAAAGCATTTAAAATTAAAATTCTTCAGGTGCAAAAGTAGGTGGATAGGGAAACTGCACTAACAGAATTTGATTTCAATAAAAATCTTGAAACCGAGCGTGGTGGGTGAGTGGTTAACGCTCTGGCCTCGCATTCGGGAGGACGCCGGTTCTAATCCCCGTTCGGGAATCCAGATTTGGGTTTTCATGGTTTCCCCAAATCACTCCACGCGAATGCAGGATGATTCCATCAAAATATCATGGCCGAATTCCTATCCCGTTCCTTATCCCCAGTCTTTTCCCGCCTCTAATGACCTCCACGTCAACGAGGCGTAAAAAAAAAAAAATGAAATTCTGAAGTAACTCTGCAGGGAAATTGCCACCGGGGAATATCCCAATTCAATTAAATAAATAAGGAAATCTGAATGGAAGTCGTGAAATTGACATTATTTTGAACACGCTGCCACTATTCGATTGTTATACATTACATTTATATTTTGAATACTGGATCGTACAATTATCTGAAACAATAGCATCCACTTCCTAGGAACTATTTATGATTTTATATTCTGCCATCATGAGCGCCGTATGTTGACTATTACATATGGAAATCTAGCTGTTACTAGTTATTCTTCTTGCTACTAGGGGAACGCATTAATTCTTGACACTTTCGATATTAGTATACGAAAAGGTCGATACCAACTTTTGCCTTTCATTAGTTCGCAACACGGTCCTATATATCACTACACTTGGATTTTAATCTATTTACTCCGGTTAAGAGTTATTAAATCACGAAATAAGACAGCGATACTCATTGCCTTCTTCATAGGTGGCACAATTGTGTGCCATCTTAAGAGGAGACTGTGTGGATGGCAGGAATCTTACTGAGTTTATCTGTAACGCAAATTAAAAAATGGTTGTCAAGAAATAAGGACACATTAGTCACATTAAAAAAACAAAAACAAAAAAAAAACAAATAAAGGCTCTTTGTAAGACCCTCACTTTGCCCTCACCAAAGCCCATGTTTTACGAATTCATCCTTATCGAGTTCCAGTTCTCCTTAAACAATTTTTGTCGTTGTTTTTCCCTATAACTCCTCATTTAGCTAATTACAAAGTTAGAAGCAGTCACCTATTACAGTTAATTAGCAGTCATTCACTTCTTCGCTTACACTTCCAGCCTCCGTTTTACCTTTCTTGAATCATGGTCAAGCGTAGATGGCTTGAAACATAGCAAATACTATACTGTCTTTTTATAGAGAGTAAATAAAGAGCGGTAACTGTCGATAAATAAACGGAAATATCTCAAACATTGCGTCACAGGATCTAAACACATCGTTTTTTTCTGGTTTTGATCCTAGGGTCGATACCCTTTAAAATGAGACTTGTCAGATGTTTACACTCTAGCTTAAGTAATTCCATAATTGGTAACCCGTACTACAGATATTTTAGGCCTGTGGAGTCCGGTGAATGGTATTGGGATTCATGACACCAAATGGACAGTTTTACCAGCCTGGTTGAGATCAACTTTGCGAGAATAGGTGGAAGGGTGTGAATTTGTTAGGCAACCCGCGCTACAAATATATGAGTGGAATCGGGTGTGTGGTGTCAAGATGCAAGCTGCCAGGCCGACAGATCAGTCGAAATCGGCGAACAGTGTGGATTTGTATGTACTATATCCATAGATTATTCAATAACTTAGTACAAAGGATGTTTGATCATTAGTGTTGCCATTTTAACAAGATTAAAGAAGATAGACAAATCCTTTTTCAGAGGATCACTAGAGAGACTGCTACAGCTTCAGAAGCGTTTATGATGAACACTGTGTACACCGTATAGATATCAAGTCTGTCTGTGGAGGTAGCTTCTTTCCTCTAGTATTCGGAGACGGGAATTACACTGTCATGCTAACTGTCCATCAGCGTTTAGTTACAAACTCAGCTGTCAGCTATTCCTATTACGTATCGTTTGAAGCAGTAAAACCGTACGTAAGTCATCTTTTATTTACCAGAAATGGGGACTGCATAGTTTTATTATGAAACATCATATCAATTTAACATTGACCTGAAAGAATGGTAAGGGGAAAAACGTCTCCAAAATGTGACTAAACCCAAGCAATACTACTCCGATCCAGGAAGCGTGAGCATCATCGCACTGAGTGTTCTTTTTCAAAGAAATGAAAGTGTTGTGTTAACTAACCAACGCGCTATGTTCATTATGATATATAATCCCTTCATACGGCCGGCTGGGGTAACAGTGCAATCTGATAGGTTTGGACGAAATGTGATGCTGCTCGTGCGTCTAAAAACTCTCCCTGAAAAAAGCTGGCGGTCAGGGATTCAGGACTACAGCCAGTGCTTTGGGGTCATGTTTGGCTCCATCCGTTCATCTCCTGTGAAGTGCTGAGTGACTATAGGCAAACTCTTCCAGTTTCACCATTTTAACTCGTCATCCTAGAACCTTTTTTCTTGATACTTCCAAAATTCATACTTGGGGCTCTGCTATTCACTATTCGTTAAGTATTGTGATCATAAACCAATATTACTGTTGTAATCGATTCACTCGTTACTGTTCACTTTTAATTTCGGAATTTAACGTTTCATCGGATCATAAAACTATATAGAGTGCTTTACTTGAACTTTAATAGAGGTGAAGATGACATTAAGGAATCAAGTCGATATCGGGAATACATTTGGGTAGTTCTCGATGCGAGTTCGGGACCGTAACCCTCGCACATACTATTTTGATTTAACAAAGATTTGAATTAAATCTACAAAGCAACTTTTTCTCCCTACATTAGAGCTTCTCGTTTTTCTGGTCTTGATTCTTCAAAATTGCTAGTTTAGTACTTACTGTTTTAAAAACTGATAGCCGCTAATACGAGGGTTGGATTAAATAGTGGCAACTATTTATTCACAACCGATACAAAAGCGTTACATGTTTGCACCTGTTACTGTCCTTCAAAGTAGTCACCAGCGTTGTTAGAACCCGTTGCCAGCGATGTGGAAGGCGTAGTATACCGTTAGCAGAGCCTGTTCTGTTGATGGTGCGAATGGAGCGGTCTACTGCCTGTCGAATCTCTGGAACAGTTCTGAAGCGAATGCCACGAAGTGGTTCCTTCATCTTCGGAATCAAATCAAAGTCACAAGGACTTAAGTCCGGGGAGTATGGTGGATGGTACAGTACTTCCCAGTCCCATCGACCGAACAGAGCAGCCACAGCTTGCGCTGTATGCGCCCGCGCATTGTCGTGCAAAATGATGGGTGGGTTGCGCAGAAAGTGTTGCCGCTTCTTTCGCAAAGCTGGTCGCAGGTGATGCTCCAAAAACGAACAGTAATACTGTGCATTGACGGTCTGCCGTGGAGGAACGTAATGCGTTAGGATAACACCATCACAGTCGTACACGAGAATCACCATAACTTTCACATACTGGGCTCTGACGCACTTTGACTTTCGCGGCGACCCATAATGACGCCATTCGTTGGATTGGCGTTTCAGTTTTGGCTCGTACGATGTGGCCATGTCTTCCAGTGTTCTATACGGCGTAAGAAAGCCTCTCCTTCGCGCTCTAAGTGCGTCTGAGCAGCGTCGTAACGCATCCATTTCTGCATTTCCGTCAATTCATGCGGAACCCATCGTGATGCAATTTTTCGCATGCCCAGGTTCCTTCAGGATGCGAAGCACAGTCGTATGCGCTAATCCGGTTTCGTAGGCGAGCTCACGAATCGTCTGGGTCGATCACTGTCCACTAACGCGGCAACAGTATGCACTTCTTCTTCAGACACGCTAGGACGACCTGCCGATGCATGTCTGCCACAGTTTGCCGACTTCGTTGAAGGCTTTTACCAAGTGCCACTGTTCTTACGGCAATACCGATTCCCCGCACGCCTCTTGAAGACCTTGATGACACTGTCGTGCTGTACGACCTCTGGCACATTCAATCTTGATCCAACTCCGTTGTTCCTGTTTCGAAAACATAGTGACACCGTTACGTTAGACCGCTCGCTCACAAGTGACTGCGTTTCCCTCGATTGTGCGCATGCCGGGGACGGGCGAGTCCATTTGCTCGGAGGTAAGATAGGTATGTCAACAACGTGTGCTATCAGCGACAACAGTACATTCCATTGCATAGTGTCTACACAGCAGTGTTGCCACTATTTAAGTTCCAACCCTCGTATATTGTAGTGCGATGAGCTACTCCAAAATCGGATAATTTATTTCGTCTCCAGTGAGGCCTGTACTACTAACTGAGGTTAGAGAGGTTAATTTTGCTACCTGCATGATTATTTATGCTTATTTCTGGCCACCTCCAAGGTGTTCATGCTAATATTGGAACTCTGACTTTACAGCCCTTTTGATCATGAACCACCGTTAAAATAGCCTTGCATATGCTCCTAAAAAGTCTGCTGATGAAGTATCACCAATTAAACTAACATCCGTTGCGAGAGATGAAATTTATATTCAAACACTCCAGGCATCTGTAAGGCAAATGTGTATTGCTGCAGCTGGCTATAAATTCATTAATACGCACAAAGTTTGTATGACAAAATTTTGTAGCGCCGTTGATATCCGTGATGCGATAGTGTAGAGGCTGTTTGGTTTTATTCGTACGTTTGGTCAAAATGCTCTTGTACGATAATGGTAAACTGAAGCATCATATTGCATCGTAAGTAATGAGAATATGAGTTTATAATTTCCATATACGCATTTTTAACTGAATGGAACAGTGTTCTTAATTCTAAACGCTGTTTTTTCGTTTCAGCTCATTAAACGCTGCCAGTTCAAATAATAATATTTAATATCTTATAAGCTACAACAGATTTGTGGTGTCTTATTTTAACAAAATGGTGAATTAAATTGCAGCCAATTAGAGAAACGTGTTTACCTTCTTGTTTCTAGTGATACGTCCCATGTGGTTCATTATTTACTGTTTCCATAATCTTTCACTGAGATTACACTTTACACCAGAGTGAAATTAATCTTCCTGCCGTATCGTCTGTCTCCTTGAAAGAACTGGAGGACTATCTGTTAGGAAAGAATAAACGAGTTAAATTTACCAAAAACAGAGGTCATGACGTGCAGCAGAAATGATTACAAGTGTAATAGGTTAAATATGTACATAGGAACGTCCTAATAAAAGATACGAAAGAATTATTGATATAATATTATAGCTTATGGCCCAATACGTTTCAGTTACTAAACAAAAGAGTCTTCCATAAAAAAAAAATACTCTTAATACCATGTATGGATTTAAGCAAATAACTTTTCCCAGTATGCGAGGTATTAGAGTTAATGCTGGAATTCTGCAAATCAGAAAGTTGGGAGGATATAAAACGGTAAGATGAAGTTCGAAAAGATCGCATACTGTAAATCGTTAGTAAGAAGTGATGGAATCGTGGAATTGACACATTTTATTTCTAGAGGGAACGTTGAAAATAAAAAGTGATACGTAAATATATATTGTTGGGTTTTATTCTTCTGCACTAGACGGAGAATAAAACCCAACATTAGTATAGCAGCTAAGGATATTGACCTAAATATTAAAACGTAAATATATAAGCGACGAATAAGAAATTTTGATAGGGGTGTGTGGATGAAGAGATAAGTTTTTTTTTTTGTAACAGTTTAACGTCCCTTTTTAACAACGTGGTCTTTAGAGACGGGAAATGATGGGGGCAAGGAATGGGAAGGAATTCGGCCATGGCCTTTTGAAGGAAGCATCCCGGCATTCACCTGGAGTGATTTGGGGAAACCATGGAAAACCCAAATCTGGATGCCCGGACGGGGATTCGAACCGCCGTCCTCCCGAATGCGAGGCCAGAACGCTATCCGTTACACCACCACGCTCGGTAGAAGAGATAAGCTCAAGATAGGAAAAGGACTGTATCAAATCAGTCGAAAGACCAAAACAAAATGTTTAGGTGATACAGTCAGCAGTGATGAGTCAAGGACCTTAACGTTGGTATATGAGGCCGGTAGCTGATGTGCGTGATATCTTCATCGGGAAAATTTTGAAGAAGTTTTAAGGCACAGTATGACTAACTACTGGATTCGTAGTCTTCATGTTTTGCCCGTTGATGCGATGCAAATGAGTACTTACTTCATGTTACATTAACTAAACAATTGCTTTTAGAAGAATGACATTTCATTATCACGCTGGTGTATTCATCCATTACCACAAACAGGGCCATTTTACATATTCAGTTGAAAATAGGATCTTAAAAGGAAGTCGGCACACATGTCTCAGTTGTCAGATCGCAAGATCAGTTTGGTGTATTACCGAAGATGACTAAGGGCACAAACATAGGACAGTTTGTATTTTCTGTAGACAACGAACCATTCCTATTTTGTTGTTATTCCCTTATTTACCAGCCATTTTTACTGGATTTGGTTTATACTAACTACTGTGTTATCGGTTGAGCTGCCAACAATTTGGTCGTGTGGTCAAGGAAGTGAGTTTAGTGGGCGGACTCCAGCGGAGCGGCTGCTGGAGCCGAGGCGAGGCCAGCCTAAATCTGGAGCCGAAGGGCAGCGGGCCATTGCGTGAGTTGCGCAACGCAACTTCGGCACAAAGGCTCAAGCCAGAAGCTCTTACGTAAGCCGCACCTTTGCATACCCCAACTCGGCAACAGATCAACTCCATTAGCACGTACAGTTGGTCGCTAACCTGCTGGAAATCAGGCTAAATTATGTTTACACGACCGTACGAGATTGACTATGGTGATTGCTTCCCGCGAAAGCCTTTGTATATTGATAAAGAG
>CM061920.1:257660628-257748972 GCA_031002005.1 Vandiemenella viatica | reverse complement strand
ATTGAGTTTCTTAAAGAGTTGTCTGCAAGAAGTTCTTGGTTTTACCCTACACAGAAACCTAATAGCTCTTTTCTGTGCTATGAAAACTTTTTTACTTTGTGAAGAGTTTCCCCAAAAAATTATGCCATATGACATTACTGAATGAAAATATGAGGAGTACACCTGTTTCATTAATTCTAGATCTGCTGTTAGAGAAAGTGTTCGTATTGCGAAGGTGGCACTACTTAACTTTGCCAGTAGTGTAGTGATATGATCATGCCAACAGAGTTTCTGATCTATTTTAATACCAAGAAATTTTATACTCTCTGTTTCTAAGATTGTGTTGTTTTTATAGTTTATACATATATCTGGCTGTGCATAGTTTTTTGTTTTAAACCTAATATAATGTGTTTTTTCAAAATTTAATTTTAATGAATTTGCCTTAAACCAATTTGCTACTACTCTAAGTACTTCATTTACATTAAATTCTATAGTACTGTTTGGTGTTTTACGCACAGTCAGGTTAGTGTCATCTGCAAATAAAACACTCTTAACTTTGTCGGATAAATTTCCAGGAAGGTCATTGATGTATAACAGAAAGAGGAGGGGACCTAAGACAGAGCCTTGTGGAATTCCATGTTTTATTTTCTCCCAGTCTGATGAAGCATCTTTACTTATTTTAGAATCAAAAATTGAAACTTTTTGCATTCGGCTTTCAATGTATGATTTAAACCATTTACCTGCGGTCCCAAAAATACCATAGTATTCCATTTTTTTCAAAAGTAATTCATGATTTACACAGTCAAATGCTTTTGCAAGATCACAAAATATTCCTACAGGATTCATTTTATTATTCAGTTCCTCAAATGTGTTATTTAAAAATGAATATATAGCCATTTCTATGGATGATCCTTTTTTGAACCCAAATTGTGAATTAGTTAGGATATTATAGTGTGTAACATGTTTTATTACTCTACTATACATGACTTTTTCAAAAACCTTTGAGAATGTTGAAAGTAATGAAATGGGACGATAGTTGTCTACACATGTTACTTCTCCTTTTTTAAATAATGGTTTTACAACAGCATATTTTAGTCTATCGGGAAAAACACCTTGTATTAAGGATTCATTACAAATGTGAGCAAGTACATGACTGATACAGTCTGAACATCTTTTCAGTAATTTACTTGAAATATTGTCATAGCTGGAAGAATTTTTAGGTTTTAATTGTTTAATGAGTTTATTTATTTCTGAGACTGTTACTGGTGGCAATTTCATCTCCACAAAGCTATTTGGGAAAGCAGTCTCAAGAAGCCTTAGAGCACTATGTGGGGATTGCTTTTCTATGCCTAATTTATCTACTACTGACGTAAAATGTTTGTTAAATATTTCACAAACTTCCCCTACTTCGCTATACACATATCCATTTTGTTCTATTTTTATGTCTTTAGAGTGATTTACAGTTTTTCCTGTTTCAGTCTTTATTATATTCCATATTGTTCTCATTTTATTGTCTGAATTTTCTATTTTCGCCGATATGTACCTGTTCTTGGCCTTCCTTATTACATTTCTTAGTATTTTAGAATAAAGTTTATAGTGAACTTTCAGCGCATAGTTATCTGATTCTCTCATTTTTAAATAAAGGTCCCTCTTTGTTTTACTAGAGATTCTAATACCCTTTGTTATCCATCCCATGCCCAGTTCATTGTTTGGAGTGTTGAGAATTTTCCTTTTTTTGAAACTACCTTCAAAAAGTGTTAGAAATATATTCAGAAAGGAATCAAATTTCGCATTAACACCCTGCGCATTATATACTTCTAACCAGTTTTCATTGTTTAAGGTATCTATGAAGTGTTTTATATTATTTTCACTAATATTTCTTCTATAAACCCAGCTTTTCTTTATCTGTTTAACAGTGTTCCTGGACTCGATACATAATAGCTGGGCATCATGATCTGAGATACCATTTATTACTGGATGTATGCTGTAATTACTGCACTGAGAAATATCCATAAAAAAATTATCAATTGCAGTCCTGCTATTATTTTGTATTCTCGTAGGAAAATTTACAAGTGCTGTTAAGTTAAAAGACAACATCAAGGCTTCCATATCTAATCTATCATTGCTGTGATTCAGAAAGTCAACATTGAAATCTCCACATAATACTATTTGTTTGCTATTTGTAAAACTTAGTAGCAAAGACTCTAAATGAGATAAAAACAGTCTGAAATTACCTGAGGGGGCCCTGTAAATTGCTATCACTATCAGCTCTTCCTTATCATATTCTAGTTTAGTAACACAACATTCAAAGTGTTGTTCTATACAATACTTACTTACAACTACACTACTGCATTCAATATTATTTTTAACAAAAATGGCAACTCCCCCTTTCTCCATTTTACATCTGCAGAAATGAGAGCTTAATTTATAATTTGGGATGGACAGCTGAGATATTCCTGTATCAGACAAATGATGCTCAGATATACACAAAACGTCTACATTAAAATTTCTGGAATTTTGAATCTCTTCTAGGCTTAAGGTAATGTCATCAGTTTTACTAAATATTCCTCTTATATTTTGGTGGAAAATACTGGTCTGAACACTTTGACGCAATGACTTTGAATTGTTTATTTTATTATTACATACTGGTATATCAGTTGGAATTTTTAATTTCAACAAATTATGATCATCAGAGACATTAATTTCCTTAGACATCTTAATAAATCTATATTGTTGAGAAAAGGTGCATTGGCTACTCTCATTCACTACTGATTAATGGGAATAAAGTGACCATACCGAAGATGATTTCAATAGTTGAAGCTACTAAGATATTACTACCTTCCTTTTAAAACGCTTTGTGGCATGATTGTACAGTGCATGTGACTTTGAGCAAGCTGAGTATCGGCACATATTCAAAGCACGTAGTGGATAAATTAATGTGACACATTAATATTTTTTGCTTCCTCTTCGCATTACTCTTTTTAGGGAAAGCTGATTAAACATAGAATTCATAGATAATTAATTAATTTTTAGTCAAACAAAATTTAAATCTGTGATCTAACTAATATTCGAATATTAATAACGGAAGAATTGTGGCTCATGTAATATTTCATTATCATTATTTCATTCCTATTTAATTTCAGTAACTCCAAACTCATTTGATGGCGACAGAACATAATTTCATGAATGTTTCACGACATTGTCTGAGGTATACGTATGTCTGTCTATACCTATGAATATAATTTATAACATGTAATTAAATAATTATTCGTGGCACTCCATAATTTCATTTTCTATATTTTTTAATTACACCTTTTAATTAATCCGAATATATACAATTTCCTTTTGTGTCTTTTTTGGGTTCTTTATAGGTCAATTCTATATATCTTTGATTCAGTTATAGTATTTCATTTATTTCCCTATTTTGTTCCAAATTTTATTTAATTTTGGGTCTTTTTCTTGGACCTCATGATAGAATGATTTGTATTATCTCACTGCTTCCTGTGAGCTTCATTAATTCCAGTCAGTCGATTTTAAGAAAATTCACTACCGACAACGCAAAAAAAATAAAAAAAATAAAGGGAAACGAAATATACTTGCTACAAAAAAATTAATAAATTAAAAACCTTAATAATAAAAGAAACTTCAAACAGTAGGGTATACTTGCAGTTACATAAAACTTTTAAAGTAGTCGATTTCCCAGTTCTAAACAACTAATAAAGCTATAGTTCCACAATCCCACGCGTAAATGCAACAATTTTTCTGATAACGCTATTATTTCCACCACGTTTTCTTTTGTAAACCGGAATTGATGTTCTATGCAATGAAACATCTTTTTGTTGCCTTTTCCTTGAACCGCGAGTACATATATGTGAAAAGGAAATAGTGCCTATCAGCAAGTAGGTAAAAGACTTTTAAATTCATCCTCCCCTTACTATCACATGCTCCTTTCTGTTCCCATCCCCAGATTTCTTCATCACCAATTTCTGCTCTTCTTGATCTTGTCTGATATCTCTTATCTGCAAGTTGTGGCAATGTTCCCTTACCTGACTCAGACTCTCTTTCTTCCAAACGCTGTAACCTCTTAAATTAATTCATCCATTCACGGTACTACCTCTCTTCGAAATATTAATTTATTTACAAATGTATTTAAATGACAAGCCACAAAGACATTTCACTACATAAATCACCGTTGTATCTTCAGTTTAACTTGAAACTCGAGCCGTGGATGCATTCTCAAGAGCTTGATTCAGTATGCACAAAGATTCTTTGTCTGAGATGAAGGACAGGAAATAGCCTATAAAAATTCCAGCGGATACCGAAATTCGCATTGGATATTTACCAATACCCCGCCTCATACCTAAGCACTGAACCAGCAGAAAGCTCTCAGACACTTCAGGACGAATGTTACACTCTTATTTCAGAAAGCTGGTGCCACGACTCAGTATTCAGTATTAGTGACTACATGGTTCTTACATTTTTAGGAAAGAGAGAAAGAGGTAATCATCATCTTCAAATTCTATCGATAATGTTCAGCGATGTGGTCACGTTTGAGGTAGCTGCACTTTGTGTCAGGTAGATTGGGTGCGCCAGAGTTATATAGGTGGTCATTATGGACCTAAGCGACACCTTTACCAGCCAAATGGTTGTTACGAACGGAAGAAGTAACCTATTAGGAGAATTATGGATCTGATTTGATGTTATATTCAAAGCTTATGAAATAATACAAGCGAATTCACGCTATGCTGAAACAAGTGTACGGCGACTACACCGTATACTTGAAGGCAGCTTAGTCGCTGTTTAACAGTTCTGGAAAGTATCCCAACTTCACGATGGACCGAACACATCTCGAAATCGGATGAAAGACTAGAACAAATTTTAAAATAAGAATGGCGAGTTGATGAAATGTGTCTATGCCTATCAGTTTCTTACTGTCACGTGTTAGATGTGAAATGAAAGCTGCCGAGCGATCTGATAGCTCAAGGTTCACAGAAAATGAGCGGTTTGATATTTGTAACTAAATTGACATTAGACCGTCTCTTCACGTCCTGCACTATCTCGAGAGCCATATGGAAATGGGTACGTGCAAAATTAAACAAAATATCCAGTGGAGATTTACAAGATTTCCCAGATGTGATTTAAAACTGTTTCCAGCAGTCAAAACACAAGCTGTTATCTGCATGATCTCACATTTTGTGACCTACGTAATAATAACGCAGAATCCCACACTCGAAAAATTTAAATATATCCTCACGATTGATAGATGGAGGTTAAAAAACTACCAAAAAAATAATAAAATTACGGTCCATATTTGTATGCTCTCGTATAAAAATACAGTACTACATATATAGAGAGCACCATGCACTGTGCGACGAAATATGCGGAGGACATCGTAAAACGCAGCACTGCCTCTGATATCACGGCTTTAAAGTAAACTTCTACGAAAATCTCATAAAGCATGGTAGTAGGTACCTCAGTTTTACTTAGATTATGTGAAACAATAATTCTGTAAGTGTTTAGTAAATTTAAAAAATTGCAATTCTTGAAAAGAAGTGGTTAAGGCTCTTGCTTTCGAAAGTTCGTTGCTCTGTCTCGAGTTTCAAATCTTGGTCAATACAGAAATTTTTGATAGTTGTGTTTAATCGCATGAGCTACGCCAGGTCGTCCCGTGGTTAGGATTCCACGAGAAACTGTAGATCCCAGAGGAAACGACCCGGCCTATTTACCTCTGACACAATCGCTTAGTATGCCTCCCTCGGAGTATCCAACTAACCTTCGGGTTGTGGATTAAGTATTTAGAAAATTTCCAGCTGAAATGATCACGAAATACCAAAATATGCTAGTACACAACCGACATGAATAATGGGTGGCATGCTTTTGTAGCGTCTTTCACACTAAACATGGCGAGTTGTCTTCGCGCAGTTCGTCTTCGACACAATTTTCCAGCAGCATTTTAATTAAATACTGTGTAACTCAGATGATGCTCCCACTAAATGTAATACCAATGCGAACATATATATCAAAATACTAAAGAGTTAGCTGACATAATGAATATATATGTTAAATATTATTGAGAATGGCCAGACTAGGACTTGAACCTGGGTTTTCCCAGAAATAGTTCAATTCATAATAGTCGCTCTTCAATATACGCCAACATGTTCATGGCAACTAGGCGGCCACAATTTGGAACGGACGACTAAATTAGTATCACACGTTGTTTAATGTAATCAGTCCACTTACTTTGACGATAACTTTGTACTACCTTCCATCCCAATTCTAGCTCCAATTTGTCCTCTCTGTTTTATTCTCTCCCCTCGCACTGTAATGTAATAAATTCGGTACATGAGATTGGGCGAAAGCAGGGAGTAACCCATTTCCTCTACTTACATTCGTACAGATGAGTGAGTTGTCCCTGATGAACAGTATTGTGATTACCTGCCGCATGTTTTACGACTACAAAGATAAGGAAATAGGAATACGATGGTCAGAGATGCATTTCGGTATACTTCTTTTGTTCAAGGCGCGCTAAGAGGTAATATTGGTGTTTAAATAAGTTGTTCAGGCAGATTAATGATTATTAAGTCGGATATATTGGGATTCATAGAAAAAGTAGGGCATGAGGAAAAAAACGAGGTTAATGTTTATAAAATAGTAAAGCTCTTTTTAGCGAGGACAGACACAACCAATAGCATACATTTCTAAAAACCTATTCGAACAAGACAACTTCATTATAACTAAGCATGTATCAATTATCCGCTTTTACATAAGACGTAAAACACTATTTAAATTGCCTGCTAACAGGTAGAGAAATATACCGAGCGTGGTGGGTGAGCGGTAAGGTCTTGTCTCGCATTTTGGAGGACTCATTTCGTTTTCCCATGGTTTCGCAAAATCAACTCCATCGGTTGCCGGAATGGTTCCTCCAAAAAGCCATGGAGAAATTCCTTCTCACTCCTTGCCCTCTATTCTTTCCTGTCTCTAATAACCTAGACGTCGACGATGCTTAAAGCCATAAGACTAAATGTCGACGTATTGTTAATAGTTTGATGCCCGATTAATAGGGATACGTGACCATATTTCACTAACAGAATAATGTTTTAATTAATTGCTAATCTGGAAAGTTGTGTATAGTAGTGAATCAGACAATCTGTTCTTAAATACTTTCTCCTAAATGTACATATGAATATAACTGTTACACCATGTCACTTGAGGAACAAAATGTAAACTCCACCGGCTGAAATAAATAAATTAAAAAAAATAGATAAATAAATAAATAAATATGGATAGTTTTTTTTAATAAGTGAATTTATTCGACGTCACGGAAGTACTGCATAACATACAGTACATCCCAAAAAATACTATGTTAATCTTAAGGAAACAACTACCAATTGACTTTAGAGTTATTAGACTACTTTTGGTAATAATTTACCAAACGTTATAGGCTATCTTGTTACAAACTTTGATACTAAGTTTTGGAATTTTCCTAAAAAAATAGGTCGTGGTTTATTTAATCACATAATTCATTAAAGTTTTTGCTAATTTGTCTTTAAACCGTTGAAAATGTGAATAATATAAAAGTGCAGATCTATAAACCGGGTACTCGAAATTGCTTGATTAAGAAATATCACCAGTTTTCTATTCAGAATTTGTTATTATCAAATCTTTCTGCTGATTCATTCATTAAAGGAATACGTCAGCTGCTTAGTAAACGTAAAATACATCCACTTCTGAGATGTGTCTATCACTGAACTCAAGCATTCTAACAAAGCTAACGACATTTTTGTCTTAGCAAGATTTCTTACGCAAGATGTTTTACCTTCTACGCATCTCCAGAGTTCGCAGTCCTCTTTAAATAAATCCACTGCGACGAACTCGGGTTGTAAATAAGTAACTTCACGACAGATTCAAAATATTTAATTTAAATAAATAAAATTCATCACACCGAGAACCCAACTCCATTTCTATTTACAGACGAAGACACAAATTTAACTTAGAATTTTACAGAAATGACGGTATCATGTTGCCGTTTTGCCCGTTCGTTAACCTCCGCGGAGAATAATTTGATTTTTTCGAGTACACGGCTCTTAATAAGCTGTCGCATAGCGCTTCTCGCATCGCTCCCAATACACTCGCTGTGTTCGGGCGCGTAGCGTAGCTAGCAAATGGAAAAAGATAGCATCACCAGCAGCCGTGCCGCCAGAGTGTATCTGAAATTAACTTTGGTGGCACTTTTAATTACGGAATCCATACCGATACGGCCGCTAGCGAGCTGCTGTTAATGACATAAATTTACGCCCAAAAACGCAACTCCGAACTCTCGAGTTTGCACCGCCGTATAGCTAAAACGGTGAGACTTTTTCTTACGTAGCAGTTTTCTGAATGAGTCGCATGAAAGTTCCGCTGGTAATTAACTCATATTTTTAAACTATTTGATTCTGGTATAATATTAATTTAATTGTAAACCTTCAAACACAATTTCAGTTTAAATTACTATCAAATAAATTCTGAAATTTGCAGCGTTTGTTATTTTGGTTACGTTAGAGGGTGAATTAAAAATTAGGTAGTAATTAATTGTGAGACCAGATACTTTTACGGCATGTTATGATGGTTCAGGGACACAGCCAAATTTTGCTTTCTATATAAGTGTCGACCACACTTATTCTGCGCTTATTTTCAGATGAAGATTTGTGACATAATGGAAATATTTTTAAAAAGAGAACACAATATTTAGCTCTTTGAGCAAGGATGAAAATGAATAATATGTACTCTTAAATGAAAAGCAAGACGCCATAGGTTGCAATGGAAACAAATACTCATGAGATGTTAGCTATCGGCGTAGAAGCAGATCGGGTGCTTGTGATTATCATTACCTAAAAGAACCTGCATCTTCGGAGATAATCAATTTCGATGTAATCCATAGTGGATTAAAAATAATTTGCAATAAACAAAAACTGTTTAGATTGAAAGAACTGAATAACTACTCACAAAACATCGATAGCGTCACAGAAGTTGACTACAGAGAAAGTTATACACAAGTTGGCTTACAAACTAAATTCTGCAGTACACAGCAATGGCTTCTATGCAGTAATATTTGTTTGCTTAAAATTGACTTATCACAAATATTAAGCGTATAAAATGTTCTCGAATCCCCATCGCGTCAGTATATCATCAAGATGTGACGTTTCGAAGTTAGTCTTCGACTTGATCTTTGGAAAATAACTGGCACTTCGCTGAAAGAATACACTTCGTATCTCTAGTTTAAAAAGCTTTGGTGTAGTATTTTAAGTAGGTAACTAATGAAAAATAATAGCAATATTTTGGCTCCAGATGTCTCGACATCAAGCCCTAAATTCAGATAACGAACTTATCTGAAATGACCGTCTTATTATTAACTGAATAATAATTCCTCAACTATCATTCCACCAGAAATTCCAATAATATAAATTCTAGAATATCAGGGGTCTGCTATTTCCATCCATAGTAGTTTCTCTTACAATACCATATACAACATAGTCAAAATCTAATCAGGCAGAATACAAATGTTTTGTCTTAAGAAACTCAAAAATTTGTATGTGATAAGAATATCATAGTATCTTAGCATCTCTGAGGAAGTAGGCGGTAAAACATATATATTCAGTACTTATAAGTATTAGCCTAACGTTTTAGGATGCGAGTTATTACATTCTTTCAAATAAGGGTTTTAAGAATGTAACTTTGAAGTCATATTCCCAAAGAATATTTGAATAAGATATATAGTAGCTTGTTCAATCACAACAACATAATTTGTAGTAGTGCACAGAACGAAAAATATTTGTGAATAGCCAGCAATCGGGGCTACTATCGCAAGTGTTAACGACAATACATCTTCTTTAACCAAATAGTTGGTGAAACAACATATATTGTTTCTAACTTTTTTTTTTTCTTTTTTTTTGTAGGGAAGGATGTAACGGGATTGGAATAAATCACCATGAAACAATTAAAGTTCAAATTAATAAAGGGCAAAAGTAGATGGGAAGAGAAAAGGAGAAAAGATGGCTACCAGAGCGCGCGCTCCATCGCAATTATATCAAATAAAATAAAATTTTATTTAGGAACACAAAAAACTACTGCTAGATGCTTAACTGGTCAATATTTTATTTAGCTAACAGAACCAATGCTCAGTGCTTATCTGCTACAACACTTGTTTGAGAGGACGTTTACGGAAGTAAAATCATTGTTTATGACATAAAATTTTACATAAGTACACAAAAAAACTGTTGTTCAATATTTTGTTTAGATGCGCAAGTATCCTACTCGATACTTAAACTACTACAAACGATTTTCAGAGAAGGTTTACAGAAGTAAAAAAAACCGGCTGATCGACTATGTGTGGTTGTGTTTAGGGATAAAACGATACCACTGAGGAATCGATATTTTATTCAGTACAGTATCAGTCGTAAAGTATCGATACTTATTCGGTATCCATTGAAAAGTATCGATACTTACACGTATCCATGATTTTTCGTAATGAAATTTGGAATAAATGTAAAAACAGTATGTAATAAGTATTGATAGTCTTTATTGATATAAAAGTATATATTTATTTGACGAAAGATAAGGGTTTGGGAGAGACTATACTAGTCTTTTCCTACCAAATGTCAACCTCTCCTTCACGTGGTGCACCCTGTTTGCACGGACGAGGCTCTGGCGACTGAAAGATTCCCGGTATAAGGAGTCACCCACTGCTTGCCAACGGCCTCCGAAAGGAGGGCGGAAGAGCGGGGAGCGGTTCAGGGCACCCTCTTGCCCTTGGGGTTGGAAACGGCCCCTAAAGGCGGATGAATCAGAAATGATCAACGGCATGGGGATGCAGAAGGCAACGGGAAACCACTGCATTAAAGACCCAAAGGGTATCCCGAGGACATGTAATCCTCTCAAATTACATATATTATGATGGCTTCTTCCTGGGTAAAATATTCCGGAGGTAAAATAGTCCCCCAATCGGATCTCCGGGTGGGGACTGCTCAGGGAGGAGTCATCAGAATGGATAGAAACATTCTACGAGTCGCAGCGTGGAATGTTAGAAGTCTGAATAGGGCAGGTAGGTTAGAAAACTTAAAAAGGGAGATGGAACAACTTAAGTTAGATGTTGTTGGGATTAGTGAGATTAAATGGAACGACGCACAAGATTTCTGGTCTGGGGAACACAGGATAATTAGCACACAAGCTGTCAATGGAGTCACTGGTGTAGGATTTGTAATGAACAAGAAAGTAGGGAAACGGGTGAGTTATTATGAACAGTTTAGTGACAGGATTATTTTGATGAGGTTAGAAACTAAGCCCGTCCCAACCACATTAGTACAAGTATATATGCCCACGTCACAGGAAGATGACGAAGAAATAGAAAAAATATACGCTGAAATCGAAGAATTAATCCAATATGTGAAAGGGGAGGAAATTTTAATAATCATGGGTGATTGGAATGCAATAGTGGGAGAAGGAAAAGATGGGAATACTGTAGGAAGTTTTGGTCTAGGAGAAAGAAATGAACGAGGAAGCAGGTTGCTAGAATTTTGTGAAAGATATAAGCTAGTAGTGGCAAACACACTGTTTAAGAACCATGCAAGAAGAATTTACACATGGAAACGTCCTGGGGATACAGGCAGATATCAGCTAGATTATATCATGGTCAAACAGAGATTCAGGAATCAAGTTCTAGATTGTAAAGCGTACCCAGGAGCAGACATAGACTCTGACCATAATTTGATAATAATGGAGTGCAGGCTGAAATTTAAGCGAATAAGGAAGCAGTATAAGCAGAACAGACTGGAAGTGAATAAACTGAAACAATCAAGCACTAGAGAAAAATTTGCAGAAATAGTAGACTTGGGTCTAAGAAGTTTCTCTGAAAGGAGCTCAACCGAGGACGAATGGAATGCATTAAAGACCGAAATAATGAAAGCTGGTAAACAAACATTAGGCTTTAGGGAACAATCTGCCCGAAAACCTTGGATCACAGAAGAAATTTTGGAGCTGATGGAGCAGAGGAGAAGGTACAAAAATGCTCAGGATGAAGCAGGAAGAGAGCAGTACAGGCAATTTAGAAATCAAATAAATAGGAAATGCAAAATAGCAAAAGAAAAATGGCTACAACAAAAGTGTGAAGAAGTAGAAAAGGAAATGGTCGTAGGTAAAGTAGATGTTGCCTACAGAAAGATCAAACAGAATTTTGGAGAAATGAAGGAAAGAGGTATGAACATTAAAGCTGCCGATGGGAAACCTCTTTTAAGCTCAGAAGATAGAGCTAACAGATGGAAAGAATGAGAAACTTTATGATGGGGACGACTTGAACAATAGTGTAATGGAAAAGGAAGATGATGTTGACATTGATGACTTAGGGGATCCTGTTTTGAGGACAGAATTTAATAAAGCTCTGAATGACTTGAAAGCAAATAAGGCAGTTGGAATTGATGAGATCGCTGCAGAACTTCTTAAATCCCTAGGAGAGGAAGGAATCGAAAGATTATTCAAACTGATATCCAAAAGTTATGAAACAGGAGAAATTCCAACTGATTTTAATAAAAATATCATCTTCACACTTCCAAAGAAAGCACAAGCCGACAAATGTGAGAATTATCGCACCATTAGTCTAACATCACATGCTTCAAAATTACTGACCAGAATAATATACAGAAGGATGGAAAGGGTAGTAGAAGAGATAGTAGGTGAAGATCAGTTTGGGTTTAGGAAAACTCGTGGTACAAGGGAAGCAATTCTGTCTTTAAGATTAATACTTGAAGGGCGGATCAAGAAAAACAAAGATACTTTTATGGCATTTGTTGATTTAGAAAAAGCTTTTGATAATGTTAGGTGGGACAAGATGTTCAAAATTTTAAAGAAGTCAGGTCTAAAGTATCGAGATAGAAGAATACTCTATAAACTATATAAGAATCAAGTGGCTATAATAAAAGTAGAGAATCACGAGAGACATGCATCGGTTAAAAAGGGTGTGAGACAAGGTTGTAGTCTATCCCCGTTAATATTCAACTTGTATGTAGAAGAAGCAATGAAGAAAGTCAAAGAAAAATTTCCACATGGCGTAAGTTTTCAGGGAGAAAAAATCAGTATGCTACGATTTGCTGATGACATTGTCTTGTTAGCAGAGAGGGCTGAGGATATTGAGAAGTTATTGAATGGCATGAACAAAATACTGAAGGAAGATTTTGGACTGAATATAAATCAAAGTAAGACAAAAGTGATGAATTGTAGCAGAAATGATACCAATAGTAGCAGATTAAATATAAAAATAGGATCGGATGCAATAGGAGAAGTAAGCGAATTCTGTTACTTGGGAAGCAAAATTACAACCGATGGCCGAAGCAGGAAGGATGTTAAAAGCAGAATAGCACTAGCTAAAAGAGCCTTCATGAAAAAGAGAAACCTTTTAGTTTCAAATATTGATCTAGGAATTAGAAAGAGCTTTTTAAAACTCTATGTGTGGAGCGAAACATGGACTTTAGGAATACCGGAAAGAAAGAAACTTGAAGCATTTGAAATGTGGTGCTACAGAAGAATGCTAAAAATTAGGTGGACAGACAAAGTAAGAAATGAACGAGTTATAGAAATGATGGGTGAGAAAAGAAGTTTATGGAAGAAGCTTACAGGAAGAAGAGACAGGCTTTTAGGTCATATTTTGAGACATGCTGGATTGGTTAATTTGTTAGTGGAGGGAATAGTCGAAGGTAAGAACTGTAGAGGTAGACAGAGATCAGAATATATGAAGCAGATATATGAGGACGTGGGTTGTAAGGGGTATGTAGAAACGAAAAGGTTAGCACAGGATAGAAAGGGATGGAGGATTGCATCAAACCAGTCTGAAGACTGACGACAGCAAAAAAAAAAGTAGGTACTTCGTAAACACGAAAATAATTGAATTGCGCTACAGGTATTTCTTCCAAATTAGGTATGACTTTGGTAGGATAAAATGTTCAGATATGGAAATTATACAAAAGAAAAATCAGTATTTTGGATTAGGAATCACCTGGCTTGTTTATTTAGATGTGGTAAGAAACCGTTGACTGTAACCCAAAAAATAATTACGAGATGTAAAAGTAGCTCTCTTAACTGGTACCCGATGACGATCAAGTAATGTAACATACAGTCACACAGCAGTTTGCATGGCGATATGATTTAAGATGGTTGCCCTCTAGTGGTCCGGCATCTAGGAAATTTTCTATAATTACATAACTATATTTTAACGAACAGAAAAATTAGGCAGGAGGTAGCTTGGACGATTAGAAGAAAGGTAGCAAAAACCCTTCCAAGCATGAAAATCATTTTGTTTTTAATGTCATAGTCTCCAAGCATAATGTCAAAAAAACTTCAGCATCTTTTGACTTTGTATCTAATCGAAATTGTGAAGGTTGTGACTGTTTCAAAATCTATCTTAACGTTAAACATATTGAAATCCTATGGCGTCCTTGTTTAACAAGGCTACGAGTCACTCCCTGTTCCCCTGCGACCCGAGTTAGTCGTCTTATTTGCAGAGCAGTCGCTGATGTTTTGTTGTGTGACAGTTATTCGCTAGTTGCCTGTGACCACGCCCAACGCGACCTTGGTCTCGCTCACCTACGGCGCCTGTTCGTCCGGCACATACCACCCGCCGGTCGACGCGCTGTTGTGTGTCTGTGCGTAACTATCCTGCAAGGCGACATGAGACCTCAGCGTAGGAAAATCTCTACCTCGACCGTTGATTGTTCTGTCTTATATTATTCTATTTTGCAATAATAAAATTACAGCATGTAGTCACAAAGTTACATTTGTTTTTAGTCAGTGATGATTAAATTTTTTTGTTGAAATCTAATATTTCGTAGTTTTGCTGTTCATTGACATTAGGTCGTCAAATTTTCAGATCTTTTTCCTATTCAAGTTAAAACTTTGAACAGGAGATAACAGCTAACATGTTTTTTTTATTAATTTTATTATTTTTATTTTTTTAAATTATATGTGAGAGTATACTTCGATATGCTGGACTATATACGTAATCTATATTGTTTAAAATACCCCGGGATATATGAAAACGTTGAGATGGCAGCATATAGAAAGATTTGCGTCATTTATCCATTATGCCATGCCCTCTCTATTAAACTCATAAATCGCTCCCTGACTGTTAAACACGTTAATACTGTTAGGTATCAATTGTTAGGTTATGATCAGTACATATCTTCCAACGAACCGTACACCGCATCGGCGATTGATACAAAAATGATTCGTTACTTCCACAGTCCTCTTCAGATTGATAGGTAGAAAATAAGAAGAGTCAATTGAATTATTAAATAAAAATTTCTTACTCTTGGGCATCAAACTGTAGGATTCCGTAACATACTTAGAACTTTATTCGCGGAAGAGCGATAAATGTAGAAGCTGTAAAATTTTACCCCTAACGTATTATGGCGCTGAGAATAAAAGTTTTAGGATCATCAGCTGAAAAAATCACATACAAAAAGTTTTAACAAATGTCTGCACAATGTTTGAAATTTCACGCCCCGTATAATACATACTCTTCCAATACTAAAATAACTTTTGAGAATTGTGAAGTATTTCGCGGATTTATAAATTTCATGGGATCTCTACAGCTTCTGCTATTGTAATACTTTTATTTTTAATGTTTCAGAGTTTGTTTTTTGTTCAGTATGCCTTCTTGTCTTCGCATAGTGTGTATCGCCATTTTTCGTAACTAAAACTGTGGGAGCAGGCGAAATCATATGTTAAATAATAATACTAAAAAACTGTTCAAATATAATGCAATTACTTTTTGACTGTTGATTGATTACAGCCGATAGTATTCATTGATGCCTGTAGTAATTGGGTTAATGGGAATAAAACAATTTTAACGTTCAATTTTCACATGTTATCTTATAATTTACTTATGGTTAGTTGTTTTAAGCATTTCAAAATACTGTTATTTTTAATAACAATGCTTCCAAGCAGAAAAGTGCCGACTTGCTTGTAATTATGTCTTTGAAACTTGCCGGTAGCGAACTAAATAGAATCGTAATAGGACTGGCCAGAAGAAACTAGAAGGAACTGGGCCGTAGTTTCTTTATTTATATCCAAGGTAACCATCTGGCTTTATTGTCCAGACGTAATGCTGTTTATTTTTTTCTTTTCTGGAGTAGTATTTTACGTTTCTAGAACAAGCAGTTTCAATGTGGTTAAGAGGAACTTCCAAGTTTTCTTCAGATTATACGCTTGAAGTGTCACACAAGATCCTCTAATTTCTCTGCCAGAAGCGCGTAAACTAAAAAAAGTCCTTGATAGTTTTCAGAGTAGGTTCAGTTTGTCACACGTTCGCTTAGATACATATAAAATGATTTTATTTTTATGGTTCGCAGGCAGATATTACGCTTGAAATCTTTTTTTTTTTTTTTTTTTTTTTTTTTTTTTTTTTTTTTTTGTTATTACGAGTCATTCTACATATTTCATTACAGTTACGGAATGTGGTAGTGTAGTTTCCATGGTAACAGGTATCCATGGTAACAGGAGTATCGATGGTAACAGGAATATCTGTTTTGATTGCTTTAGTTCGGTCTCGTAGTTAAGTGATTAAATCGCTTGCTAGCAAACCACAAACTCAGGGGTTTTAATCCAGGTGGGGCTAGGTAGTTTTAACAGTTGTTTTAGATCATATGAGATACATGAGGACATTCCGTGGTTCGTATTCCATGTTAGGCTGTAGGTCCAGCCACCACAGAGACGGTGACAAATCGCAACTCTCTCACCAGGTCGCAAGACCACACGGTTTTACTTTAATGCTTCTCGATGAAATTTTATCTAAATATGTATAAACGCATTGTAAGTAGAAGGAATTGTTGTAAAACCACTATGCGGAATGTTGTTATCTGATTCTCATTTCAACATAATTTCACTTCCAACTATGTGTTTATAGTGGCGCCAAAATCTGATGATTTTTATAGAACTCGGCGAAAAAAATTGAAAATAAAGAATAATTTTTTTTATATTTCGCTTGGTTATTGAGATGTCAAAAATCTGTTATAAGGTGTAGTTCCTTGTGCTTTTTGTGACGATTCTTCTGGTCCAGGCTGTATTTCAACCTAGCAACTAACACCAGGAAGAAATAAAACACTTGTAGTGTATTTCCACGGTGTAGATATAGTGATTTAGGTGAAATTTTTTTTCCGGTCCAGGCCGGATCTCACATTAAACTCCTCACTTTTGAGATACAATATCTGGAGAACTAGGTAAGATATATATATTCTTTATTTTCAATTTGTCTCGTCAAATTACCTACGAATTCATCATCAAATTTGGCTAAGGCGAAATTTTTCTTCTGATCCAGGTCGCATTTCAACCTAACCACTTCAATTTTGAGATAAGATATCTCGAGAACTAAGCGAGATATCAAAAAAATTTATTCTTTACTTTCAATTTGTCCCGTCGAGTTACGTAAGAATCCAACATCAAATCGGACGTAACGGATACTGTAGAATCCCTCTCGACTGTTTTAATGCAATCCTCCACCTCTTCCTATCTTGCGCTATCTCTTCATCTCACCATACCCCTTACAACCTATGTTTTCAGTTATCTGCTTCACATATTATAATCTCGGTATTCCTCTAAAGTTCTTACCTTCGACGCTTCCCTCCACTAACAATTTAACCAATTCCGTATGTCTTAAGATGTGACCCTCCATCCAGTCTCTTCTTTCTGTAAGACTCTTCCACAAGCTCCTTTCCGCACCCATCATTTCCAAAACACTTTCATTGCGTACTTTATCTGTCCACTTAATTTTCAGCACCATAATAGAACCACATTTCAAATGCTTAAATTTTCCTTCTTTCTGATATACTTGTCCATACCTCACTGCCATAAAGTTCTTCAATATTTGAAACTAAAAGATTTCCCTTTTTCAAGCAGGCTCTTTCTGCTAGTGGCATTCTACTTTTAACATCACGTGAGGAACCGATCTTCGCTCGGCATCCTTCGATTTTTGTTCAGTATGTTAGATTTCATCAAAATCCTAAGAGAAGTTTATGAGAAATTGATTTTATCTATTTACAAGAGTTGCTCATATAATAGTATTAGATTGGATAGATTAAATATCTAGACAGTATAAAAACCTAACCTGAAGGTTGGTTGGATCCTCCAGAAGGAGGAATACTAAGCCATTGTATCAGAGGTAGGATGGTCAGTTCCTTTCCTATGGGACCTACGAGACAATTTAAAGAAAAATCCGAACCACAGAAGACCCCATCGTATTTCATATGATCAAATACAAATCTTAAAAATGCTTGCCCTTACCGGTATTTGAACCCGGGATCGTAGACAGAATTTTTTGAGGGCTAGCGCAGTAACCACTTTTTTCCCCTCTAATTACGTTGCTCACGTTGTTCGCCACTTTCACTGGCCACACGTTATGACGCATGCAATCGATTACGCTCTCGTTGAACATTTAAATTATAAGATTTATTGGAGACAAGTTTTGTAAGCATCTTTCTTTAGCAGCACGTATGGTTAGAGCAAATGGCAGCGTTTCATGAATAGAAACCTGCTTAGGTCGAATTTCGTTTTTTCTTGAATTGAGTCTTCACTGGGCAAAGTTCGAGTAACTTGGTTGAGACGATTTTCTTTTAGGTTTTCTTGAGACGAGTAATGACTGTGTGAAGACTGATTGTAGCTTAAAAAATTTCTAAAAAGCTTCCTATGCATTTCGAAGATCACAGTTGCTTACTACAAGCCTCATAATTCTACGAGATCACGTGGCATTAGAAATTTTTTTTTGTGTAAGCTTGTATTTTTTTAAGAATATTACGTATGTTATTATTTTTTTCCTTGAAGGTAGTTAAAAGTGTTTTTTTAACGGCTTCCTAGGAATTTTGAAGCGCAAATTTACTTACTAGAATCAAAGAGAAACTTAAATAACATGAGTAGGCATTGCCTAAAACGGCAGCCCTTTCGAGATAAAAATGCTGCTATTATGTTAATATTTTAAAAAAAATGTTTTGTAAGGTAAAGAAGTTTGCAAAAATCGTATCGGACAAAGCCAGTATCTATTTTTTTTAAATAGCTACTTTTTAAATGTTTTACAATTAACTGGTAGTATTTAATGATAACCACTTTTTACAATTCAGTAATATTGATGTTTGTGTTAAAGACACATACGGAGAAAAGTAAACGTAGATTACATTATGACTGCTAATATTATTTCAAAGCCAATATCTCTTTTTTTAAATATCTTCTTTTTAAATGTTTTAAAATTAGAGCTAGTATTCCCACGGGTCAACTAATATACAAGAACTGTTCACTAAAATATATGAGTTCCTTGTTGAAACCAAAGAGAAACTATTAGTAGGCTTTCTGGTACCTGAATCGTCTGCGAGATGGTGTTAGAGCCGTTTTCGAGATACCAAGTTCAAAAATTGTTGGTATATTCTACAGGGAAGATGTAGGTAATCTAAAAAACAAAACGTTATTTAAATATGAAATTTCATCAAAATCGTTAGAGCCGTTTTCGAGATTGTAAATAGATACAAGAATTGCTCGTTTAAAGATAAAGATTCCTGCTTCGGTTATAAATTGTAATGTTACTTCCTAAGCAGCAGAATTAATTTACTTTTCGGAACTAATTTTTATATTTTAATTACAGTTACATGTGCCTTAAGATGGATTAAAAAATTATGTCCTTCGGAAGATGATGTTAACATGCTAAATGGTTGAGGAAACATATAAACCAGAAATCTGGAAGGGCTGACCAGGATTTGAACCCTCGTCTTCACCCACCGAGCTCGGTTTATCGCTCGGTATTTCTGCATACGTAATGATGCTGTCTGTGGTCTTCTGTCTCAGCAATAGCTTTTTCAATATGCTCTCTTTTTTAATGAGTCTAGTCCAAACTTCAGCCTCGGCATCCAGGCATATACACACCAGGTGACACCCTCCCCCTCCTCACCTCAATATATTATATATATAGAAATCTCTCCAGTCGGATGTTGATATATTTTTCGATATCAACCATCCACACTTCGGTATGCCAATGGTCATAAAGCTACAATTTAACACCTTCAATTAGCTATGTTGTGACCTCAAAGCAAGTTTATTGTGAATACCTCGACACAGCACAAATTAATTTTTATGGAGTCTTGTCAATGATATTACAGCCATTTTTGAGTCAGAATATAGTTCAGCAACTAATCGGCTAGATGTTCGTGTACCGATGTGTAAGCATATTGTTCGGTCTTGTAAATAGGGAGCTTCTGTATTTGTTTTCCAGTTCTGCAATCCACATTTCAGTTCTTACCATGATTCCTCGAAATCCTGGCGAACGTCTGGTTGGTTCGTCAAAAAAGAGCATAATCTATCTTCTTTCTCCTTCTTTCTGGCATAAATGACCTTATCAACCGAGAGCCGGAAATAGAGAAAGAGAGGTTAAGAACGGTTTCTGCTTCTATGCTTGTTTAAAACTTTTTATTCGAATGGGCTTAAATCTGGTCGACGTCGAGGTCGTTAGAAGCGATAATGGACTGGGGAGCAAGGAATGGGAAGGAATTCGGCCACAGCCTTTTAGAGGAACCATCTTGGCACTCGCCTGGAAAAGCATGATAAACCAAATTCTTGTGCCCGGACGAGGATTCGAGCCTGCGTCCTCACGAATGAAAGGCCAGAGCGTATCCACTCATCCACCAAGCTCAGTAAATTGGGTTGAAGCAATACTATATCTACTCATATCCTGGCATAACATCTTCATGTTGATGAACAAATTACATCCTCAATTATGTGTTTGGTATATCATTAATTTCTTATACAGTTCTTCCCCTTGCCAAGGAATTAACAAGGGACTCCAACTATTCTTCCTGTAAAATCAACTCTTTCATACACGTTCTTTTTTTTTCGCCCAATATTTCCGAAACATGTACACGTCGTAAATTAATTGTAATTCTCAACGTCCTTATATGGCACCACAGTTCCGATACTTTAATTTCTCTTGTTTCTAGTACTTCTAAAATCAGGATGTACTTACATACAGTTGTAGAAACTAGTCCTAGTCAATATTTGAACCTGGAAGGTTTGTCTTTTCGCCATTGTTATTCTGCTTTCAGCATCATTCCTGCTCCGGTTATCAGCTGTAATTTTACATCTCCTGTTACATTTAGATTTGGTCCTATTTGTATATTTAATCTAATGTTAGTGTTATCATTCCTACCATCTCCTGTCTTTCTCTGGTATATATTTACTCATTCTTCCCTCAATTGTTTGTTCATGCCATTCGGTAATTCTCAAAACCCACACTTTGTTTTGCTAACAGGACAATTTCATTATCAAATAGCAACAAACTTCTTTTTTTTTTTTTTTTACTTTTGGCTTTACGCCTCGTCGACGTCGAAATCATTAGAGGTGGGATGGGATCGAGGACAAGGAACGGGAAGGAGTTCAGCCATGGCCTTTTGAAAAAAGCATCCCGGCATTCGCCTAGAGTGATTTGGGGAAAATATCTGAGTCATTTAATATCACTCAAATGTTTACAGTGGGTAGCTCTGATTATTTTAAAACTTTTTTGTTATGACGGTAATTCCAAAACACTGCTTCATTTTCGGGAAATAATTTCCCAAAGTTTAAAATTCTCCATGCGGTCCCACAACGTTAAAAATAAAAACACTCAAACCATAACTTAATTAACCAAATCATGTGAAAACTTTATGTTATTTATCTCTTCCAAAGTATTGGAAGTTATTTCTCTATTTTAAACCACTTAATCGTGAAAATACCTCGAATCTATGCCTCCCTCCAAACCATATATTTTTATTATCCAGAACTGATTACTTCCAACTTCTCTGTGGTATAAAACTATCATCTACTGTGTCTTCCTTCAACCTTTAATAACTTTCTTCGCCTTTCTTTCTTTGTATTTCTACACCAAAACGTGAAATGTTGAAAACTGAATAACTTTCCATACAAACTCTTCTCCGGCATAATACTTACGTCGCAATACATCATCATGTTGGAATTTTCAAAAAACATAGTAGGAACATTTTCCCATGAATATCACCTCTTTTCTCGTATTACTTGAACCACACTAACCGTCTCGAACTTCGCAAATGAAAACATCTACTCTTTCGTTACAGATTTGCATTACGCTCTAAGGGTAAATTTTTATCAGTTGTTTTCTATCCTGTACGGTGATTCCTGCTGGCCCATCATTAGTGACAGAAGAATTATTCAAAAATTACGTGACACCCTTTACTGCACATCCTCCTCATCACCCTCAGAATTCCAGCAGAAGTCTATTTATAATTGAATTTTGCTTTGTCGTGTCGTATTTCTGAATACACATAGTCGATCAAAGAAATTTCTGTAGTGGATCTTTGTAGCATCACAAAAAAAGCTTTCCTATAACGTTCTCTTCATGGTGGAAACTCAGCATTTAGAAAGGGAAGTACTTTGAAGGACACATTACCGAGATTCTTCTGTGTGAGTGGTAAAAAATATCTGATTAAATCATGCATCAACTGTACGGACAGTCTGATCACAACAAATGAACGTAATAGAAGATAAAACTGTTTGATTTCGATAAATGGAAGATACATGACAGGGCTTAAATTGTTCAGAAGATCACTGGTGCAAACTGATATAATGCCAAGAGTACAAAGCAGCTGCATAGATGGCGCATCTTCATGTATCGAAATTCCATTTTTAAAAAGTGCACGCTTATAATGCTGCGTTCTACACCTAACCGTAAGTAATGGATTAGTTGACAATCCTCACATCAAAATTCGCCATTTACTCTTCACTTTCAACCGGTTCTGGCTGTGAAGATATCAAATACTAAGCAGTCCAATTCAAGACCTTACACCGCTTTAACATCCTCGATGCCTATTTGGCAGTACTGTTGTGCCAACATCGGACTTCACACTCAGGTCAATGACAGACTGTGACGGCGGTGGTCGAGTATAATAAATTCACTGGAATAACTGTTGAACTTGAAGAGTGCCAGGTCAGGTGATACTAGTGGTTTTGCCACCCGGATGTAAACTCGGTCACTGGAATCGGTTTAAAAAACAAACATAATAAGATATCCTAACGGCATTGAAAGTACTTTCTGACACCTTCTGTTTCTCCGAATTAAGTCTTCCGAGAATTAAGACCATTAATTGATTTTTATCATTCGAAGAAACAGTTTTTATCGATTACAGACGTATGAGATAAGAGCTTCAATACGAACTCAGTTGTACGAGGCAGACAATGCTCCTAAAGATTTCGCGACTCACCCACACTTTATCTTTAACAGTAGCGCCTTCTACTGAAACACTCACAACCATAAAACGCATAACCTCCCTCTTCCCCCTTCCACACACACACAACACTTGGAGTTCCTTCAAGTGAATACTTTCAACCACTTTCCCTCGGTCTCTCTTAGTATCTACAGCAAATTAGGTATAACACAAGGAAAAGTCATATAATCATAACCGCCATACAGATATTCTGTTTCATTCCATTAATGTTTTTGAAGCAGAAATATCTGTGTTTCTGAATGTAACTATCTTTACGCAAAAACTCAGTTAGGGGAAGTAGAGTTTGCCTTAAAATTTGTGTTATAAGTGGTAATTCTTGATGGAATTAATTCGACAGCAGCTAGTGGCTTCTGGGGAGTAGAAGAGCATTCTATCTAATCGTATAACCTGACTTTTCCGATATTACTATAGTACAATGTAAAAATCAAAGCAGGTTTTGTCTATTTGTCTCCAGAAAATAGTGAAAACTGTCTAAGTTAGAATACTATTTGAAAATAAAGTATTTCTGTAACATAAACCTATTAGATAAGCAGTAACGTTCCGGCCTTGTATTCGGGAAGACCGCCTTCCAGTTCATCCAGATTAAGGTTTTCCATTATATTCATAAATCGCCTCATCACAAGTCATCTCTTTCTCTTATTTTAAACCGTAAAACTCCTTATCCCATTACATTTTGTTAAATGTACCAAGCACATTACGTTGCCTCAACTTAACACAAGCAGCAGCCTGGTAAAATAAGATCAAGTGAGAGCTAAACCAAACTTTATGGCGAGCTGGTTCTGTATCATATAAGGATATTAATCACGGATTATTCAGCTAATACATTAATTGGTCGTCTTATCGATATGCATCGCTAATGGTAGGTGCTTTGTGTGACTTTATTGTTCATATCTATAGAGGCATTAGAGTCAAGAATCTACTGAATTGTTAGTAAGGTAAAGAAAGGAAAAAGACTTGTTAACGAATTACCTCGCCATTCGCCTGAAGCAGTTTCAGGAAATAGTAACAAATAGAAAACAAGGCGAGTGTGTTGAAATGGAAATGCGGATAATTCAAATCATTATTTCAAGAACTTAGCTATTGTACCAGCAGACAAGGAGTGGATCTGTTTTTATTCTCAAAAAGTTGAGTGGCACACATCAAATTTAAATCACCAATAGGCAATAACAAAGATTTAAGAAATTGTGTTAAGAAGTATTAAGTTCGTGAATTTTTTAATGGATTTTGACGCTGAGTTAATTACGGTCTACAAAGACGAGGGGCAAGGAACGGGAAGGAATTTTACAATGCACTTTTGAAGGAAGCATCCCAGCATTCGCCTGTAACGATTTGACACCATGGAAAATCTAAATCCGGATTGCTGGACGGAGATTCGAACTTGAGTTGTTCCAAATGCGAGGCAAAAGCGTGACCGCTCACCCACCACATTCGGTGTAAACAGACAACTAAAACACATTCGAAGTCTTTCTACGTTGTTTCGCCAACGTTTTCAAGATGCGAAAGTTTCTAAAATAACGAAATCTATCATCTATTAAAGTCAAATAATTTCCAGCAAGTTCTGTATCTTAGCCACTGAAGGCGCCCAAGCACTAGGCAACGTGCACATCCCAGGCGTTAATTGGACGGACTATAGCTCCCAGTTGGGAGGACGGTCATTCGGAATTGTTACCAACATTAAACTTTCCGGACAAAAGCTCGTGCTACACTAACCGGGTATGAACTGGAAACTAGTACTTACAAAAAACTTCCAGCTCACTGTAAGTTTTCTAGAAACCATTGAACCAGACAGCTACTTTCAGTAAATTTGGCATGTAGTATCCTAATATAACTTTGTTGACCTAGCAGCATTCTGACTGTATTAATCATAGTTTATGAGTGTCGTTTATTTTTTGTGGCTTAGTTAATTAGGTATTGCATTTTGTAAAAGTTTTGTTATACCCTGCATGATAACATTCACTTACCACTTTGATTTGATCTTATCATGCTTCTATACTAAATAACTATCTGAATGATCACTTTGTAGACACCGAGTGAAAGGTATAATTGTCCAAGCACTATGGAATTCAAGCGAATACATCAAGTTTTCATTTAGCACTGACAGTAATGATGCCATTATATTATCAGTAATTTTCTAGACCCAATACTTTCTGGAAAGACCTCGCGATTTCGAGCAGTTCGAACGAGCTATTATGAGCCCTTCAAATTGCATCGCATTCCTCTTCCATCGAACGGTAATAGATAACCGTACTGGGTGTAGGGAACCTGCAGTTTAACGCAGAGAGCGAACCACGTGTTCACCAGGCACCTTGAAACATCTGTTAGCATTAAGCAGAAACTTTACCAGTTTATTCACAACGTATCAATTTAGAATTAAACTTGACAGTTTGCGTTACATATCGGCGTATTTTATTTCCAAATGTTAATAATAAGTGTGTAATTACTTGGACTGTAAAGGTATAAGTTAATATGAATAGCTGTTGAAAATAGAGCGAAAAACAAAAGAAAGATAACCATGCGCAGCTGAAGACGCTAATTATTCTGCACAAAGTTTCATCACGGCGTTTTGGGTGGAGCAATAGTATAACTTTTAAAACTGATCTTAATTATTAAGCAGCTAATACGAAAATGTTGGGTAAATGGTATGACATGAAACTGTGAATAGAGGTTGCTACTTGTGGACGTAAGATTAGGTTGGGTTGCCACATAAACAACCATCCGGCGATGAAAGCTGCTAGCGGGAAGGGTGCACAAGAACCTTTCGATCACGTTGTGTTAGACTGAGGACAAAAAAATGGATATGTTTTGCAATAAAGAGCGATTTCTTTCGTTAATAACATGAAGACGTAAACCCACTAACGGAACAATATAATGTTGACACTTCACGTAACCGTGAACACTCTTCGATCACAACCAGAAGGTAGTATCAATGTAATTAAAATCTCATGGCTACGTGTCTTATTTTCTCGCTGTGACTGCAACATTAATTTTTGACTAATAATTATTTGCTCATCTGTGACCGAAGAGGGTAATCCTATCACCGGTGGAGGCCTAACAACGAGAACACGAAACAACTTCGGCATCAAATGATTGATTCCGATGTCAAAGAAGAAACTGGCTGGTACTCTTCCACAACGATTGTTCATTTCGTAGTAGAAACACCATATTATGTTTGTATGGGACGTACCTTACAAACAAAACAAAACAAAAAAAGCCACGACATCCGTTGAAGGTGTTAAAAGCGTCAAGTATCCGATGTTCGGTTAAGCTGCAGTCTATTACGAGGCGGCTCTGACGAGGCAAGCTTACTCTCTCCGAGCGAATATAGCATAACAGCTCCACGAAAGCGGCGCGGCGGTGGGAGGTTCGCTCGTCGTTTCTGCGAAGTGGATCTCGTTCCCCGAAGAGATCGCCCACGCTCTCACGGCGGAAGTTCGTCGAAAGTGAAACCAACAGGTGGCTGAGATATCGAGCTGGCTTCGTAGGAATAACGCCTCTGCAGTACAGACTGGACAGCACACAGACGGGCCAGGGTGGAAGGTTGACTAGCGGCAAACTATGGATTACTAGTGAATGACTACTCCGAACAATCTCGGATTTTGATGATTTTTGATATTAAAACCTTGGAGACCTGAAGGCCTTCATTGTAAATCTGACCGATATTGCTCAAATACATCGTATAGTTGTACCATCATTGCACTTCATGCTTTACCAAGAGAGATCAATTTGAACGTTACTTTCCATGCTTAATCAAATTTTGTCACCTTCAACAGCATTTTAATCTTGGAGAACAGTCAAAGATTGAAGTGACATAAGGATAAGGTTAGTTGTTTAGAAACTAGAAGAATATTGCGTTTAGTCAAGGCAGTAATAGTGATGAGACTTAGAAGGATGTTGGTAGTTTTATTATGAGCAGAGTATGAAAACGAAGAGATGATCATGACCACTAACTGGGACTCGATTTCAGAGGTACGGGAGTGGGAAAACTTTCTTTTGTCGGAAAGAGGTTCAGAGATTGGATTAAATTACTAACGAAAGTGCTGTCGAGCTTAATAAAATCACCTAAAGTTCGTAAAAAGCAAAAGTAGATGGTCGGGAAAATTACACTAAAAAAAATTTAAGAAAAAATACAATAATAATAAGAAATAATAATTATTATTTCATATGGTCGTAAGGACCTGGTGACAGGATTTCTATCGGCTGCACACTCCTTTCCTGTCATAGCCACCTTAACCTAACCAGGAAATCCTACAGGGAACCTAAAGTCTTACGTGGAATCCGAACCACAGAAGCGTTCTGGTGTACTTCACATTATACAGCCAGTTGGGTCAGAGGTAAGGGCCGGGTTAAAGGCCTATAAAAATTCCCGCCGAGACAGGGACTCGAACCGCGGACCTTTCGATCCCCAGTCAGACACTTGAACCACTTTTTTTATTTTTAAAATATTTTTTTTTGTCATCTCAGCCATCAGTAAGTTTATCTTCGGTTATTCGAATTTTTCTCACTATATTATCGTTTTTCAGTCGGGACAACACAGGACTGACACAACTCCCATGCCATCGGCCGAACTCGAACCGGCGACCCTGGCAACGTGAGGCAAGCTCGCTAGCCACTACGCTACCAGAGCCGGCAGCCACTGAGCCACTAGACCGCTTTTAAGAAATAAATAAATCCGGCGGTGTGGGAGAACGCGTTAAGGTGCCACAGCACTGGGTCGGAGAGTCATAACGGAAACACGTTCGAATTTTGCTACCCACGTATCGACCGTCTTGATTTCCCGCAGTCAATTCTAGGTGAATGCTGGGTTGGTGTCCAATCTCTGCCTCATAAAACACACGTTTCATAAAAAAAATACCCTTACACATAGTACAAGTTCACGTTTCGCAGACAGATGGCAACAAACATTTTACTCACAGGTTAAATGGTCCGGATCTCACTAATCTGGTGCTAAAACACGGGTAGAGCACATCCCTTCGCACTCTCATGTTTGCGTGTCCGGTGTTGCGTGATCCTCTATAGCCGTACAAAGGGGGGAAAATAAGGGGATAAATAGGTGTGTAAGTAAATAGTCACCGGAGCATGCGCTCCATCGCAATTAAATTATATTAGTTTTTTAAGCAAAAGAGAAGTCGAATCAGATGTATAAAAATAGTGGATTATGATGTTTGAATATTATTCTCAGTCATAGAATCATTACCCAAGAGTGAACGAAAAATTTTACGTTGAACTATAATTTCCGAGCATCGTTTGTATGCGCGGGAACCAATCTATTCCAGATATTTAGTGAGGTTACCTCGTACAGTGCATGCTTGCGACGAAACAGTTTTCTAATGGAACGTAATAAATGGTACGAACGCAACTAATGGTACGTTTCCTTGACTATTATGAATTTCACAGTACTCTATATTTTTATAGAAGTATCGTCATCCGATTATTTTTTCTTTTTTTGCTTAGTATTTGAACTGATAGCAGTCAAATTCTTTAAATATATGGAGCGTGGTACTGGCCACATTAGCTGCCATTCCAGTACTGGCATCACGGAGGATAACGCATACCATAATATCCGCCTACCTCTCCCTTCATTCCACTGGCGGGTTTTCACTTATGTCGTTGAGGTGACTTTTGTTAGTCGAATCCTTGAAAAGAGTTTTGAATCGAAGTTTCCCTTACTGGAATAATAGTGAAAAGTTCACTTTTTGGTTTGTTCGCTATATTATTTTCACATTCGCAAGATCTCACTAAAATCATCATAGTGATCCTACAAAGTAAACTGTCAGCTGTTCACGGAAAGCTGGCCGTACTTTCCGTATCTTAGATGGAATTCTAGAATTCGAGTGTTGCGGCTGGTCAGTTATTACAGAGACTTTGGCAACAGGCGTGGATTATTTCTAGTACATGGAGGTGTTAAGCCAGCAGAAAGTTTGCGCAGATTGCGTGCACACTTCAACGCTTTCCCAGCCTCAAATTTACATGGCGCTGAAGGTTTTCCGTGAAGATAGGACGGTACTTTCTAGCCTCATGCACGAAAATCAGGGATACACACCCTTACAAGTTCAAGTCCTTATTCATGAAGGCACATGAAATTAGTCCGATAACTGGAGTTAAACACGGAAGTGTGCAAGCAGGAAATGGAAATGAATTTTATTTCCACAAAATCACTTAAATGTAGGTGACAGGTATGTAAAATGCAAAATAACGTTGCTGCCAACAAGAGTGTAATACCTCAAACACTTTGTATCAAAAAGAGACTCATTTTTGGAGCCAGTATTCTCATGAATCATGCGTATACCACTATTCTCCTGAAACAAAGAAGTCATGCTTTAAATAGCGCCAGTGATGCCCATTTCTGTGCTGCCACTGTTTTCATGACCATTCTTTGGGATTTTAAAGATGTTTTGTAGGTAGATTTCCAGCTTGAACAACTCTGTGTACTATTTTGAACTTTTTTGAAAGATTACAGAGACTAGAATCAAAACAAGTAAGATTCAGATGTGTAACGTGCTGCGTTTGCTACATAAGCTAAACTTGATGATCTACACTCGATAGCCTCCTGCAAAGTCAACATTTGCTTGCTGCATTGAGTCAGGTTCTTGCAACACCATAATACTGTTTAGTTCTTACTAAGGGGTTTACTGGTTCCAGTTCCGGTGGTGGAACAAAATTTTAACCATAGGGACTTGGCCGGCGAGGTAAGAGACGTTAGGTTTCTTTATGGCTTTACGTCTCATCGACGTCGAGTTAAATAGAGGTGGGGACGCGGTGGTGCACGATTCATGTTCACAAAATTGTCTATCAAAGTCTTGAGTAGCATCAGAAACCAATCTGCAGTGCGTACGGACTGAGGGCTTACGACGCTGTTTATGATGAATTGCCTGTCAGATGGGAAAGTTAAGCTTCGTGGAACCTTCGAGCCTTTCGGAAAAGCAGTACTGGGTGGACAACCAGAGGGTTCTACATCTACACAATCATCGACAGAATACCTAACACATATACCCTGAAGAATCAAAGGAACTGGTACACCTGCCTAATATCGTGTACAACCCCGCGAGCACGCAAAAGTGCCGCAACACGACGTGGCATGGACTCAACTAATGTCTGAAGTAGTGTTGGAGGGAATTGACACCAAGCATCCTGCAGGGCTGTCCAGAAATCCGCAAGAGTACGAGGGGTTGGAGATCTCTTCTGAACGGCACGTTGCAAGGCATCCCAGATATGTTCAATAATATTCATGTCTGGGGAATTTGGTGGCCAGCGGAGGTGTTGAAACTCAGAAGAGTGTTCCTGAAGCTACTCTTCAGCAATTCTGGACGTGTGGGGCTGTCGCGTTGTCCTGCTGGAATTATCCAAGTCCGTCAGAATGCACAATAGACATGAATGGATGCAGGTGATCAGCCAGGATGAGTACGTACGTGTCACCTGTCAAGAGTCGTATCTAGACGTATTAGGGGTACCATGTCACTCCAACCACACGCCCCACAACATTACAGAGCATCCACCAGCTTGAACAGTGCCCTGCTGACATGTAGGGTACAATTCATGTTGTTGTCTCCATACTCGTACACGTCCATCCGCTCGATACAATTGGAAACGAGACTCGTCAGACTAGACAACATATTTCCAATCATCAATAGTCCAATGTCGGTGTTGACGGGCCCAGGCGAGGCGTAAAACTTTGTGTCATGCGCTCAGCAAGGGTACACGAGTGGGCCTTCAGCTCCCAAAGCCCATATCGATGATGTTTCGTTGAATGCTTCGCACGCTGACACTTGTTGATGGCCCAGCATTGAAATCCACAGTAATTTGCGGAAGGGTTGCACTTCTGTCACGTTGAACGATTCTCTTCAGTCGTCGTTGGTTCACTTCTTGCAGGATCTTCTTCCGGCAGCAGCGATGTCGGAGATTTGATGTTTTACCGGATTCCCGATATTCACGGTGCACTCGTGAAATGGTCGTACGGGAAAATCCCCACCTCATCGCTACCTCGGAGATGATGTGTCCCATCTCTCGTGCGCCATCTATAACACTACGGTCAAACTCACTAAAATCGTGATAACCTGCCATTGTAGTAGCAGTAACCGATCTAACGCCTGCGCCAGACACCCATTGTCTTATATAGGCGTTGCCGACCGCAGCGCCGTTTACATATCTCTGTGTTTGTATTCGCATGCCTGTAACAGTTTCTTTGGCTCTTCAGTGTAATTCAGTAGTGGAGAGGGTAAGGAGGAACTATCTTACTTAAATATCCCTCTGCAGGAACAACTGACCAAGCGTGGAGGACGCCGGTTCGAATCCCCGTTTGGGCATCCAGATTTGGGTTTTCCGTGTTTTCGCCAAATCGTTCCAGGTGAATGCTGGGCTGCTTCCTTCAAAAGGCCATGGCCGAATGCCTTCCAATTCCTTGTCCCCAATCCCATCCCACCTCTAATGATGTCGACTAGGCGTAAAGCCATAAGTAAAAGAAAAAGAAGGAATAACTGATTATATGGTAACCGGAGACGCCTGTGTCACCAGGTATAGCGATCATAGTCACCAGTCCAGATTTGCCACCGTGTGACTATCATTTGTTTGGAGATTTGAAGTAAATACTTTTATAAATGTCGAAGAGGTAAAGAGACTTCATTTGGAACTGATTATGTACAGGTCTAATAAATTTTTGTGTAGAGGTAATTTTAAAAATGCCACTGTGAAGGAGGAAATTTGTAGACAGTACTGGAGGAAGAAGAGTTTTATAATTGATTTATTATATATCGATCTAATGTAGTTTATTTTTTATTTTTTTATAATGTTCATATTTGATCGACCTTCGTAGATCTACGTGGCAAGCTGAATAGATAGATACAGGTCACTAGTGCGACTTGCTTTATGTGATTCTCTCGTTAGAATGGGCTAATAGCACACTGGATGAGGTACGGAGAACAACCTCTTGTTTCTTACCTGTCAATTAGTTAAAGGCACAGCGTAACAGAAATTAAGATTAGAAGACAGTTATCTTCAGAAAATTTTTTAAGAGCATTCCAGACAAAATTAACACAAAACTAGTCCAAAAATTTTATACTATGAGTTAGTTCTATTTTGCGAAACGAATGTTTTTTTGCAAATATAAGAGGAGTTAGAGCTAAATCTCTACGCCATACAACACGAGTGTGGAATAGTCAGATTCTGTCAACAGAGTCAAGACAAATAAATAAAGTTTCTCACATCAGAAATGAGCTGAACCCTCGGTCAGTTCTAATATAATTCCAAAATTATGATCATACATCGTCGGATGTTATCCAAAAAGAACATACGCTTGGCAACTGCCTCCGCCCGTTCCGGAGTAACCTGTCGAGCAAGGTTTATCGGTCAGCTCAAAGTGTTCCTTGCAATCCACACACCCTCAGTGTGAGCGTGAGTACACCACTGTATCACGAAAACTGTCATGTGGTGTAAACATCTGTGGTGCAAAATATCTTCAGAAATGATCAAAGTTAGTAAAAATAACAGTGTAGATATTTCTGTCACCTATTGTTGTGACTCGTTATAAGCAGTTATCAATCTCTGTTGAATTAAAACCAATCTTACGATTTAGAGAAAATAAGATATTACACAGCTTCCTAGTTCCCAATTTATATTCGCTGTGTAACATGGTAATCGTGCGATATGTATTTTGCATTCATAAAATGCGTTGGAGCATCGTTGAGATTGGTTCAGATTTTGCGAACAGATGGCAGCACCTGTTTGTTTTAAACAGTTTCTTAATATCATGTCTGTAAAGAATTTAGAATAGTGATCTTTAAGATGACATATTTTCGTTACTGTGTGATCTTATTTATATCCATGATAATCTCTTTATCTTTATAAACAACAGTAAGAGAAGATTTCTACAGATAACCTCTGGACTGAAGAAAACTAGCAGTTATCCGCGTTTATAATGTTACAAAGTTGTAAATTTCTGGTCATAATGAATATCCATCATTGTTCCGAACATTTAAGTGGGGAGTATGGTCTTAGATGAATTTTACCATCTATTGTTACTTCCAAGCCATCTTATTACTAGTTTACTTACTTACAGCGCAAATTGGCTACCATTGGTGAGCTTACCTGTAAAAGAAAAAAAATCGTGTTAGTATTTACAAATTGTACTACCTGTAAGCTTCAAGTAATCTGCGTTTACAAAAATTCTTTGAAAATGTTTGTATCATAAACATGCCTATACATTCTGGCTTAAAAAAAAATACAAAACAATAAAAATCGCCATAAAAAGTACTTGCACTAAACATTTTAAAATAAGTTTATACCTTGCTTAGTAGAATAAGTAAACCTTAATGAATAATATTTTGCGTTACTGTTATTGAAATTTTAACATTTATTAGATATTTTTGGAGCTGTCACTCAGCGGATAGCCTTCCATCGCCAGGATCTAATTAGTGCACTTTATTTGCTGTTCGAGGCAACATGGGAATATTTTACAGAATATAGTGAGGCGGAAATTATTTTTGCGGGAGACACTTGAGGGAAACGAATTAGTCGGCATTTTAATCTGTGGTGGTCGAGGCATATCTCTGGCGCTACAGTATCTGCTGGCAGACAATTATACAGTAAGGCTTCACAGTTAATCTACTGTATTATGGTCATTCTTTATTAGTATCATTTCTTTCCTTTGCTAGAACAAAATACACTGATTAATGTTAATATTTCAATAATAATATTGTCCATTTAGGTTTGTTTACTTCTTTTAAAAATTTTAGTGTAAGAGTTTTTTTACGGTGGCTTTTAATTTTAGTAAAAAAATATGATTAAATTTTTAGTGGTATTATAGTTTTTTGTGTTATAAATACGGATAGGCCTAAAGATGCTGCTCGAATTAGACAGCGCCCTTTAAATGAAACAATTTACGAAAGGGATGATCGTTTGAGAAGAAAAGTGGACAGAAAATAGAACCAATATTCCAAATAAGAGTGATGAGTAGCGTGCTCATAGACTTCATAAATGAGGCCTTACTAAACTTTTATCCGGCGTAATGTAAGTTCAGAAAAAAAATTATGTTTACCGGCTAAGCTTGATGCACGATAAATTATTAAATAGTCCTCACGAAGAGAATGTTCTTACAGAAACAACGAGATTGCGTTATCTAGATAACAACTGTTTCTTTTTTAAACATTATTCCTTGGTTGATATTCCACAAACGGCCGAAGATGACAAACTGGTGGTCGGCACGGCAGCGATGGTGGAGTATGCGCCGCGCGACGCATGATGGGATAGTTTGATCTGATCTTAACAAAAAACCTCGGACAAATTGAGACCTGATTCCAAGTCGGCTAAAGATTGATATGAAACCACTAGAACACGGATATCGGAATTACGAGATTTCGCAATTACAGTATCGAGCACTAATTTTTGCGATATATCAATTCAGAATTTAGTGGCCTAAAAAAATCATTGCATCTCAATTGGATATCTTTATTTTTATGTATATGAATTATAATACAAACTCCATAATAAAATAGCAAAGCCACATCACTGCATATATAGCATTTATCGTGGTATGCATTTCGACTGCAAGAAAGTTCCACAAGACAATATTAAAGAAAGATATCAAATTTCGGAATTTGGTATTAAAAAAAAAGGAAAAGAGAGAAAGAAAAAAAACATAGGATCTGAATGAAATTTATATAGAACCATTTTGAAAGTATACCATATCCAATAAAAAATCATTTAAATCAGTTCACCATTTGTGAAGACATTGCTAAACATACATAAACAAAAATTGAGAACCTTCTCCTTTTTATTGCAGTAGATTAAAAAGGTACAATAAAAAAAAAAGAGAAGAAGGAGCAGCTGTGAATCATAACGGTATATCAACTTTTCTGGTAATTTGCGTCTTTCAGATGATCTACTGCGGTCTGTGAACAATACTAGGTCACCTGATATAAACTTAATGTTTGCTGTAGCAAGCTTTTTATTTAAAGAATCAACCTTATACTGAAAAGAAGAAAAATATTATAGTCGAAATATACCACTTGCTCTAGCCAGGAGTAATATAACGATAACCTTTCACATTCATTGAAACATTGTTTAATTAATTAGTTTCTATGTATGAGATAAATGATTCTATTATGCGAAATCTATGAAAGACTTTTTAGTTACAATATTATACCGCACAAGGAGATGGTAGTGTAAAATAGTTTTTAATTTCCCTAAGCAAACAAATATTTAAAGTAAAGGTATTTAACGAGGATGTTCATGATAGCTATTATATTTAAATACATTTTAAATTGTTAGGAATAGTTTATTACGTTGAAAATAATGTTCAACATTTTTAAATTTTCACATTAATTCTTCACTCATTATATTTCCTGTATGAGTAAAAATAATAACATTTAGATTGTTATAAAGTAATTTGGCACTAGCTAATTATTCAACAGGACGTTCAACCATTTCTAAATTTTTTAAATATTCAGCTGACTGAGGGACACCCATTGGCGGTCACAGAAAATTGCTAAACGAGGAATCGCAGTCTTTCAACTTCGCCACGATGAAATGCACTTAGAATTGAGTCCCGCAGCATTAAATTTAATCTTGGGAGATGAATTACGATCTATTAACGTTGCGTCATTTTGTAATAAAGCCAAGAGAAGTTAATCGTCGAGTAAACTAATTCCGAAAGAATCTGAAATCATGCAGGTATTATAAATAGCAAATTGGAAGTTAAACCCTAGTGGGGACCTGACTGCAGCAATCTTCAATAGTATTTACTAATCAGATCAACGATACGACACCGGTGCCTGTGTTGTGTCTCAGAGTTTCCTTTTTGTTCCCAGACACTGAGTAACGGTTGTTCTGTAGCTGGAAGCGCTCTCCAAGACCTGTTTCTGAATGGATGTCAGCAGTGCCGTCGGGATCCATGACATCCTTTCAGTGGCATTCTAACTATATGGGAGAGATGCAACCAAGCTTCTGAGAGTATGGACCTGTTAAATTATTGATAACATTGACAAGCTCTGCAAAATTCGGACAAGCGTCGAAGATTTCCGTGTCAGGAAGCAACTCCTTGGGCGCATAAACAGAACGGCGCATTATTATACCCTCTGACAATCTTCCTGTTGCAGTTTACTGATGAATTTTTAGATCATCAATCACATCGAATAGGTACGATGATTGTAACGTGAAGCACTGACTGAAATCAGCGGAATCCATGCATCTAGCGGACAAACCTTGCAGCGGATATAAAAGCTTTTTTTTTTTAGTACGCTACCGCTGTGGAACGTTTATACATATTTTCATTCGATCGCTTTAAAAAAGATTGTTGCTAACGTCATAAAGAAAACTACAGGGTCCTACTACAGTTACAACGAAATCCACCTAGTAAACTATATGAGATAAGGACATGAGGTTTTTTGTAACATGTTCTACATCTCTCAAAGTCTTCTTTACATTCACTCCACTTCCACAAGTGAACCTCTAGTAGCTCTCGGAATGCCGTGAAGATATTCCAGCTCCACCACATGCGCTGCCAGCATAGCAACATCAACCGTTTCGGCAGCTGCAACTATCCGTCCACTACAGTGTTTCCCAAACTGTGGTCCACGGGCAAAATAAAAATAAAATGAATAATTACGAAAAAGTAAATGGAAGCGTGAGAACACGCGAACTCTATCCACAATGTGTCAGTTGCGAGTCAAGGTATCGAATGATAGTTCTAGAATATCCAATTTCCAAATATTATTATTATTACTATTATCAAGGGGTCCGTGGCTAATCTCTAAGCGGTCCGCCGTTGACAAAGGCTGGGAAAGGATGCTCTACGAAGTGTGGCCAGATCTGGAAAAGGGGTTTCGTAGACACGATCCTTGAAGTACCTCCATAAGAAAGTGGAGAATGGTGGACAGTTGATTTATCCATCACGGCTCAACCATCTTCCAGAGAAATCTGTATTCATAATGTCCCTAACAACACCAGACCAAAGAGCAGATTCGATCTCTTGTTGGAACATTTCGTTGGATGCAGGTGCAACACCTGTAGGTGTAGGTATCATAAACTGTATCGCAATAATATAATTGCATTTTTAGCAAAGAAAAATGGACTATTTACCGTATCGCCCATAAGAGCACATCATACGTTCGGGCTTCCACGAACATGTTGGCGCGTAATGTGCGATTTTCAGATATCCGGATGTTATGGCGGTTAACCTGTCCAGACCCAAAGAAAATGACTTCATCAGAAAACATCACCCTGTGCTGGTCTGCTTGTGGTCTTTGATTGAGGCTAACAAGGAGCCAACAAATTCAACAAGCGCTGGAAGGTCATTGGCCTGCAAAGTTTGTGCAAGTGGCAATTTGCCTGTAAAAAAAAAAAAAAAAAAAAAAAAAAAAAAAAAAAACGTAAGTGCCTATCTGATATACTTTACGTGGTAAGTTTCGTTGTATAGGTACCAGGATTTTGTGGACACCCTGTATATTGTGCTTGTTCGAAAATACAGACATCTTCTTAGTAAACATTCACAAATTAAGAATCAGTAGCAAAGCAAACTATTAAAAACGGAAGAAATAGCTGACTAAAGAAATAAAAGCCCGCAAAGCTGGGCTTGTGAGAAAATCGTACAGCTTAACACGAAAATCCTTAAACAAGATTTTCGTTACTCCGCAATCCTTTGTGCGAGTGGTGTGGGAGGTGTTGGAATATAGCGATAAAAATCATGAGCAACCTCTGACTATCGAGTGTCGGGAGTACCAAACGTTTTGATACATGTAATGTTGACCTAACACTGATTCGTAAAGCGGCGCTCCAGCTAAATTCATTTTATATGTTAAAGATAGGATTGATAAGAGTTACATTGGTAAAACAATTCTATATGAACAAAAAGCAAATAGAAAGAGATACATAGATATCAGAGTTGGAGGTTGATCCAATATTTCTAACAGTGTCAGGTAGGCCTATCAGTTTCTCAAAATGAGTTACTACATCCCGGGGTCGACATATGAAGAGTGGTGGGTGGTCGGGAGGACGTCGGTTCGAATCCCCATCCAGGCATCAAAATTTAGGTATTCCATAGTTTCCCCAAATCACTCCAGGCGAATGCCGGGATGGTTCCTTCAAAAGGCCACGGTCGAATTCCTTCCCGTTCCTTGTCCCCAGTCCCATCCCGTCTCTAATGTCCTCGACGTCAACGAGGCGTAAAGCCATAAAAAAAGTACAAAAGGTACTGCAGGGCATTCATGTATACCTTAAATATTATTATTTTTGCTCGGTACAAGTTTTCACAAGCAGTAGGTTTTAATACATTGCGTCATTAATTAAAGGTTAAGGTGATTCGACTGTTTGCAGCTAAATAAACTTTGTTTCTTTCGTCACACGCGCTTCGGTTTACTGGATCATCATCGGTACATTTCTTCTTTTTCTGATAATGTGCTACATCAGCGGTTCCCAACCTTTATCTATACACGACCCACTTTTAAGTAAAATAATTTTCGCGACCCACCTAACATGAGAATCTATATAATATCAGAATGGGAACTGTTGTATGACATAGGTACTCTATCTACTATCCTATCCTACGAAAAGGCAAATTTTCGTACAAAGGATATAATATCAACAAAAACAAGAATTAATAATACATAAAACCACAAAGATATTATAGACTGGGAGGCGGCTCCACAGGCCTCATCAAGTCGACAGCTAAAATTCCACGATTAGAAGTAACTCGATCACCATTTTAAAATGCAACTGATCTGCCAAGTCGATTTTTGGTGGAAACCACCTGCAGACCCGATTTTGCGCTGCCTGCATTGTAATTACAAATACTTGGTTGGGTTTCAGTAAAATTTTCAAACCTATTATTACGAGACACGAAGGATGAAGTTTCGTCACCATCTGAATAGTCTCTTTTACGGCACGACCCAGTCCTCAACCAACTTTCCACAATCACATTAAATCTACTCTCAATCAAAACAAAACGCAAACAATAACTCGCTCCAACTAGCAGAGAAAGACTGTTTCAATCAAAGACTGGTTCGGGGGTTGCCATAACGATTGCGCGAAAGCTGCCGCTGCTCTATCTCACAACGAGGTTATTGCATAATGTAGGCTGACTGAGAAAACTTTTTTTCTCTCACAAAGTATTAATTTAAGCTAATAGCTTTCATGATTATTGCACTTGTAAATTATCGTGTTATATTTTTTAAATAAATTAAATAAAAGATATATTTTTGTGGCGAAAACCTTGATTGTTCCGCGACCCACCAAAACACACGCCGCGACCCACCAGTGGGTCGCGACCCATAGGTTGGGAACCGCTATGCTACATGATTGTTTATGCATTATATACTTCTGTTTGTTAAAAAACAAAGACAGTAAAAAAAAATCAATGGCTAATATCGGGATTTACCATACGGAACCATTATAACAACGACTTCAGCTGTGAGTCGGCAGTAAGTACCACCCAACTACGGACAACATTAGTTATGACTACAAATGGTGACGAATTACTGCTACAACAGAGACATTTGTATCACAAATACAGGTCATACTTCGACATATGAGCTCGAGATGGATAGATTTTTTGTTACTTTTTCACGTTCGGTTCCATTTTTTTTATTTTTTATTATTTAACTGCTTTACGTCTCTCAACAGCGAGGTCTTTAGAGACGGGAAAGGATGGGGGCAAGGAATGGGAAGGAATTCGGCCATGGCCTTTTTAAGGAAGCATCCCGGCATTTGCCTGGAGTAATTTGGGAAACCATGGAAAACCCGAATCTGGATGCCCGGACGGGGATCCGAACCACCGTCCTACCGAATGCGAGGCCAGAACGCTAGCCGTTACACCACCACTCTCGGTTTCGGTTCCGTATCGACCCATACCATAGGCCTTGATTTTTCTCACATTATAATTTATATCACAAAGGAAGATTGAGTGGTATACAGAGAAGGATGGGAAATTGTTATAGGATGTCGTTTAATCTTCTAATAATAATGGAGCTTCACAATATTTTTACAACACTGCCTTGCTTTGTGTTTGTGAAGTACGCTATGTGCGAGGGTCATTGGTTCGAGTTTGGCCTCGAACATAGGTGGTTTTAACTAAATGTCATGTTCGTCTTGTATTGTTCACAGTGAAGATTAAATAATACTGCTGCTGATATAATACGTAGTTACGTAAAAGACGATTAGTGAATCTGAATTTCCGGACGAATGACTTGCTAAAACGTAGAAAAGTTTACAAGAAAATTCTGTAAGCATACAGTTTATGGTTCATTGTGCCCATGATCATTGGCGACGAGGAAGTAAATCGATTCGTCTGGGCTGACTAAAGAATTCCCAGGAAAACCGAAATCTGGAGGATGGAAACGAGATTGGAACTTAGAATCAATAAATCAAACTAAGCTCTGGTGGTCTTAATGATCGAGTTTAAATCTACGCCGCAGCTTAACCTAGTGCGCTCATGCTTCCGGGAACTTACAGCTGAACGCACAATCCGTACCACGGACCTCCTGGCGTCACCTCTTAGACTACTTTTCCTGAGCTACATACCCCTCTCTTACTAAAAAGTAACTAATAGTCACATGTAACATATTTTTCTCACAACACTGAGTCAAAATAGTGTTTTACACAATATTTCGACGGCTATATTTTACGCCATCATCTTCAGGTGAACTGTGAACAGGATAGACAACCCGAACTCTATACGAGTAACTTGTTAAGAGATGTGATTGGCACCAGCTGGCATTGTTACGTCGTACAACAGAAGTCTCGGCTGTTTTTAGCGCGCCGCGAGGTACTAAACCCGGAACGTTTACGTTGTGAAGCCTCTGTAACTGCAATCCAAGCACCACCAAGTTGATAGCCACATTCCCTGTTTACGAGATGAGACGCGAGATCTACTTGTATTTTAACCTCTTTAGAACACTGTCCCAAAATTTTCTGACATGCGCCAACATCCTGGTAGACTCGCCATATCCTTGTTTAAGACTAAACCGAAGCCATGTCCGAGTTAGAGAAAATGTTATGCCACCCCAGATTTGTCCTATCTCAGGCGAACGTGTCGGGCAAGTTCCAAGCAATGCTGGTTATGCACCAAATCGTCTGCACGACGCACTTTTTTCGAAATTCAAAAGGAATACTTAAAACTCCCAGTGCATGAAGAGTAAGGCCATCCTTTAGGAAGGACAAAATGTTCTTCAGTTTTGGTGGTGGTAGAATGATGGGTTTAATCCCATTCCTTGCGAGAACCCTTCCTTTTATCGACTTTGTAGCATCAGACTATGACAAGAAGGCTAGATTGTTGTGTGGCTCATAACTGCGATTATTAGGCTTGTGTTTCGGTTTCCAGAATGAGAGTCTTATCTGATGTTCGATGTACCCATCTCATCTTATTTACTCGTTCATTTATAATCACATTTAACGATGGGGGGATTGCGGAAAATGTGCATAAACAAAAATTTTGTTAAATTTAGATCATTAATTTTGTCGATATTCACAGTTTACGAAAATGAAGGATTACATCGAGAAGTGAGAAAAACATTGACATAAAAAAATCTCATAAACGGTGTTGAACCTAGTTTTTTTCCATGGACAGAACGATTACAGAAGCATGAGTAGCTACTTAATAACTTTGATCGAATGAGTAAAAGTCAACTAAGTTTAGAGTCAGAGATTCACATCAGACGTTGAAGCAACCATTGAGAGGTATCTCTGTGCTACGTTGCCTTGAGAGAAAAATAAAGCTGTGGAAAGATATGAGACGTGAACGACAGGGGACAGACGGAATAACAGTGGCTAGGAAGCGTATTTAAAACCTGTTGGCAGTGTCTGAGAGAGTGCTTCATCATAGATAGTCACTGCCGAAGTGCGAATGCACCAGACTATTCCACTATTAGATATATGAGAGTCTAAATCATTAATTTCCGAAAGCGCCTTCACTGTTGTGTTCTATAGGTTTGTGCTGTTTTATTGCGGCAGTGTAAAATATTCAAGGAGTAATTCAAGGTAAGTATCGATTTATGTGATTTAAACCTCTCCTTTGATAACTGTGCTAATCATTGCTCCAAACTGAATTAGGAACTGGTACAGTAGATGTAACTATACGAGAATATGAGTGGAAACACTATCAGGGGACAATCAAACTTAAGTTATGGTTTGGTTTATGGGATAACAGAAAGAGGTGAATTTCTTCAGTGCGTTAACTAGCATGATAACGAAAATATTAGCGTAAAAAGGTCACATTACCACTTTCATGTCATCTTTTCAGTAGTATGAAAGCTGTTCAAGGGCTGAAAGACTTCAAAATGTGTAGCCATTTCGTAGAATGTACAAAATAGCCTAGCATCCGGGAGAACGCGAGTTCGATCAACGATTTTCCATAGTTTCCTCAAATCACTGCAAGCGAGTACCGAGATGTTTCCTTCTAAAGGTATTGCCTGAATACCTACCTGTTTTTTGCCGCTAATCCCTTGACTCTGAAGGTCTTATGTCAGCGATCCGCAAAATCATAATTAAAACGAAAAAAGCCCTCATACGCCTCGAAGTGTATCTACTCCATTATTACTAAAATTATGTTAGTAGAATATCTTCAAGAGATCAAAGTTTACAGCGTTAGGTTATGATTACACTGAATACGAGTTTCGCCGATTTTTTCTGCTTCCGAACATCCATTCGAAAGCTGCCGACCGATTCTGCCGATTGAAGTGGTTACACTGGCGTTTTGTCGCTCACTTGATTAAAGTTACATCAAACGACACCGCGAACTGACCGACGCTCTGCCCTTTTGACTGTGTGGTCCGGTACTCGGTTGATGGGTTTGGAGAAGCGTGTAGAGGGAGTTCTGAAACCTCCAGTATTTGACGACCAAATGTTGTTTTTGTGTCAATTGTCTTAAAGAAATGTCTTTTTTCTTCAACCTCACTTCCAGGTTCATCAGATATTCGTAAAACGTAGATTGCGTCACTCTAAAACATTCGTAAAATTTTGTTTCATTATCTATCAGATTTTTTAAAAGTATTAGAAGTCTGGTATTGAGTAGGGATGTCCCACAAAAGAGTAAAGAGGCAATTTATAAAACATATTTTGTGCAAATTTTAACATATGGGGCAGAAACATGGGTGATGAAGAAGAGAGACAAAGGGAGAGTGCAATCTGTGGAAATGAAATTTCAGAGGAGTAGAGTGGGAGTAACAAGAAGAGACAGAATAAGGAATGAGAGAATCAGGGAGATGACAAAGGAAGAACCGCTACAACAAAGAATTGAAAAATCTAGGCTACAGTGGTACGGGCATGTAAAGAGAATGGGAGAGGCTACCAAGGAAGATGCTGGACATGGAGCTGAAAGGGAAGAGGCCTAGAGGAAGACCGAGGGACAGATGGATTAAAGGTGTTAAGAAATGTGTGGAGGAAAGAGGAGGAAATTGGGCGTCAGTGGAAAAAGAGAGATGGTGGTTAGACAGGAAGCGCTGGCGAGGCTTTTGTTCCCAGCAGACCCGGCCAGCGGATGGAAGCTGTCCTAGATGATGATGATCCATCAGATGCTGTGACAAAGGTAGCAATCCATTTTCTTTTTATGGATCAATAGTACGTTTGTGTTATGAGATAGCAAAAATAAATTGTACAATAAGAAAGAGTATGCTTATTTTACTGTTTTAATACATATTTTTCAATACTTCTAAAATTTGGTCTGATGTCTCATTTGGTTACGCCTTGTGAGTGGGGTATGGAAGGTCCCCGATTCAAACCCCGGTCTCGGTTGCCATTTTTATGGGTCTTAAAATTGACTTTCGTCTTTTTAAAATCTTTTATTTGTTAATGTGGTCTGTATTTAAACTAAAATACAAACTGATCTCATTCTTTATTAACGAAAAATATCGAGTGAATCAAAATTAGCCTCAAACAAAACAAAAATGTCAAGTGTGACGTGATTGACGTTTGACATTTCACTGTGATTGCGTTCAGAAACGCGAGAATCTTTCAATATAGTGTGCCAAAGATTTAATTATAGTTTGTTAATAACGCTTTTGGATATTATTTTTGTACATAAACGATCAAACAGTAAGGTGATAACGTGAGTCACGTAATATATATATTAAAAAAATTAACCTACTTATTACTTTCGCAGATTATAAAGTACATCTGTGGAAAATAAAGAACAATATTCTATAATACAGTAGGCTACGGGTGGCAACCCTAGATGTGACTACCCGGATACAGCTCATTTGATTTATATGTTAATTTTTAATTTTATAATTATATATTATTATCTGTGTATACAAATAACCAATATAGTCTGGTCTGTTGTCAACTGAAATCGAAAATTTATGAGAACATGTGATATATATAAAAATCATGTTTTAGGAAATATCTGCAATTTACTGAAATATCCAACAAGTCATACATAATAAGCGTTTATAGGTGAAAATTCACTTCGATGTGGCGATGTGGTTAAATATGAATGCACAAATGATGCGAGACAAGCGCGTTCGGACGAATAAAACAAAATTATTTGATCCGTGAAAGAAGTCGGCAGTGAATGGCCTGAATCCATGTTGTTGCTTAGTTTTATTCGTTTAGCCGATATCGGCCGTATTCGGCAGAGTGAAAAATCGGTCGAAGTCTGTTCCCGAACCATCTCAGTATCTGTGGGTTAGCCGACCATTACAAATGTCTCATCACCTGAAGAAGACGGCAGAGCCAGCCGTCGAAATATTGTGTTTCCACAACACTATCCGTGAAGACTACATTGCATACATGTACCCTTAGCTTCATGAACGGATGAAAATTGCATGAAGCGATTTGGGGACAATGATATTATTTACAAACCAGAAGAATGATGTACTGAACGTATAGAGTATGAGTCAGAATCGAGGAATCAGAGTATTAGGACATTTCGCGATGTACGTTCAGTAGACTCACTCACTGGTAAGATTAATGTAAGCGACTGACGTCGTTTTAACTCAGGGAAAAAAATCTCAAAAGAGCACGCATGTTCACACTACTCCCAATTACAGCTGGATTTACGGTGGGAACCTCTTAAAAATATATATCCTTATTTAGATTTTAATCAATGTGGTGTTTTATTTAGTTTTGTATGAAAATTCCGGTCTTCCAAAAATCTTCTGTATAATACCTTTCTCTGTTAATGTGTGGCGCGTAATCGGGTATGGTTTCTGTAATTCAAAAACTAATTCCGAATCGGCGACTCTGGCTGTGAGGCCTCGTACTGCAGGGGTCGTCGCTTCGAATCCGGACTCAGTGTCGTGATCATCCTGTGCTGTCTGCACTTGTTCGAATTAATATACTGTCGATACACTAGAGCACAACTTGAGAAAATTGAGTTGGCTGCATGGAATAGTCAAATGTCTTCTTTATTAAAAAAATAATCTGAAACGATGAATTCTACAATTTCTTCCTCTCAGTTTAATATTTTGTTACTGGATGACGATATGCGTTCTTGTTCCTGTTCTGATGATCTATTTTTATGTCGCGTGGCACTGTTATCCGGTAATTACAGAAGGTTCGTCTAATTTAATGGGGGAACTAATAGAAGGATTGCCATCTAGCCGTGGACCGTGTACTGTTCTGAGCGTTACGTTTTTATTTGTATGTGTCAAATATGTAGTTTTTTAGAGGTGGAAATTATGAACCTTCCCAGCTTTTGCATATGGAAAACCACCTAGTAGCCAGAATCAGGAAGGCTGCGGCATTGTAGGTTTGAACTAGATACCGTTTTATTACTCGGTGTACGACAGCCAAAATGGTGGTTACTAATAGCTAATTTTGATTGAATACTCATGTGTTCTCAGCGTTTTTTTCGCTTTGTTGACAAATTATTCATGCGAAACATGAGATTTTATGCCAGTCTTTTCGTTAACTATCTTTCAAAACAAATGCCTGTTTCAGAAAACATTGTTTTTGTTAACGACTGTTGCATACAACATTATACTGTCTAGAAACAATGTCAATAATTTTGCCATTGCCCTCATAAGATAAGAGTCCCAATTCGGCTGCAAATTACCTTCGGTATTAAGTGACTCGTTGATCATAAAGAAACTGGCATTTCCCAACAATGGAGATCAATTAGACCCACCATTTACGTACGGTCTTTAATTTATGTGATAGCTACGTGTTATATATAATGTGTGAATGATTTATCTTCTGGAGCGATGTAGACACTACTGTGTTTGTATATACAAAATACTGGTAAATACAGCAAAGCGATGATAAAATTCATAAGAATCAAAGCGCTATCTTTATATGCTATGATATCTGACAGCTTGGAATAAACATAAGTACTTGCGAAATAATGTAAATCACCAAGAAACTGAACCTCGACTGACCCACGATTAGCTCAAGGCCCCACTGCTAAATTCAGCCTCGCATCGCAATTTAGTATTGGAATTAATGATAAATAAAATCGGGCCATAAGGACCAGCTTATGCCGTCCACACGAGCCCTCAGCAGATGCCAGTAACAGCTCTTCTTTGAAGCAATAGTAACTTTAGCAGGAGTTAAATAGATACGTTAATAAGAATTTATTACGCTTAGAACAAGGCGAAAATTATCTAGCAATATGTCTAACATTATATGTTACAAAATTATTGACTACTAGTAATATGCCGAACAATAGAAAGTTAAGTGAATGACATACTGGATGAAGATCAGTTTGAGTGTAAGACTTCTTTTGTATAGCTTCAGGCTGAGTTGAGGTCACTAGAGACGCGAAAAGAGTGGCGGCAAGGAATTCAGCCACGGACTTTTGAAGGAATCATCCCAGCATCCGCCTGGAGTGATTTCGGAAAACCATGGTAAAAACAAATCTGAACAGCCGGACGGGAATTCGAGCCCGCGTTCTCCAGAATACGAGTTCAGAGCGATACCGCTCACCCACCGCGATCGGTTCCCATCATGGATAAAAAAAAAAAGGACATACTTTTATGGCGTTTGTGATCTTAACAAACATTTAATATTGCTGTAGGGTAGAATTTTTTTAAATTCAAGTCTAAAGCATTGAGAACGAATCTATATAAAATTCAGGTTGCATTAATCAAATTAGAGATTCACGAGAGACAAGCATCGCTTAAAAATGGTTTGAAACAAGGTTGTACTTTATCCCCCCTAACATTTATCTGGTAAGTAGAGGAATAAATCGAAAAAGTGGAAGAAAAATGTGTAGATTAAGGAGCATGCTGTGCTCAACTGATTACTTTATCCTCTTAAAAGATAATAGTGAAGATATAGAAAATTTTACTGAATTGCTTGAAAAAATACTGGGAGAACAATTTGGACCAAATATTAACCAAAACAAGACAAAATGTATGAAAAGTAACAGATATTATAGTAATAACAGTAGTTTAATATTAGAATGGGATTAAAAGTTGCAGAGCAAGTAAGGGAACTATGTTATTAGGAAACAATATTATAACTGATGACCGAAGCATGGACAATCTCAAAAACAGCAAAACACTACACAATGAGTCTCCTTGATTAATCTACAGTCAAATTGAATTCATTTCTAATTTTCCCGTATGGCAAACAGTATGGCAGATTTTAGTATGATATTGTTACAAACAACAGCGGCTCACTGTAATTCCATATTCACTGCTCCAATTCTGTTTGTTTGATTTTATTTGTACATATTAATATGTACCTATGTTAATTATCAAAACTCTTCGCAGATCCTATGTATTGAGGGCGTCCGATACAGTTGATGTTGATTCGTCAGATGGTGACATTAAATTTTTCCTCCTTGTATTCTGTCTCACACTGATGCTGCAGGGAAAGGAATCTTTTCTGGAACGCTGCTGCAGGGGATTTAAAGTGATAACCTTTCAGGATGAAGTAACTATGAAAAGTCAGGGTGTAATAATTAAATGAAGACTGAACTTCGAGAATAAGGAACCACACAATTTTAAATAAAAAACCTTTCATTAGAAACTTATTCCACAGTAAACTACATAAACATAACAGCGAAATAAATTGTATGACAAAGACTGGCAGTAAATGGTAGAAATGACTTCCGCTAGGATGCAGGTCAAGCTGGATTTAAAATGAATCATTCGCTGCGGCTAGTTAAAATCTCCAATTTTCCTTCCAGACCTCGCGTGCTATACTGGGGAAGAAAACTGAATTGTTAGCGAATTTTAGCATGTTGAATACACTCATCATGTTCGAATAGTTATCTTTCCTTGTATAAGAATATAACAACCTTTGTCGTCACAGAAGATATTGCATTAATTACTAACAATGTTCATCTCGACACCGTTCGTGTGTAGGTTCGAAACATTATTTGATGCACTATTATGGTGCAGGAAATGAAATACTTAACGGAGAAGGAATTAACAATAATATTAATAGACGAATGAAATAATTTTTTAAACCATTGCCGGACATTCAGAAAGGTTTTCTACCACCAGATACTCCTTCTCTCGAATTCTGCTTTGAGTTTCCTGGCCGGTGTTCGGATGACCTGAATGCGTTTTCATTTAACATCCCATACTAGAATGCTGTACAATGTCATCGTCCAAGAAATAACAACTCAGCGGTTCCTCTCGCATCTTTTAGAAGATTTCGAAATTTAAATGTTGCAAAGAAATTATTGCTACCGTCAGTCAGAAACGAGCAATGAATTATAATTTGCGTACCTTAGAAACATTTACAATACCATTTATTGTATGGTTTTAAATAAACGGTCATTGGCACATTTCCTATATAAGCAGTTAACAAGTCATTCAAGGCGAAATGAAATGCACTTCGCTTTGTAGAAAATTAGTTTTGTTTGCCTGTAGGTCCCAATATTTTTAAATCTCTCTGACTAAGCCTTTGGGACCCAATGAGTATAATCGTAGGAAGCAATGTGTCATAGAATGAAGGTGGATTAGTCAACAACAAGCTCCAGCTTCTTTACTTCTCGCAGGAAGGCTAAAACTGCGTAGCGACGATCAGTTTCAAGCAACGATCCTCTGCTGCATCGATCTTACAGCACGCCACCACTCACTCCGCCAACTGAAATATATGGCCCGACACTGCATTAGTCATCAAACGATTCCGCTCAGTTCTTCCTTGAGCTAAATCAAAGATGACTGAAATCTGGAAACTGTCAACTGTATGCTGGGCGATTTTTGTAGTCAGACACTTGTAGCGTCATCGCGCGGCATAAATCACGACGTGGCATCCGCAGGGAAGCGCAATGTCTTGTACAACAGTAGAAATCCAATTATTCGAACTCCGGCTATCCGAATCGCTGAGTATCCGAATCGCTTTTTAGATATAGTAGAGTGGTTGGTGTGTGATTCGTCAGACCCTGGGTTTGAAATTCTAAATGATAAACTTATTGAAAGTGTAGAGGAAGAAAATAACCTTAATGCCGAAGATCAACCATCAGCTAGTGAAGCATTTGCCGCCCTTGAAACTGCGTAGAAGTGGATGGAGCATCAGCCCGAGTGTGACCACATGCAACTTCTCACGGTCAAGAGGATGCGCGACTTGCTGCCCGTAAACGGATGAATACAGTCCAACAGCTTACTTTGACCGATATGTTCAGCAAGCAATGAGTTTTATTTACAGTACGGTACGTACATACTGTACCAATGTACAGCACTTATAAGTAAGCTTAACATGTAAAAGTGTTGCCTTTAAATTTAATTAATTAAAATCTCTTCTTCTTTAAAATAGTTTTTTCTCCAATTTTCAACGTACATACAGTAATAAATTAAAATAGACCTTTTTTGGAAAAAATACAACTATCCGAATTTTTGATTATCCCAATGGGGATCGGTCCAAATTGATTCGGATAATTGTAGTTCTAATAATATCTCAGTGACTCTCAGTGCGAAGGTGCTAAGGCACTAAGCAACAGGTGCTATACGACACACTACTCGTGGAGAAAAGGCTATGAGGAGTGTCGAAGATGAGTGCAAATTGACAGAGCGTTCAAAATCCTTAATCCTGATGTTTGGCATTACCTAAAAAGTTATCATAACGTTCACAGCTATAGCTCCTTTGAAGTCTTATGTCAAGTTGTGCCGGGCTTCAGACCAGTTTGTTTAATGAAAAAACTTTCAGCTGATAGGGACAAATCTATTGACAGTTGAATAAGAGTAAGTTTGTCCGTGGTTGAGTTTGCGAAACAAAATATGTAGGTCACGGCCAATATATTGATAGCGTACGCACAAGACTTTTTTTTTTTTTTCTTTGAAAAAAAAAAAAACCTTGTGGTTACTGATTGTCAAGAGTTACAATGAGTCGCAGACATGTTGCAACAAAATTAGACATAATATTAAACTTACGTAACAGTTAATCTCAAACTGAGCTGTAAAATATGAGCCTTCAACATGATACGGTAGGTGACAGTCCGTATTAAAGTTCTCACATAACTCTAGCAGCACTATGTTGTGTTTATGGTCAAATTAAGTCTGTCTGAAAATGTAGTTTTATGATGTTTGATATTTTCATTTAGCCACATAAATTTTATTTGCCGTATTAGTCCAAAATGTTTGTTATAGAAATTTGTCTTTGTAAACACTTGTGACTTTCCGAATGCATTTTTAGTTTTTCGGGAAATAATAAACATTAAATTCTGAAATCTTTTAAAAGCTCTCTGTAACAAAAGTTAAAGGGTTGTAATGTTTGCCAATATTAGTATCATTTCACAGTATATGCGAGCAAACACGTGCTGTCTCAAACACGTTTGCATTTTAAAAATGCAGTAATTTTGTGGGCACACAATGCATTTGCGTTTCGCTTTATTCCGGAGTGGTGTAAAAGACACGAATAGCATACCAGTAGGACACTATGCACAGTCGACAGTAGTTTCGTCTCGTGTCAAAATAAGGAATACAAATGTCCGCCCGCGTGTTCACTAGCCGTGTTGTGCTTGAGGTGTAAATTAAATTAAATTAAATTGCAATGGAGGCAGATGCTCTGGTGACAATTTCCCTAAACACCCATCTTCCCCCTTTTCCTGCATCCACCTACATTTACCCTTTACAAATTTTAACTTTCAATTCTTTCAACGTTTTTTGGCAAAATTATTCATCATTTCTTTTGATAACCTATTCCAATCCCTGACACCCTTACCTAAAAAAGAGAATCTTCCTACACCCTTGTGCCTGAAATCGAGTGCCAGCTTGTGGTCATGGTCACCTTTTCCATTCCATGCATTACTTCAATTCTTACATCAATATCTTTCCATGCCTCATCACCAACATACGCCTTGTACACTCCCATGACCCTCTTCATCCTCCTTCTGTCTTCCAATGAGTACCATTCCAGCTCTTTTATCATATCTGTTACTGACTGCGTTCTGCGATAATTTCCAGAAACAAATCTAGCAGCCATTCTTTGCACCTTCTCCAACTTCAGTATTTGATACTCAAAATGTGTGTCCCATGCTACACTACCATATTCAAGCAATGGCCTGACCAATGTTTGTAACCTAATTCCTTTACTTCTCTCGTACATCCCCTCATCGAATATGTGACAATCGCGCACAGCGACAATCGCGTACAGAGACAATCGCGCACAACCGGGTCGTCTCTTGCTACCTGCTTTTAGCTACCAATTAGTCACCGCTACAACAGCACGCTGGATTCTGGGACTTCCAACCCCCATCCCCTCCTAACCGGTCCGCACACCACTGTTCGCATTCACTGCTGCCTTGAGTATCACAGTTTTAATCATGGAAGTTACTTCAACTACACATGGAAAGCCCTGTGCGCATTATGACGCGTACAGCTATCGAGAGTTTAGAAAGCCTGAAGATGGAACGATCATCTGGTGCTGTCTCAAAGAAAGATCAAAACAATGTTGTGGACTTTTGAAGAGTAAGGATGCTGCCATACTGAATGTTACAGAACATAAGAGATTTGTGGACCCCATTACGACGCACGCGTTGAAGTACATCGAAACTTCATGCGGCAAAGAACAGAGCTCGAGCGGAAGATAGTTTAATTCCAAAAATTTACTTTGACGAACTAGGAGATCTCCATAATAAAGGCTACGAATTTGTAACTGAAATGCCAGCCCAGTCAACTGTCAAGAGAAACTTGTACCGTCAGAGGAGAATATCAGATGGAAACCAAAAGGAGCCAAATAATAATGCCGAAGTGATCTTGGATGATGGGAGATGGAGGCAGTTTCCTTCTTACGGATGATATGGAAGGTGAAAGAATAATTCTTCTGAGCGGTGAAAGAGGCAAACAAAGTTTAAAATTGCACGAACAATTCTTTGTGGATAATACTTTTAAAAGTGCCAGTAAACAGTTCTCCTAAATCTACACGATACATTCGGATTACGGCAGCACTGACGAAGAAACAAACATACATCCTGTGGTGTTTACACTCTCACCTGACAAATAGAAGATTACTTATGTACGTATGTTGCGTGAAATTATCAAGGCTGTACCAGAATGGACCCCTAAGACGGTGACTGTAGATTTTGAAAGTGCTGCAGGATCTGCTCTCAAGGAAGTGTTTCCCTCAACGGAAGTAAAAGGCTGTTTTTGCACATAAAAAATGTATATAGAGAAAGGTTCAGGAGCTTGGACTAGCGCTTGAGTACAAAGAAAATGAGGAACTTCGACTCCGTATTCGTATGTGCCTAGATTTGGCTTTCCTTAAACCAGAAGTATCACAGGCTCCTAATAACTCAAAACTATTGGAGTTTTTCGACTACTTGATAGACACGTGGCTTGAGAATGAACAAATCCCAATTCACATGAGGAATTGTCACAAAAGACGTTATCGCACGACTAATGCTGTTGAAGGATGTAATAATAGGATTAATAATGTACTTGGCAGACCAAACCCGAAGCTTAGAGACCTGTTATTTTGTTTGAAGAGGGAAGCCGAGTCTTCAGGTCTCATGTATATGAGATCTGAATTGATTCTTCAAGGAAAGAGAAAAAAAACCACATACCAGAAGTTGGGTGAAACAATTGTAAAAACTGTTGACAGATATGAAAAGAGCGGCGACATCAGATAATTTCTAAAGCCGTTGTCCTACATGCACAAGCTTGAATAAATGTAGGTCTGCTGTAAATAATAATCAATTATGACGAGTGTCTCTGGCTGATTTGAATAATTTCATTATTGTAAATAAATGTAAATAAGTTGTAAATATTTATTATGACGAATCTTCTTGGCTGATTTTAAACACTTTACTTACTTTTACTTTTTGACGGTGCGGGCCGGGTCGTGCTGGTGAATATGGAGAAGCGATAGGTAGATTGCGGAAATTTCTGGTCCTTTACAACCAAATTGTATTTTGATGTTACTGATTGACTTACAAAAGTGTCTTTCTTCTCTTCAACCTCACTTCCAGGTTCATCAGATTTTCTTGAAATGCACCCCATAAGCAGACAAATCTAAGATTACATTTGTGTTTTACGATAGCAAAAATAAATTGTAGAGAAAAAGAGTACGTTTGTTTTATTGTGTTTGAATATTTATTTTCCATTTCTTGTATATTCGGTCTGGTGACTCACAGTGTTACGGCGCACGTTTTGGGTACTGAAGGTCCTCGGTCAAAGTCCCGGGCTCCGTTGTATGTAATTATTACGGGCCTTAAAATTGACGTTCACCTCTTGCAAAACTTTAGTGTGATGATGATTTGTCAATACTGCGCTCCGTAAATTATAAAGTACGCGGGAGAGGGGAGAGTGTGGCCCCTCCTTTCAACTGTGCGCGATTGTCACTGTGCGCGATTGTCACGACACCCCCTCATCACCCTCTCCAACAAATGCAGAATTTTGAAACCTTTTCCTACTACCTGTCCAATGTGATCTATCCAATTAAGCTTGTTATCAAATGTAATGCCAAGATATTTACATTTCAAGTCTTCAATAAGCAATTCTTTCCCCACCTTTTAATCATAATAAACCTTTAGTTTTTTATTTGTGTATCTAATAAGCTGACTCTTCTTTGCATTTATCTTCATCCCAAGCTTATCAACCCAAATAGATATCCTGTCCAGTTGAAAGCTGTAAACTTTTGTCATGCAATGATCTGTGTAGTGACTATCTTAGCTGCTGGATCTAACTTGTATAGTCGACTTATCGCTCTCTGAACTTATCGTAAAACATCACACTCTACGTTTCAAAGCTGTACCAGCAATAAATCCTGCTGCGTGGGACTAGGGTACGTGCTCAGTTGGCAGAGCAGTTGGACGAATTATTCCTTCTTAGGTCGATCTATCCCGTGGATTAATTCAGATCAGTTTTTTAAAAAAAACTGCCAAGTTGTTAATGCTTGGTTATTTTTACATTACGTTGCATTGTATATGGATTTTTCAGTACATTTTTATAACTTTTTACATTTTCATTATGGTTTCATGAGCTTTTGATATCGTTAAAGGGCCTGTAGTTAAACATATAGTGAGTACGTGCCTCGAGGAAGACTTTTACCATAGGAGGAAACTCCACAGAATATTTGCTACTTTCTCGCTTCCATTTCCATTATGGCTGATGTTAATAAGTATCATTTTATATGTGATGGTTGTGTATTAATTGTACTGTGCTGATCATGTATTAAATTGCGATGAATGCCGATGGCGGCCTACTCTTCAGAATGACAGCAACAGTACCACCAAGTTCAGATAACACGGAAAACCACAGAGAAACCATCCTAAACGTACAGCTGAGAGCTGCTTTTGTAATACTCGTAAAATGAGTCTGCAGAAGAATCGGTTGTAAGTTTCATGACAACTGAACCAAAGGAGGATAAGTAAGATTTACTGATGTGTATTAAGTTATTAGTTTTTCATGAATTGAGAAGAAAAAATAGTCCCTAACTCAAGTATGTAAGTGTATAAAATTTGCTTGAATTGTTTGAGCACAGGTGCAGAGAAGAAAAATCTATGCTACAGCGCACATTTGTGTAGTATTCGAGGTTCACATCATAACGCAGAGACCGAGGAGAATCAGTGCGCAAAGCAAGACGAGACGTTTCCTTACTATGGCAGCGTTCTCGAGAATTCTAACAACTGAAATTGGAAGTTATATATCATATCTACAATGTAGTAAAAAACTGATTTCTTCTCTAAGAACTTAAAAAATTACAGGACCTTGAATCAGAAAATATTATGATGTGTGAAACGAAATCGTCAGAAACTGTAAGCAAAACCAAACGACAATTCACGTTGGAGGCCGAGTGGGACAGGAGCTACAGAAATTTGCATTGAATAATTTCAGTTTTTAAAACACATACCCCGGGAAACTAAACAAAATTCAGACTGCGCTAGTAATGACCATTTATCCATATAACGCTCAACTGATAAAAACGAAACGAAATATGCATCAAATGTAGAGCGTTGTCTATTCTGAGGATCGAAATACAAATGACCCTGAAACATTTGGAAGGGGACAAAAACAAATCCCAAATTGATGTTCCGGCAAATGAGCAACTTATGATAAACGATGAGATAAATGTAAGAAATGTATTACACTCTAGATTGTGAGCCAAGTAAGAAATTTGTATACTTCTAAAATTATAACACATGTAGGCAGTAAAATTCTTTCTAATGTCCGAATTTAGATCAAAGTGTTCAAGAAATCCTCAATAGGTGCAACCTGTCTACAGCCAAACCCTGAATGTTTTATACGAAGTTTCAAATATAACTGGTAGTTTGGTTACGTTGTAATTAGAAGTTTGCTACAAATTCTTTTTTATTATCATCATTTACCGACTTTCATAAACTGTATAACATTCACTTCAAAATAATCTTGTGATAATTGACAAGAAGACACTGGCAAGTGTCAACAGTCCGTGAATAAATGTGGTGAGCCAGGAACTGGGATTGTGTCTTAAGCGATTGGTTGCAAGAAGGGGTGAATGTCATTAATGATGCTGTAGGGAAATCAGCGTAATATATTATCTAAAAGAACAGAAAACTGAACTCTGAATCTCCAAATCGGAATTGAAATGGAGATGTTATTGCTGTGGCTTTAGAGAGCGCCGACGTTGATGTCATTAGCGCACCAACCTGGTGTGGCAACGTGCAACGTGGCTATATCTGAGTCTGTAAGACCAACTGTTGAGAGGTTGGCCATACAAATAGTAAAATACATTAAGACAATAGCACACTGTACCTAAAATTCTATAAACGGACTGTCTGGTTGGCTGCAAAAAGCATACCAGAAGTACGTAAAAAGCATTAAAACAAAATAACTTTTGTCTGGCTGTAGAACGGCAAGGCAGATTTAAAAACGTAAGAAAATTGAAACTGAAACCATCATAAACAATTTACTTAACTGGGAGACTGACAGGGGACACCAATCCATCTTAAAAACTATGCCGATCTCCCATCAACCATCTAACCATCCTCTACAACACTTGCCAAGGTTATCATATAATTTCATATTTAGAGATTAAATCTTGATGTTTTTCTTATATGAGAATTACGAAATTACCACTAGTAATTGAAATTTTATCTATTTCTATGAAGTATCCGATATCATTAAAAAATTAATTCAGTTTATTGAGTTGTTCGTCAAAGAATTTTTTTTTTACTAAAGAACTTCAGTACGCCTGGCATTCGATAGGGCACGGGTTCAAATCACCGTCTAGTAATGTCGAATTTCGCATGGTTTCCCGAAATTACTCCAAGCGAATGCTGGGATGGTTCGAATTCCTTCATGTTCTTTATCCTCGTTTCTCTCCCAGATCTAATGATCCTTATTATGACGAAACATAAAGCCTAAGCAAAAATATTGAAATAAAATTGCTCGATGCGGAAAGAACGAAAATCTTAAGCGACGAGTTTTATCATTCAACTTACCAATTTTTCATTTAAAATTTTTCAGCATCGTAAATCTAGAACTACTTGATATCGAATCCACAGAGTGATGCAATTGCCCATGAGAGAACACGAGTGTACTTCGTACGCGCCGTCGAGCCGGGCCTCGCATTCGGGAATACGCTGTTTCGATTTCTAGAACTATTGGTTTTACACCTTAGCTCGAAGTCGTTTCAGGCGAACAGCAGGATGGTTATTTAGTTACGGCTATGCCCGAGGTCTTGCTTGCTCCTTGGTTTCGGTAATGCCTGCACTTTAATGATCTTATAGATGACGCCCAGCAAAGCGCCAATGGAAAATAAAACTAAAAAAAAGTGTCACAACCACACTCCAGAACCGAAATCTATTTTGGTGTTACGCATAATTGTTATCATCCAACAGTTACATCTCCTGTTGCAAAATTTTATAAATGACACTCAAATAGAAAATAAGTATTAGAAAAGTTCAACAGTAATTTCATATTACTTTTTCCTTTAAGGATCAGCGCTTTGAAGGCTATCCCAACATTTGGCTCCTGCAATACGGGAGGTGTTTGTCCATTGTATTTTATTTTCTTCATTGTGCTAGGTTCTACGTGATCAGCAGGACATGCTGGTCTAATAACCCTATTTTTTCTTACACTTCTTATCTCTTACAGTTTGTTCACAACTTTCAGTACGATGAAATATTATCAAGTTGTCATTGTATGCCATCGTTTCGTTTTCGACTCCCGTATATAGGCCCACAGCAAACTCATCTGAGGCCCAATTAAATATGTTGATGATATTATGCACGATTCGTATAAAAATAAAGAAGAGGAACGGAATTATTGCACTCCTCTTTGGAAGCATCTGATGAAACGGCTATTTTACGCCAGGTTTCGCAACTTCTAACGAATCACAGTCTTCTGCTTAAGAAGTATTCCATATCGAGCTAACTTTGTCTAGAGTCAGTTGCACCTACTGCTGAAAACCCCCGAAATATAGTATCCGGCTACTGCGATATGTTTATTAGGTTTGTGTTCGTTTTCTTTAAAAATATGTGATCTACGTTTTGGAACTTAGAAACTCATTAGATCTACGAGAAGACTGTAGCCATCGGCTATTGTCTTTTTGATTTAGTTTGGGAAACCATTGTAAGGGTACCAGTGATTGTAATAAGTTACCAAGAGAATTGATGAATAATTTACCGAAAACGTTGAAAGAATTTAAAGTAAAAATTTGTAGAGGGCAAATGTAGGTGAGTGCAAGAAAGGGGGAAGATGGGTGTGTAGGGAAATTGCCACCGGTGCGTGTGCTCCATTACAATTAAATTAAATGGAAATGCTGATGTACGGTCGGTAGATAAAATGCACGTCCTTGTGATTAGCGATTTTAGGTATTACAGTCCAGCGTCCAGGTGACGTGAGCGCCGGGCCTCCGATGACTCCAGCGCTCGGTCAGTGTGTAGACAGAAGCTGCGTGACCCCCTTCGCGAGCCCCCGCCGCGGGATATGCTGCGTAGCGCTCGCAACCACTTGCTTTAACCGGCTTCGTGGACTTACGTTACGCGCTGTGAGTACAGAATGGCCAACCAAGTTTCTTGTTGTTCTCACTGAACTCATGCGATTCTGGTATTCTGGACAATTTCTATGTTTTCGAAGCCAAAATTTTTTTACTTCTAAATCTCAGCGCAGCTTCACATTTTGTGGTCTTTTGAAGCGATTTCGACAGTAATTAATTTTTGCATAGCCGGTAATTCGAGTTGTTAGATGGGGTTGACACGAAATTCGGCGATTACCTGGCGTCTTAGATTTAGGAAGATGAGTCCGTCTCTTTTCAAACTCTGTGTTTGTTAAATCTTTGGCGTTGTATTTCTGTGTCATTTGATAACAGACAAACGTGGATAACATTAATATTAAGTTAACACAATTAATAGTGTCCTTCTTTTCTTTAATGACCACAATTGTGAGTTTTAATTTGTAGTACAGTAATGAAGCGATTTTAAAGAATTATCCTGTTTGCCAGTTTTGTCTCAACTTGTGTTCTCAGTAACTGGTATCCTATATTTTTCAATATAATTTGTAACCATAGTTTTATTATTACAACTATTGTTGGTCCTTTTTTTGATATGTATATATGTCATGTGCGTTCATAAAGCCGATTTGTTTCTTTGTCATTTTCAGCTGTTTTCCAATACCTGTATCTTAATAATATACCGTTTAGAGGCTAATACTTCTTAAGGAAATTTGCACTAGTCGAAAATATTTTGGAGAGGTGTACCTTAAAATAGCAAATAGAAGAAGCTTACATTGTAATTATCCTTTGATTCTTTATATTGTGTTAATATCAAGAACAAGGTGTGAGGATAGAAGCTGTTTATTTATAGTCTCGGATGTATTTACGTTACATGGAAAAGTTCTCACGGGGTTGTAACAGTTTTGTTCTTGCCCTGAATTTAACTGTCTCACTTGATGGCTACAAGATCAATTCTGTATAAAGAAGCTAAGCACGCCCCGGAAGTCCAAGAGCTGTCTTGCAACCAATCACGAAATTGTGTTTGGTGAAGCTAGGTCTGTTGTCTCAGACTTTTCCAATGCTGCGGTGCGCCTGTAATGAATTAGACCAGAAACGAAACAAAATACTGTCAGATGACGTCTGTGCGAAATGTATTCTGAATTAATATTTTAAAAATAAATATACAAAATTTAAAACCACAACACAGTTTCTGAATTATACACCCAAACCTTCGGCAGATGTTTTTATTGTAAGTACGAATTCACGTTGCTGTAACGTTTCTACCTAATATATGAGATGGCAGGAACAAGACAAGGAGGTTAATGACAAGTTGTTTTGAATTTATAACCAAATTTTGTGAACATAAAACCACAATATATATGGCAGGCTAGTAACACAAACGTTTTATTTAATGCAAGGTTTTTATGGAATCACAAACAGTATGTGATTTAAAGAAATGATTTAGAACTTTAGAATGTCCCAATCGAACGAAACAGATTTAAATAAGTAATTACATAGTTTTTAAGGCCTAAAATCGTCTCATCAGAGAAATAAAAAACAGAGACAGAATCTTAGTTGAATATGGACCTGGAGCGCGTCTGGTGGTTTTAATTTTCAGTTTATAATCTGACTAGTGTACACATTTTACGTGTATGACGTTGTGATACTTTTTTTTAAAAAAAGAGAAGTATTTTGATTGAAAATGATAACTCTTTTTTCAAAGTTGTCACTTCTGTTCACTTCGTTCAAAGGTGTATTGTTGATCTTACGTATCTATACATTGCGATCCAACGAAACCTTCGAAATGAGAATTTGTTACATAAATACTTCATCATAGCATGCTTTTGCTCATATTTTGGATAAGATGTACTCGCTGGTTGCCATACCTTTAAGGGATAGAATAAAGATTAATATATTTGTCTAATTTTAATAGTTTTGCAGCAAAAAAGAGAAGTATTTTGATTGAAAATGGTAGCATTTTTTTAAAGTTCGTTAAAAGATTTATTGTTGATCTTGTCTATAGATTGCGATCCAACGAAACCTTCGAAATTAGAATTTGTTTCATAAATACTTCATCATAGCATGCTTTTGCTCATATTTCCGAAAAGATGTACTATCTGGCTGTCATACCTTTAAGGAATATAATAAAGATTATTTTATTGGTCTAATTTTAATAGTGTTGCAGTAAAAATTGAAGAGATGAAACTCTTAGTCCATTATAAATTTTAATTTATATCAAATTTAATAATTTCTTACTTATTTCAAAACTTAAATGTTATAAAAATGTAGCATAACACTCGCATTTTTCTTAGCTTCAGTTACGATTTTGCTAGCATATAGTCAGAAGTATCGAATCTTTTCCATTGAGCAATATCGTTACGTCTTGAGAAGAACTTTTTTCTTTTTATTAGTTATTTCGTTTCATACTAGAAGAGTTCAATTCCAATTTTGTCACCTGTTACAAAACAACGCAAAAATTCTTCCCATTATCTCTAAAAATTTCAAAACTTGCCGCTAATGTATCTCCTCTTTTAAGAAACGCGGTAGCAGCGTGTTACATAGCGTCATCAGCCTAATAATACTTTTTTTTTTTTTTGCTGTCATCAGTCTTTCGACTGATTTGATGCAATATTCCATCCCTTCCTATCTTGTGCTAACCTTTCTATCTCTACATACCCCTTACAACTCACGTCCTCAATTATCTGTTTCCATATTCTAATCTTTGTCAGTTCTTACCTTCAAGTGTTCCCTCCACTAACAAATTAACCAATCCTGCATGTCTCAAAATATGACCTACCATCCTGTCTCTTCTTTCTGTAAGATCTTCCACAAACTTCTTTCCTCGCCCATCATTTCCAAAATTCGTTTTGTAGTTTATCCATCCACTTAATTTTTAGCATTCTTCTATAGCACCACATTTCAAATGCTTCAATTTTTCTTCTGCCTGGAATTCCTAAATTCCATGCTTTTCTGCCGTAAAGTGCGGTGCTCCACACATAAAGTTTTAAAAAGTGCTTTGTGAGTCCTAGATCAATATTTGAAACTGAAAACTTTCTCTTTTTCATGAAGGCTCTTTTCGCTAGTGCTTTTCTGCTTTTAACATCATTCCTGCTACGGCTATCAGTTGTAATTTTACTTCCTAAGTAGCAAAATTCTGTTACTTCTGTTATCGCATCTGACCCTATTTTTATATTTAATCTAGTATTCGTATCATTTCTGATAAATTTCATCAGTTTTGTCTTGCTTTGGTTTATATTTAGTCCAAAATCTTACTTCAGTATTTTTCTCACAATATTCAATAACTTATCGATATCCTCAATCTGTTTTGCTAACAAGATAATGTCATCAGAAAATCGTACCATATTGATTTTTTCTCATTGAACATTTATGCCACATTCAAATCTATCTTTCACTTCCTTTATTTCTCTTTCTTGATACAAGTTGAATATTAACGGGGATTGACAACAACCTTGTCTCACACCCTTTTGTAACTAATGCATGTCTCTCATGATTCTCTAGTTTTTATTATAGCTACTTAATTCTTATAAAGATTATAAAGTATCCTTCTATCTCGGCATTTTAAACCCGACTTACTAAAAATTTTGAATATCTTGTCCCACCTAACATTATCAAAAGCGTTTCCTAAATCAACAAACGCCATAAAAGTATCTTTGTTTTTCTTGATCCGACCTTCAAGTATCAATCTTAAAGCCAGAGTTGCTTCCCTTGTACCGCTATTATTCCTAAGAACAAACTGATCTTCACCTACTATCCCTTCTACTACAGTTTCCATTCTTCTTTATATTATTCTGGTAGGTAATTTTGAAGCATGTGATGTTAAACTTATAGTACCTGGATGTTGTGGATCATTTTTTCCTCAATTGCTGATAATATTAATAAATAAATTACGCCAATGCAATCGACTTTTTTCTATTTATTGGTCTCCCGTACGTGTTTCACTTCTTTTGCAGAAGCATCTTCAGCGGGTTTTGTCTGTTAATTATGTACAAAAGTTGTAAGCAGGTTATGTTTGTGGTTTTGTACAGTGGAATGAATTATTATCTAACTTATAATCTACTTACATTTTGTGGTCTATTGTATTTCTTTTAGCTCCATTCTCAGTATCAGTGCTTTTGCATTTTCGGTGGGAAGTGTCATCTTGTTTGAAATTCACAACACTACACTTTTGCACTGCACTATGTGTTTGTTATTACTTGCAAATGGCCGTTCTGTTTTGTTTACTAGGCATCGAGTTTTTGTAGTTATGCGGTGCTGTCTTCTATTATTTGGCGGTTTTTTCAAATATAAATGATTTCAGTAGTTGTTGTTTTGTATGTCCTTATTTACTGTTGTTTTTCTGTGTCGATGTTTCTATTTTATTTTAGCTTCAGTGTTTTGTATAGTGTTGGGTGTGTGAGGTTTGTGTATTCATTTATTATTCGTTTTCCTTCTGTTAGTGCTTTTTGTATGTGGTAGTTTTCTTGGAATGTTAGTATTTGTGGTTTTTTGTTGTTTATGGTGAGTATTTGCATGTCTGAGTCAATATTTGTTGGGTGGTGGTTGTGTTCTTGTAAGTGTTCTGCAAATTTTGAATGGTTGTTATATTTTAGAGCTCTTATATGTTCCTTGTACCTGGTTTCGAATTTTCTGCATGTTTGTCCTATGTACTGTGCTTCGCATTCATTGCATGTTAGCCTGTATATTCCTAAATTGTGATATTTATTGGATTGTGTGTTATGTTTAATGTCTTTATGTATTGTGTTATCTGTTCTGAATGCTACAGATAATACACCACATACACCACAAAATAGAAATAAATGGCATGTGATGACATACATCAACAAAGACACATACAAAATTGCAAATATATTAAAAAAACAGGGACTAAAAGCAGCATTCAGAACAAATACACAATACATAAAGACATTAAACATAACACACAATCCAATAAATATCACAATTCAGGAATATACAGGCTAACATGCAATGAATGCGAAGCACAGTACATAGGACAAACATGCAGAAAATTCGAAACCAGGTACAAGGAACATATAAGAGCTCTAAAATATAACAACCATTCAAAATTTGCAGAACACTTACAAGAACACAACCACCACCCAACAAATATTGACTCAGACATGTAAATACTCACCATAAACAACAAAAAACCACAAATACTAACATTCCAAGAAAACTACCACATACAAAAAGCACTAACAGAAGGAAAACGAATAATAAATGAATACACAAACCTCACACACCCAAAACTATACAAAACACTGAAGCTAAAATAAAATAGAAACATCGACACAGAAAAACAACAGTAAATAAGGACATACAAAACAACAACTACTGAAAATCATTTATATTTGAAAAAACCGCCAAATAATAGAAGACAGCACCGCATAACTACAAAAACTCGATGCCTAGTAAACAAAACAGAACGGCCATTTGCAAGTAATAACAAACACATAGTGCAGTGCAAAAGTGTAGTGTTGTGAATCTCAAACAAGATGACACTTCCCACCGAAAATGCAAAAGCACTGATACTGAGAATGGAGCTAAAAGAAATACAATAGACCACAAAATGTAAGTAGATTATAAGTTAGATAATAATTCATTCCACTGTACAAACCACAAACATAACCTGCTTACAACTTTTGTACATAATTAACAGACAAAACCCGCTGAAGATGCTTCTGCAAAAGAAGTGAAACGCGTACGGGAGACCAATAAAAACAAAAAAGTCAATTGCTTTGGCCTAATTTATTTATTAATATTAAACTTATAGTGCGATAATTTAATATATCTGTCAGCTTGTGGTTTCTTCTGAAGGGTGAAGAAGACACTTTTATTAAAATCAGTGGGAATTTCTCCTGTTTCATAACTTTTTGATATAAGTTTGAATAATCTTTGTGTTCCTTTATCTCCAGCGAGGAGAGCGGTATTTATTCAAGGGCTATATGATGACCGAATAAAAACAATAGGGGAGAAACCATAACCCTTTCTGAAGCCGTGGAAATCGCAGCCACAGAGGAAAGTGCGATAGCTTCAGCGAAAGAAAAACCGGTTTCACGATATCCCTTCAGGACTCCAAAGGTAGAGAGAAAAACCGTCCCAAACTGTTTCAGTTGCGGAAAAACCGGGCATACAGCCAAGGATTGTCGGGTGCAAAGGCGTGTAAGAATGGTAGATAAAGAGGACGAATTAGATAAGAAGGTGATAAATACAGTGCTTGCCAAGTTAGACAAGATAGAGAAAGAAAACTCCGTCAGAGCGATGGAAACACGGCGAGAGACAAGAGGAAGCGCTAGGCAAGCGGCCCAAACAGCACCCTTTAAGAAAAAGGTACCGTATACAAGTGAAATTACGTGTTATAAATGCAACAGAAAAGGGCAATATGCTCGGGAGTGTCGTGAAAGTGCTTGGTTAGCAAAGGGAAGAGATAAGAAATCGGAAAACTGTTAGGTGGCGTAATGGAGCGGTCACATTGCGCCATATCGCACAAAGTGTATAAGGTAGACTGCACAGATAAAAATGAATACGTGACGATGCAATGTGAAAATGTAAGGCGTAATCCGATGAGATTCCTGGCTGACAGTGGGGCACAGATAAGCTTGGTAAAATGAGATAGTATAAACTGGGCAGTAAAAAGTAATGATAGAGAAAAAATTAGAATTAAGGGGATAAGTAATAATATAGTACAAACTGAAGCTTCGGTAGTCCTGGAGTTGAAAGCCGCGGAGGGTTTGATATTGAAACAGAAGTTTCATATAATTGGGGCAAACATAGATTTGCCTTTCGAGGGTCTGTTAGGAAGAGACTTTCTAACGAAAAATAAGGCCGTAATAGATTACGGAGAAAGAGTTATGAATATTCGCGGGAGGCGAATTAGATTGTATACCGCGAAGGAAGGGCCGTGTATGACGCAACGTGGGATGCGTTGTGTTAAGAAAGTAAATGTTGCAGGGATTGCGACATTTGGTGAAAGTCGCCCGCTCACTAACAGAACTGTGAGGCGTGGCGTTAGGCAAGGTGTCGTGAGGATTGCGACATCGGGTGAAAGTCGCCCGCTCACTAACGGAACTGTGAGGCGTGGCGTTAGGCAAGGTGTCGTGAGGATTGCGACATCGGGTGAAAGTCGCCCGCTCACTAACGGAATTGTGAGACATGACGGAAGGATTCCGAGGGCACTGGGTGCTGACTCGAAGACGGTAGGCCCCGTGAAAAGGCGTAGTATTTTAACGAATGTGGAAAAGTCCGACTCGTTAGCAGAAGGATCTGCGTGGCATAAGGATGCGATGGATCGCACCTATGCGGAGGTGGCTAAGACCACGAAGTTAAAGGCGATTCCAATCGCGAAAAACGGGAGTAGGTGTAGTACTCAACTGAGATTGGAAGCCGGGAAGGCTCGAAACTCAGAAATAAGAATAGGCCCGCGCGAGGAAAAGATCGTGACGTTGCGAATTACGCTGAAGGATGTACCGGAGGCGATCATCCCAAAGCAGGAGATACAACCACGAATATATGTGCCCGAAGCGTTAGTATCAGTAAGAAATTGAATGTGTATCACAAGCATGCTAAATACTACAGAAAAGAAAGTTAAAATAAAGAATCCCCTTATAAGAGCTGAAGAAGTGCCCGAATATGAAAAAGCATACGTAAGACGTATTAGAAAAGAGCGACCAGAGGTAAAGTCGCGTTTAAGTAAGTTGAAAGAAAATCTCCGCGTCGAACATTTAAATAAAGAAGAAAAGGAGACTCTACTAGATATATGCGCAGCGTATAACGATGTATTTCATCTACCAGGGGATCACTTGGGTTATACTGAGGCTGTCAAGCATGAAATCAAACTTCTTCCCAAGGCAGAAGGAAAAATAGTTCGGTTGTGGCCCTACCGGATACCCAAGGCGCAGAAGGAAATTTTGCAAGCCGAGATAGAAAAATTATTAGAAGATGATATAGTAATACCAAGTGATAGTGCGTGGAATTCGCCTGTATTGATTATTCGAAAGAAAATGGATGCAAGTGGCAAGCAAAAGTGGCGCGTAGTAATCGATTATAGGCGATTAAATGATCTGATGGTAAATAATGTGTTCCCGTTACCAAGGATCGATGAAATACTAGATGGACTAGGTAAAGCGAAGTATTTCACAACCCTCGACCTAGCTAAGGGGTATTATCAGATGCTGATAGACGAAAAAGATCAGGAAAAGACGGCTTTTAGTACTCCTTATGGCCATTATGAATTCAAAAGGATGCCAATGGGATTAAAAACGGCGCCAAATGCCTTCCACAAAATTAATGAATTCCGTACTAACCAGTTTGCAATGGAAGAAAGTATTCATTTACCTAGATGACGTCATAATTTTTGGGTCAACGCTTGAGGAGCATAATTCAAGGCTAGAGGATGTCTTTGAAAGACTGCGAAAATATAACCTCAAGTTGCAAGTAGACAAGTGTGAGTTTTTGCGCAAGGAGGTTACCTTTTTGGGACATGTACTTACGGAGGAAGGGTTGAAACCCGATCAGAAGAAGGTAGAAGCCGTAGAACGATACCCTCAACCAAGTAATACTACCCAGTTGAAGGCATTCTTGGGCTTAAGTGGGTACTATAGGCGATTTATAAGCAATTACAGTAAAATTGCTAAGCCATTGTATGAGCTATTGAAAAAAGGAGTCGCATATGCGTGGAGAACAAAACAGGAAGAGGCGTTTCAACAATTGAAGGAAAAATTGTTGAACCCTCCCATATTACAGTACCCCGATTATAGTAAAAGTTTTATTGTAACCTCAGACGCAAGTCAAGACGCAATTGGTGCTGTGCTTAGTCAAGGCGAAATTGGCAAGGATTTGCCTGTGGCGTACGTGTCTAGAACCTTGAATAAGGCAGAAAGGAATTACAGTACTATAGAGCGAGAAATGCTGGCTATTTGTTGGGCCGTAAAGCAATTTAGACCATATCTATTCGGTAGGAAATTTTCGGTATGTACTGACCATAAACCGTTGAACTCGATCAATAGTATATCGGATCCGTCATCCAGACTAATGAAGTTCCGTTTGAAACTTGAAGAGTACGATTACGAAATCGTGTACAAGAGTGGCAAAAGGAATCAAGTGGCGGACGCGCTTTCACGAATCCGAAATATTAGAGAGGCGGATGAGAGCTTGCGATAATGAGAACGAAAAGGAAAGTGCTGAAATGGTAGCAACTATGGTTGAGGAGGAAACCTCAACAGTCGATAATGATAAAACCGCAGAAGAAACGTTGCAACCGAATGTCAATAAGGGCGAAGATCTTACTCAAGAGGAGAAGATGAAGATACTAAAACAGTATCACGAATCGCCGATAGGTTGTCATCAGGGTATAGGTAGAATCTATGAGCGGATAAAGAAATATTGTACCTGGGAAGGCATGAAAGCCGATATTGAGCGGCACATTCGCCATTGCGACAGCTGTCAAAGAAATAAAATCACCCAAAGCAAGACGAAGATGCCAATGGAAATAACCAAAACACCAGAGCATGTATTTGAGAGGTGCGATGTAGATATTGTTGGCCCATTACCACAGACAGAAAATAGAAACAGGTATATACTAACATTTCAGGATGCTCTGACGAAATTCCTAGTAGCAGAGCCCGTTGAGCAACAAGATGCCAACACAGTGGCAAGGGTGTTAGTAGAAAGAATAATTTTAAGGTACGGAATACCGTCTATTTTACTGAGCGACTTGGGGACTAATTTTATGAGTGACGTAATGAAACGAGTATGTAGACTGCTACGCATAGAAAGGGTACATACTACAAGTTATTACCCGCAAACTAATGGGGCCCTGGAAAGAACGCATCGTACGCTAACGGAAATGTTGCGACATTACATTAATAGGGACCAGACGGACTGGGATACTTGGATTCCGTATGCTGTATTTGTTTTTAATACTACGCCGCATAGCTCCACAGGATATACGCCGCATGAATTATTCTTTGGTAGAATATGTAATATACCAGGGATATTACAAAAGAAACCGGAGGAAGTAATATATAATTATGATGATTATATTACTGAATTAAAAGAGAGGCTAAGGGCAATGCATCAAAGCGCGCGAGAGGCGATAATGCAAGCAAAGGTAAAAAGTAAGGAAAATTATGATAAAACGCAAAATCCGGTAGTGTTCAAACCAGGTGATAAAGTGTTGCTACACGATGAAAGTGTAAGACGAGGTCGTTCAAAGAAATTGGACAGTCAATGGAGGGGACCGTACACCGTAGTAGAAGCTAAGGGACCAGATGTTATAATACAATTAAAAAGAAATAAGTTTACGAAAGTACATGCCAATAGATTAAAAGAATTCTTTTAAAATTGCAGGAAAGATGGCAACAACCCAGAAAATAGTAGTGGCTATGATGATAACAGGCGCTATAGCAACGTCACTTCAACAGGATTTGCAGTTGACGAAGTTTCAGTCATCACCAGGATTATATTATGACCACAAAGGAACTGTAAGTTTGTATACTGTTACGTGGAGGATAGTAAGCTATTTCAACTTGGGGGATGTAAGACAGAAGTTTGAAGCCAGTAGGAATACCGCGACAAGAGCAATTGACTTCTGCAATCAAAGACTCGCTAAAGTAAATGTGAGCACTGTAGAATGTGTTAGTGCCAAACATGCGTTAGATTATCATGTAAACAAGATAGAAGCCTCACAAGGCCTAATTGGGCAATTAGCGAGGCATGAGCAGAATCGGAGAAAAAGAGGAATTCTTAATTTTGTAGGTGAATTAAGTAAAGTCCTATTTGGAACTTTGGATGAAGATGATGCTTCTTATTTTAAGTAAAAAATCAATTTGTTAGAGCAGGAGCAAAAGCAATTATTGAAACTCTCTAAAGAGCAAGTCACAATTGTAAGGGCGACACTAGCAAGCTTCAATCATACTGTAAACACAATAGAACATAATGAAAAAATGATCGCTGCAGGAATGTTAAAATTAAACGAGCACGTCCAAAATTATGAAAATAGCGTAGACAAGAGAATAGACAAACTTGCTATATCGGTCACGTTAAATGAGCAGCTGATACAGTTAATGTCCATATTTGGTGAAATCGAGAGAGAATATGACTTGCTCATAACCGCGATAGTAAATGCGCGGAAGGGTGTCTTGGAACCACACTTAATTAATCCTGTACAAGTAGTTAAATACTTAAGCTTAATAAAAGATGAAATTAAAGATAAACAATTCCCGATCGAACTGTCAGAAGCCAAGGGGTATCAGCTGATGAAGGTGATTGACCTGGATGTCTTCATTTCGGGAAATATCCTCAGTTACGTGCTAAATATCCCACTAGTGGATAGTGCGATATTTAATATTTATAAACTCTGGCCTTTACCGGTTGAGGTGAATCGCAGTAAACAGTTATTCACGTATATAGCACCCGAAAAAGAATTTCTGTTAATAGATAACGCAAAGAGGCAGTATGTCAAATTATCGAATGATCAATTAGAATGTAAGAAGATAGAGTCTGCTCACAGCATTTGTAAACAAACCTTCGTATTGTTGTCAACCTACGATCACGAAGTGTGTGAAGCAAGGATGCTTCAACCAATAGTAAAAATTCCCAAGGACTGTATCCAGAAATACATAGTATTAAATGAAAGTGTATGGACACAGATCAGAGGTAATGAATGGTTGTTTGTAGCACTGAAAGAAGAAGGGCTCACAGTGTTATGTAGTGATAATAAGCCCACAGATGTAATCATTAAAGGTACAGGAAAACTTAAATTCCTAAACAAATGTAGAGGATATGGTGCTCAAATACTGATACAATCAGAACATATCATTAGGTCAAAAGTTCCGATTAGTGACATAGTTCCAAATTTGAATATGGAAATAGATTTTTGCATGGTAAATAAAGAGAAGAGAAATGTTTCAGAAATACCTTTTTATTTACCCGTTCAACCAGTGGTTCGTCAATTAGACGATCTAACGGCAGCAGGCCATAAGTTAGATGAGTTAGAGGACGAAATATCATATCAACAGAGGACAGTGTTCAATACATTTTCGATGGACACTATACCGATTTGGGGCTATGTCGGATCAGGAATAACAATGATAATTGTAATACTTTGTATATGCAGGTATTGTAAATGTTGTCGTGACTGTTTTAAGCTCTTCTGTAGAACCATAGGTGATGACTGTTGCGCGAAAATTTGTGTAAAGAACAAGATTGTAAATCAATACCCGGACACTGGAGTGGTTAGGTACCATCCTGCTGGAATGAACAGTGATGAAAGTGAACAAATCACTTTTGGTCCTGTGAGAAATAGATATGTACCAGAAACGAGTGAAACAGTGATAAATGAGTATGTGCGACGTCCAGAGAGGAGTGTAGAGTATGGACAGAAAAAGCCACTAATGTTCTACCATAAAACGGACAAGCGCTAAAAGCAAATAAAAATGTAAAGTGAGTAATACTGTAATGTAAAAGAAATATTTAAGGTAATGTACTGCAAAAAGAATTCTTATGACTAAGAAGATAATGGTTTGTAAAATAAATTTTCATGATTAAAAAGGTAATGTATTGTAAAAGAAAAATTTTAAATATTGTAATGTAAAAGAAATGTTTAAGGTATTGCATTGCAAAAAGAAGCTAATGGTTTATGAAAGAGATTTTATGATCAAGAGAGAGTAATGTATTGCAAAGAAATTTTATGATAATATATGTATTGTAAAAGAAAATTTCCATGATTAAGAAAATAATGTATTGGTAAAAGAAATTTTATGGTAATATATGGTAAAAGAAATTTGCATGGTTAAGAAACTAAGGTATTGTAAAAGAAAATTTTCTAATAATGTATGGTAAAAAGATTTTTCAAAGAAGACAGAGTTAAAATGCAATTATGAACATAACTTATTGTAATTTGTATTGTAATTTTGACAGTGCTGAAAAATTCAATAAATAAGCAGCTCACATAGCCGACATAGAACTTGAAAATTTTGCACTCTCAAGAGAGATTGCAAAATTTTCCCCAAGGGGGGGAGGTGTTACGAAGTGATAAAAGTAACGCCTAAGTGTTAGTGACGCCCAAGTGTTAAGATTGTGCAATGCGTAGCAAAGAGAGCCAATAGTGAACGTGTGTAGGGACAATGTTGCATCAGCTAGGGTCCACGTAGCGCGTGGGATGATGAAAGTTTCTGGAAGGCACGCGCAGCGCAGGAGGGTGCGTCACGCACCGCTATAAAAACGGGGCCGCCTCCGAGGGAGGGGATCGACTTCTTCGACAGCCAGCCAACGAGTCAGCGAGTGCAAGAGTACAGCGGAAAGACAACGTGTAGGTCAGCTACTGTAGTCGCCGTTGTAGTTATTCAGCTTCCTCCAGAGTTTATGAATCTTTGGCAGAGGGAACTGCTATTAGTTGGTTCAGACGGAGAGATAATTTCATATCAATCCTTTTTGGAGTGCCTGTGGTGGGTGAACTTCTTTCACCGACGTTTTGGGTGGACCGACACGACTATTGAAGACGTTGTCGAAATGTTAATGTTAAGTCAGGACCCCTTGGAATAGGTACCTCCCGTAATTCTTGAATATTCTCAGTGGGAGATTGTCGGCTTCGTGGGTAACAAGGTTGTTTCTCATAACTTCTTGTGTTCTTCATTTATTTCTCCAGAACTTTTCCTGTTCCGAGTTCCCAAATTGTAAAAAATCGACACCCCACTTGTTTCTTTTTGAATCTTTTCAGCTCACTGTTGCACAAGTTCTCGACAGGACGCAACAGACCCCACAAGGTCTCCATCGGATGTATTGCACTGTTTGCCTGTATCCTTGCAGTTGTCATTTGACTCGTGTGAACAAACATTTATTTATGCCAACCTTCGTCATTCGTAAGTAAATAGATCCAATTTTACGTATTAATTAAAACTTACGTTGGTTTTGAGTAGACATTTCTATAATTTGAGTTATGATGCATATTTGGCACTATTTTCTAACTATGTAAAAAGTATTTTCTATTTTTCGTACACGTTCCCTGAAACACACAGTTAAAGCTATTTATTCACAGTTTCATTATTCCCATTTTCTGTATTTGCAGATAAAGTAATTGTGACAACTTTATGTATTTGCGGCTGAAAATTTGATTATTCGTTCATACGAAACTAACGTAATCGGAATTTTAACGATCGCATACCTATTTATTTAGCAGCTAATAAAGGCATGGCAATTGTATATCCTTTGACTAATTGTTGATTTGGCCGCCGCCTCAATGTGTTTGAAACACAAGTTCTTTGACGACAGCCGCCTGCTTACATGTGCCGCTCTGGCTTTCGATCAATCCTTCTTGGGCTGGCCGTCCAGTGGACGCGTATTCTCGCGAAAAATGTTCGCTGGAATACGCTTGTATTCGCGCGAACTGTGTTGGCGCGAAGACACCCCGTCCACTGAAAGCAGATTCGCGCGATTCTGTCACCAGTTCTCTGTTGTTGTTTGTGTCAGAAAGAACAGTAGCATGCCTTTCAGTTGTTGGATTTACACGAATCAACAATTCTAGCAAAAAGGAGAAAGGAACTGATGAGTAATATTTTTGCCAAAAGAACGGAGTTTTCCGTATGGTTGAAATAGGGCCACTGTTTTGAGACTTCTCCGCCTTTCACCGATTTTTCTTCCAAATATTTTCTTAACTCTCTTCTAAAGGTATACCTCAACCTTTTCCATTTCTTCTTGATGTCAGCGACTATAACAAAAGAAATAAGAACAAAAACTCCTCAGTAAAGATTTGTTTAGTTTTTTTAATCGAGAAAGAATAAATGTTAATTCCCAAATATAAGTCCTAGATCGTCTAAATTTCTAGGCTCACATTCTCTCTTCGGCGAAACACTTAGCAAAAACCAGTGTAAAATAAAGGGTTGAAATTTTTTTTAAAATAATAAGACACGTGTTATAAAAAACTGAAACTTCATTTTTATTAATTAAAAAAAATGCGGCGTTTCAGTTATAATTATAATAAAACAAAGAAATGGAGTATTCTAGTCAAAAGATCAGCACCTTAAGAAATGACTTTTTAATTAATTAAAATCTTGTAACCCATTAATTGTTTAACTTTCTATTAAAATATACTTATAAAATTAAAAATAATTTCATTTGAAGATAAAAATAATTATTTGAAAATGGGACAGAAAAAAGTAATTCGATGGGACGGCTCAAACAACCGTCTCAAAGCTAAACTAGATGAATTGAACCACGCCGCGAATAATCGTTTTAAATTGTCGATGGTTTTTTTTCCTAATGTTCAGTAATTTTGTAATTTTATAAGAAACGATAACAAACTTAAACTTAATATAAAAATACTCTACATGCTGTTATGCACGAAAGGTTATTCGCCACTAATTACAATCCGAGTAATTAATTATATTTTTGTTTAAGAGAAAAACAATATGATTGATTGTAAATCTATATGATTATTCCATCAATGTTGTGTTTTAATGGATGAAAGTGGTTTAAATGAACTGAATGACTCTTGTATTAAACGCAGTACAGTGCAAGAAATATTGTTTAAAAGAATGCAATTAGGAATATTATGCGACCTATGATGTTATGAGTGAGATTTTGAACGTTTGAAAGCGTTTGATTTGGTAAATATACTGCTGAATGCTTGTTTATATTTTCTATTTTGACTTAAAACGATTAGTATTGTTTCAGTAATTTTTGCCAGGAAGGTTCTATTTAATCATCAAATTCCTATCGTATCAAACCAGTAGAGAAACTGATGACAGTAGCACTAGATCTGTCAAAGGCGTTTCACAGAGTAAGCCATAAAATGGTAGTAAATAAGATAAAAACCATTGGAGTGCACGAGAAAGTGATTTGCTGGGTAGAAGAATTTTTAAAATGTAGAAAACAGAAAGTTAGGGTAGGAAATGTAGTATCAAAAGAAGTAGAAGTAAAAATGGGTGTGCCACAGGGTAGCGTATTGGGACCATTGCTATTCATTATTCTAATGAATAATTGTGTTGATTGTTTACTATCTGAAATTAGATTGTTTGCAGATGACATAATGCTGTATAAAAGAATCAAACCGATAGAGGATTGTAAACAGTTGCAGGGTGATCTCGACAGGATAACTAGTTGGGTTGGTAAACATGGGATCACAGGTGGGCACAGTTAATCCAAACGTTAACTTCGTTAATCATTATTCCGCTACTTAAAAAGTTAACTTCGATAATCGTTAAAGCGTTAAATGTTTATAAATTTAACGCAAGTTATCCGTTAAAAGTTAACTAATCAAAAGTTGTACTGATGTATTAGTATTATAGTACGGTAGGTATAACTGCTCTCTATCTCAAGGTGTTATGTATCATGATGCAAGTGTGTTACGCTATCGCCACAACAACGAAGTGGTATTCCTGTCTGTTTTTATCTTTGATGAGACTGTGATCAACAACACTTGCAGATTGTCTTACCAGAGACAATTAAGGTACTCGTGACTTTATAAAAAAAAAAGTAGTAAAAAAAACAAAACATGAATGCAGAATGAAAAGAAACAATATTATAGAAATCAAGTTGGACTGGGACACCTGAATATGTGAAAACTGCGACCAGTGAAATTTGCGGCCAACCTAAAATCTACGACCAATGCCTGTTACGGTTACCTTTGTGCCACGGCCTACCTGTGACATAAAGGACCCTTTAGACGACCCGGCCTGGTTTCACTAAATCATGGCCTGCATGTTTTTACGTGAACAAATAGAACGGAAGTTAGTCAGAGACATCCTTTTACATTACACGGCCGAAACTGCCAAACTAGATTCTACTTTAAAAAAAAAAAAAAAAAAAAGCTCACATTTGTCAATAAGGTAGGTTATGACGCTTTTTAGTTTATTTACGTTTGCAGAATTCACAATATAAAATAGTCACGCCGCCGCCGGCTGAAAATGCTCGGCGCTCCGCCGCCAAGATTTTAGCAGGCGGCGCCCACTACTACACCGAACATACGAGCAGCGCTGCCAGTACAGCCAACTTATATTATACCGCTGTCTCTTTGAAATTATACAGAATGAAACCCAATTATACAAAGGGGTCATCCAATGATTGCATACGTGAGTGAAAGTGCTGGGAGCAAAAAAAGTCCACGAAAAGTAAACAATGTATACATTGATAAATTTTGAATAACAAAAAGGAAATAGATATGCAGGAAGGGTTGCCAACTTAATGAAACAAAGGGCAAACACTTTCAAAAAGGTGCTGGAATGTACTTTACTTTTAAGTGCTCGTTTTTGTATCCAATTATACAAGGCAATCTGTTATACAAACAGGATACAAGAGGTAACCAAATTATACAAGTTTTGTATCCAATTATACAATCTGCCAGCCCTGCATACGAGTGGTGGCGTGGCGCACAGTTCAAACAAACGAAAAAAACGTCAACAACCTATGTAACGGACTAAAGTTAACGGAAGTCCAATTTAACGGAAGTTAAGAAGGCCGTTAATGATTTTTTAGGTTAACTTAAAAGTTAAATTTTCGCAATTTTTTTAACTTCGTTAATTAACGATTAACGGATTAACTGTTTTGTGCCCAGCTGTGCATGGGATAAAGATAAATGCAAAGAAGAGTCAGCATATTAGATACACAAATAAAAAATAAAAGGTTAATTATGAATATAAGGTGGGTAAAGAATTGCTTGCTGAAGACTTGATATGTAAATATCTTGGAATTACTTTTGATAACAAGCTTAACTGGGCTGGACACATTGGAAAGGTGGTAGGAAAAGTTTTCAAAGTTCTGCACTTGTTCGAGAGAGTGATGAGGGGATGTACGGGAGAAGTAAAGGAATTGGGTTACAAAATTTTGGTGAGACCATTGCTCGAATATGGTAGTGTAGTATGGGACCCTCATTTTACGTATCAAATACAGGAGTTGGAGAGGGTGCAAAGAAGGGCTGCTAGATTTGTTTCTGTAAATTATCGCAGAATGCAGTCAGTGACGGATATGATAAAGGAGCTGAAATGGGATTCATTGCAAGACAGGAGGAGGATGAGGAGGGTCATGGGAGTGTACAGGGCATATACTGGCGATGAGGCATGGAAAGATATTGGAGTAGGTATGAAAAGTAGTGCATGGAAGGGAAAACATGACCACGACCACAAGCTGGCAATCGATTTCAGGCACAAGGGTGTGGGAAGATTCTCTTTTTTAGGTAAGGGTGTCAGGGATTGGAATGAGTTACCAAGAGAAATGATGAATAATTTACCGAAAACTTTGAAAGAATTTAAAGATAAAATTTGTAGAGGGCAAATGTAGGTAGGTGCAGGATAGGGGGAAGATAAGTGTGTAGGGAAATTGCCACCGGAGCCTGTGCTCCATTGCAATTAAATTAAATTGAATTAAAAAGAAAGCCTATACTATGTGAAAATAATAGACATGTAACATTGCATTTTGTTTAAATAAAAGAGTAAATAATGGAATTAATTGCCTGGTAAATTCATTTCTGTCCCAATTTCTTCTCACACCTTGATTTGGACATTTCTCTGGTGGTAGTGAGATAATTTTTGATCCCACAAAGGGGCTCTTTCCTTAACAAAAGCAACCATTTTGTCTGTGTGTTCGCGCTACCAAATCCAAACAATTTTGGATCTCGTCGCCCTCGCGTAAGTTCGCGCGATTCAAGCGCTCTCAGTGGACGGTGTCACATTAAATTACCTTTGGATTGGAGTGATCTCTTCGCGCCTATTCGCGTGTATTCGCGAGAAGATCTTTCGCGCGAATACGCGTCCAGCCTTGGGATGATTTGTTCAATCGCCACAACACATTATTTATTGATGAATAACATGTGTCCTTTCAACTCCTTGTTATTATTTCGAATAAAGGCAAAAAAAGTTATACAGCTGTATTGCCGAATTGTGTTGTCTTCCTCACGTGTGAAATTTCGTGTTTTTATTACGAAATCCGGCGATACGTCCCTGAGGACTTCACTGCAATCATACGCAGAGTAATTCTCCTTTCTTACCAAAAATAAAAAATGTCGTTACGCTACTTATAGAAAAACTGAAATACTTGATTGTTTACGTCTTGGTGAGTAGTTTCTTTTAATAACAATAAATTAACTATAAGATCAATCAAGGAATCAGGAAACATAATAATGAATCCCACAAAAACAATTCTTGTAAAAATAGGCAAAGTCTCGTGCTTGTGCAGTGACAAAAAGTTATGAGATCTTGTTCTGAGCCAAGTTTCCAGAATATATATATATATAACAAACAGAGTAAGACAACCAAAAAAATACAAACCATTGGACGCCAGGTCATTTTATGTATTTTTATCGGTAAGGTAAGTCTGGAAACATACTAATTATGAATATGCAGAAAATAAAACAAACAACCGTAAATCTTAGCCAAATTGGAAAAGAACCTCGTAAAAAATAGACTTAAATAATGCTCAGGCGGCGAATAGAATCTTCAATCGGAACATCTTCCAGGATATGGCCAAGTCATATAATACTTAAACAATGAATCATTCGAGAATTTTCCACAGAACTGGAAGAAAATTAAATACTAAAAGATTGGAGCTATTCCTGTTGTATCAAGTGTGTAAAGCGTTCTCGGGCCTCCCACCGGGGGAGAGAGTCCATTTGAATTTAGGTTTCAAAGTCGCTTTCCGACTGCATTTTCGCTGGTTGAAGAAGAGTAATTTCGAAATTTAACATCAAATCGACGTGCTACTCTGGGGGAAGGCCGAAAAAAGTTTCATGCAAGACAAATAGACAAAGTTCAATATAAAGGGCACAGGTGCCATGAAAACTGCGCCCACTAACGCGCTTCTGGTTGAAGCAAATCAACCTCCTCTAAATATCAGCCGAAGCTTCTTCAGCGCTAAATATCTTCCTAAGCATTACTGCTTCAAGAAACACCTTTACAGAATACACATCGCAGACAACCGCCCTTTTCAGCATAATATACCTGATGACTTGATCATCTTAAACTAATAAAATATGCAACTATGATTGAATGATTCCCAACCTCCGCATCAATAAGTGCAAGTCACACAAACCGAAAATATAAAACATTCGCAACAAGCTTACATGATTCATAAGCAAGTGGTTAATGCTTCCATGAAAGTAGTATCAATGGGATAGCAGGGCTTTCATCCAAAAGAACATCACCATCACGATGGCACTATTGCACTTAAACGGCACGAAACGTAAACAAAAGTCGAAAGTAGTGTATGACGCCAACTGTCCATGTTTTACATTACAACGAAACCGTTTCTTTTCCTGTAAGATATCTCCTTGAAGTTTTCTTGTATCGCTCAATATAAATATAGTAGTTATCCCAGGTGTCAAGAGAGCGGTATTAGTGGATAAGCTATTAGCCTTGAAAATTTAGGGTTTTAATTTCACTCTGCACAGGAATTTTTACAGTTTGTTCACATGAGTACCCTAAGAAGTTGTGTGGTTCGGATTCCAAATACGAAAATGTTTCAATGCTCGCCAGATTCAAAGCAAGACGTAAGACCTCGCGAACTTACTTTTACCCAGTTATCATTCCTCTCGCGTTGACTTCTAAGGGCCAATTTTACTATTCAGAATAGCTGTGTGAAGACATATTAGATATACACTGAACTAAAACACCAATACTGCAAGTTAAACTCGAGCCGTATGTTTCAGAGAAGCAAAGTCTACCGTCGGAAGTTTGAACAAACTAAAAGGAGTGATGTACGAGTTCAGAAAATACCATATTCGTATTGTATAAATCTAACAAGCGAATATAAACTATACACCTAATTTTTTAAAAGCCACGAAATTTCAATGACCAGGCAAGAATCTCGCATTTCCTATGGATATAAAAAAGAGAGTCGTTCCGCGAAGGATTAAGTAAATAACCTTTACTGAGCCTTTTGTAAAAAGTGTGAGGAATCATGGTAGGGTTACTAACATAAGAGTGGCGAAGTAAACAAAAATAAAAGGTCTAAGGTCTAGTTATTTTGTGCATATTGGTAGGTGGTATAATTGTAGCATCCAGCCGATAGTAACATAATTATTCATTTTGTTAGTGAATATTAAGAGTCTGGTCAATATATAATTAACTTTGAATGTTTCTCTTCCAGTTTCATAGCTGTGTTTCAGGACAAATTCAAAACATGCCTTATATTAATTATGTTACAAAGGAACAATAAAACATATCCCATATGTTAATAATGTACGCATTGGTATAAAATTAGGTACATATAAGTTAGTGGTCCGTAATAGTATTTTTGACAATTTACTGGTCCTCGGGAGGAACGCTGATCTATCTAGATCATCATAAATCTGTTAGCGTGCTGCGTCCGTCTCTTACTTTGTTCCGGCATCACGCAAAAACTACCGAACCAATTTGAATAGGTTTTCACAGTTAGAAAGTTTATGGTCTCGCTTAAAATGTGCGGTGTATCTTATGACTCCGTGACTGGGGAACGGAGCAAGAAGTAACAATTCGTTTCTCACCGAGAACAACCAGATGCCACAGATCACTCTGCATCTCAGATGACAGTCATTTATGAATCTCCCATCAAGTGAACACTCCACCACTTGAATCCGTTGATATTGTTTTAACTACGTAACTCTGGTTATTTATTTCTTCAGTTTACTGAAACATAGTATGGTAAATACGTTAATCAAAACACTACATCAAAGATTATCGCTGCAATAAACCGCAACGAAATAGTTGAATTTTATTTTAAGTAAGTGTTGCAAAGATACAACATATAGCGGTGTGGTAGCTAAGTGGTTAAGGCGCTTGCTTTCAAGAAGTTCGCTGCTTCGGTCCCGGGATTAAAACCCGGTAGGTGCAGGAATTTTTAAGAGTAATGTTTGATCATATGAGCTACGTTACGTGGTTCCCATTTCCCACAGGAAAGGAACTGGCCGTCCTACCTCTGACACAATGGCTTAGTATGCCTCCTTTGGGAGGATCCAACTAACCTTCTGGTTGTGGACTAAGTTACGTTAGGATACAACATTACAAACGTTTATGCTGTGCCACTAAGAGAAAAATACAAGCAAATGCGTTACTAGGCACATCAAGGCTCGCACGGGCGAGCTATTGAGACAATGCTTGTTATTCCACATTTTGAATGTCGACTGCACCCCTACGTCTGTCTACACAGCCTGCTGTCCTTGTTGTGGGTCACTCTAGCCACATTCTTCTCTCCTGAAACGCTTACGTATTTACGTGCATGACGCAATCAACCGGCAGGATCGACCGATAGTGGCAGACAAAAGGAAGGGCAGACTTGGCCTCTATAACGGAACCCTGATGAGGGGTGGAACGGCCAGGTAGCGGCAGGGGTGGTTGGCTGAAGATGGAGGCGTCCTGAGCCGAAAGAGTTGGAGCGTCAAGGTCACGCGGGCAGTCACCGCTGGGGCGAAAGTAGGGCAGGAGACAGCTGCCGCGTCATCTGTCGCCAACACAAAACACAGTTCTCAACCTAAGTGTTTTGACACACATGGATCTTTAATTGAGTTTTCCAGGCTTTTCATCAACCACTGAGTCTATTGCATACATTTTAAGGCAGATTTCCGTAATCATTTGAGTGACTGATAGGATGCTTATCCACTTACCTCTGAAAGATACAAGTTTCACGTTGTAAGCATCACATGGTTCTCGAGAAGATGCCGACACACTTCCCATTCTTGACACGAATCTTCCAGTAACATTGTTGTAGGCCATCTTCCATAATGAACCTTCTGCTTAAGCAATAAATGAAACCGTTTAACTGAAAACTCGGAGCTTTTTCCTTGTAATTTTATCCGTAGTCTTGCGGAGGTAGGGAGGCGCGAAGTGTAATTATGAACAAATCATCACAGTTCATGAATAGTGGAAGGAATTGTGAAGCTTTATTTCTGCAGAGTCCACCATACGTGCATATACGATGTACTTATCCAACCAACCAAAAAAAAAGTATCTAAATACTTAGCAGCTGATTAAAAACATACAAGTTTGGTACTGGCCAAAGTCGCTGTACACCATACTAAAATTCCGCAACCACAATAGACTGTAACAGCGAAAACCGTTTATCCCAACGGGAAACTAATTGATTCTGAAAGAAACATACGACTACCTATGTCATATTTTGTACCGACACATCAGTTGTCAGCGTCAGTGTTTTCCTGGCTTTCCCATGATACAGGATCAACCAGCTTGTCATGAAGGTGGTGACTATCGTAATTTGTAGAAACTTGTGGAAGGGAAATGGAGAAATGACCCTCAGGTCGTATAAATTTTATTTTGTGTTTTTCGTATTAATCTGTGCGTGATGATTAGTATTTTCTTAGTACGATATTGAGAAAAATTCCAGCCTTCAACTAGCTAGTTAAAAAAAAAAAAAAAAAAAAAAAAAAAAAAACCGTTGCAGCCGGTGCACATAAGGTGGGATTCCAACTCACACTTTTCCACAGCAGTATAATAGTGCTTTAATACACGTAGCCATCCAACTTGGCAGTTTCACTCATTTCTATGTCTAAGTGCACCTACAATAAAAATACATTTTATATTAATTGAGTGCTTTATTATTACTGAGATGTATTTTAATTCATTTAAAAACTGTATGATAAATTTTTTATGTTTAACTAATTTTTAAAAACATTGTGTTTTTTATTTAACAGAGCTGTGTTAGTGAAAATTCAGACTGGTAGTTATTTTTCTATAAATATCCCAAGCAGAGAACAATACGTAAATCAACTAGCTAATACAAAAGCCTATAGTGAGCTCAAATTATTTAGAGCAGACGCCTGCACTGAGTCCCCATATAAGTGCTGAAGATACCGAGGACAGACGCTTGAGCGTAACGAGGTGGCCTTCGCCGACCTCGAGCAAGGTCAAGGGCGGTGACAACGTTGTCCCGCTTATTGCGTTGCAGCGCCGTGTGGTAGCAGCCAACTCACCGGCTCGGGGGCCGCACCGGAGAACACGAGGTCACACATGCTGCAGATGTATCGATTGTTTATGCCAAGATGGCAGTTGTCAGTATGAAGTGTTGCGTGCAGTCTGCGCGGCGCCTGAAGTGATACTGGCGCGCTTGGAAGTCCGCTCACAGAGCGAGTTCGGGCTTCTTCGGGACGAGCCGAAGAACTCCGACAGAATAGTAGCGCTGTATAAAAAACAAACCTGGCTGCCAGGTTAGCGAAGGGTTTACCATCTGTAACACCGTCACAACATCAGTACGGGAGGAATTTATTACACGTTAAAACTATTAAGCGGAAAATTCTAGTATAACTGGTGACACAATGTCTAAAAAACAAGGAAAAATACTTAACATCGTTTGCTGTGTACGATACGTTACCAAAAAAATATTAAACGATAAGTGATCATCACTCCTCGTAAAACAGTAGTGATGTATTGAAGGAGAGAAATAAACTTGCTAGTATGTTACAGATCTTGAGACATGTCAAAGAGTCTATTGTCACAAGGAACAGCACACAACATGCCACCAAGGACTGACCTTATCATAGGTCATAAACTAGCTGCCGTTGATGCATGAAAGGTGAGAAATACGCCCTACAGAAGTATTACAAATAGATTGTCAGGGCCCCCATACCTTGGACCGTTGGATCAAAATATTATTCCAATTGAAAAAATTAATTCCGGGAGACACTGCCCGCATAATTTTCGTGTGAAACTTAAGCAACAACTCAGAAAGAGAAATAAAGGATCCTTAAACTGGACCTGTTTGTAAAAATAACCACAAATTTCCAGGATCCGGCCAGCATTTTTTCATTTTGAATCATTTTTCCTGCAGCATAGGTGACTGTATTTATTGCAACTAAACAGCCTATCATCGTCGATGAAGATCAAGATGATGCACTCACAGGATGTCAGACAAATTGTGCTGCTTTTATCTCAATAATAATTCAGCGTGGTCTCAACATCTTATTAATATGGCAGTTGTCTAAACGCTGCGAAATTTGCTCTTGTCGTTCCCATATAACGTAACTCCATAATCCTACTGCATAAAATGGAAATGCAGCTTTTTCGTAGAATTACAATCACAAGACAGTTGTGCATTTGCTTACGTTCACTGTCAAGACCTATAGAAGACAAGAATAACAGATAGTGCTATAGTATCCAGTCACCTCTCATCTATTAAACCCATTACTGATACCAATTGTTTTTTATTCAGATTCATAGTACGTCAATGCAATTGAGTTTTATTTTATTTTTTGTCGTATGCGTTTCACTCCACATTTCAGAGCATCTTCAGCAACATTTGTGTGATATATGAACATTTTGTAAGTTACATTTCGTTATGGAAACAATGTGAAGTGCAATTTAATTTACATGTGATTCTATTTCATGTTCTCAGGGTCAGGGTTTGCTTTATCGGGTAGTTTTTAACTGGAATCATTGTGAATCTGTCCAAGATTTCTCTTCACTGTGGAATGCGATAACACAACATTACACTGACCTGACTACATAGTATTCCCATTAATCTTTGGTATTAGCATGAAAGTAGTTCAAAACTACATGTGAGTGGAACCACACACCATGTTATTCACTATCCATAGAGTTTAAAGTTTCTTAGTTTTTATAGTCTACTCTTTGATGTTAGGCGGTCATTTGAAATAGTTGGTTTTTTTGTGTATATTTATTTTGTTGTTAATATCGCGTGTAGAGTGTGTTTGATCAAGTTCGTGTTTTCATTCATCACCTGTTTTTCTTCAACTAGCTCTTTCTAATTGTGACAATTTTCTTGAAATTTTAATGCCTGTGGTTTACTATTGTTTATGGTGAGTAAATAATCAGCATGTCTGTGAGTTGGTGGTTGTGTTTTAGAAGATGCTTTGCAAATAAGGAGTGGTTGGTGTATTTCAGTGTTCTTAAGTGTTCTTTGTGCTTTGTTTCGAATTGTCTTCATGCCAATGTATTGTGCTTCACAGTTTTGACAAGCGAGTGTATATATGCCTGAATTGGGGTAATTGTTTTTGTTTACGATGTTTATTATGTTTTTATCTATGGAATTATTGTTTCTAAACGCCAGGGCCGACGTTAGGAGGGGGGGGGGGGAGGTTGGTAAGCGGGTCAAATGTACCTGGGCCCGCCCGGTTGGGGGGGCCCGATCACCCGCTGTAGGGGCCCCCCACTGGACAAGTTGTAGAGCTAAACAAAAAAAAGAAGAAAGGTTGCCCATTTGGTCTGAGGGAGGGCCCTAACTGATGAATTCGTCTAGGGCGCCCAACTTGTTATCTCAGGCCCCAAAATCCTAGCGCCGGCCCTGCTATACGCGATGTTGTGTCCTTGTTTTTTGAGAGTATTTGCTATTTTGTGTATATTTTTATTGATATAAGACATAACATGCCATTTTTCTCTCTCTTGTGGGTGGTATGTTTTCTGATAAGTACATGTAGGTGTTTATATTTGCTCGTCGCGGTATTGATGTGGTATTTTGTGCTGTCTTTAGTATTTGTTTTCTGATGTTGTTGTTTATGTGATGTATTCTGTTTTCTATACATCCATTTCTCGTGGCTGTCTATATGTTTGTGTTGAATTCCGATTTCTAATTTTATTTTGTTTGTTTAGGGGTGTCCTATTCAGTCGGTTGAGCATGTATCTTATTGCTCGTTCCTTATATGTTTGGGGATGGTTTTATGCTGAGTTTATGATGGGTTTTCAGTATATCTGGAATTGATGACGTGTTTTGTGAGCAGTTATGGCGAGGCCGAGGAAGTTGAGTATCCTTTGTGTTTCTTTTTCTAGTGTGAATATTCGATTGTCAAAGAGCTGTTTAATGCCCTAGCAGCCAGTATTTGTTTATAATGTTTCTACCGTTAGTAGTGGGAGAATGTCTTCTGAAATGGTATTAATGATCTGTTGATAGGGAGCATGTTTTAGGGTGACAAGTTAGTCATCCATTCGCATTAATTATGACTCCCATTAACAAGCGTCTGGCGATGCACTGCCTGACTGCGAGACTTGCGTTTTGATAAAGCATGCCACTCACCACGATGCCTAACCCCAATTACCACTGACTGTTTACTATATCGAGCGGTAAAATTCGCTGATAACCAATTAATAACTAGGTTTTTGCTATTTGTTCATTTTACTCTAATAACAACAGAGAGTAATATGTAAATTGGTCTCTTGTAAACTTAGCTTTATTTTATTGATACTATTTAGTCGGTATAGTGATTACTTTGCATACTGACTAAAGATCGAAAAACCTCTCTTTCTTCTTTGTTTACGCCTCGTCAACGTCGAAATCATTAGAGACGGAAAAGGGCTGGAGCAATGAAAACCGATGTCAGGACGGCCGGACGGGGATTCGAACCCGCGTCCTCCCGATTACCAGGCCTGAAAGCTACCACTCGCCCACAGGTTCGTTATTGTACATACATTAAACATGGATCAATCAATCACCTACCAAAGTAAATAGCAAGGTAGTGATACACGTCTGTATAACAACAGTGCAGAAGTGCTACGTTAGAAAAACTACATTTGATGGTTACAGAAAAAGTAAAAGGCATCTGTCCAGGTGTTCTATTTGTCACCAACTTGCACGTGATGAATCATACATATGAGCTTACTGATGACAAATTTACTGTTTTGTAGATTTTGATAAGGTTTCGTGTATGAATTTGTATCATTCCTGGCACGAATCAGTACCAGTTCCTGCTTTACTTTTATAAGGCTTTTTGAAGGTTACAAATCTTATATATATATAAATAGACGTGTGTTTTCCTATATTTCACTTTTCAGCCACCACTACCTAGCACAGATCACTGGTGTTTGTGTGTGGAAGTAGCATGGAGTTTCCAATCGTGCACAACGCTGGCCGAATGCCCATACCTATGGGGATGTGGGAGATATGATGATTGAAGTTGGTTAATGGAGAGCGTTTTCATATTTCGACCAAAAATTTGTGTCTCCTTATACTTCTCTTTCCTGTCACAACTACATAGCATAGACCATTGGTGTTTGTGTGTGATAGTAGAATCGTGTCTCCCGTCGTGCACTATTGTTGTTAGATGTCGGTAGCTATGGGGGTGTTGGAGATATGGGGGTTGAAAGTGGTCAATCTGCGTCAATTCCATATTTCTGCCAAAGACGCATGTGTACTGGTGTATCACTTTTCAGCGAAAACTATCCATCGCACATCACTGACCTTTGTGTGTGATAGTAACACAGAGTTACCTTTCGATCACAACTTTGGACGAATTTCAGTAACTGTGGTATTGTGGGAGTTATTGTGGTTGAAAGTGACCGATCAAGGATGTTTTCGTATTTCGGCGAAAGACATGTGTCTCCGCATATGTCACTTTTCTGCCCCAACTACATAGCACAGACCATTGGTGTTTGTGTGTGGTAGTAGTATCGTGTCTCCTGTCGTGCATTATGGTTGTTAGGTGTCGGTAGCTGTGGGGGTGTAGGAGATATGGTGGTTGAGATTGATCGATCTGCGACGCTTTCAAATTTTTACCAAAAAGTATGTGTCCCTCTGTATCAATTTTCAGCCAATACTATGAAGCGCAGATCACTGGTCTTAGTGTGTGGTAGTAACACAGAGTCACCCATCGATCACAACGTTGGCCGAATTTCGATAACTTTGGGAGTGTGGGAGATATGGTAGTTGAAATTGGTCGATCAAGGATATTTTCGTATTTCCTTCAAAGACATGTGTGTCCGTAAATTTTACTTTGCTGCCTGAACTACTTAGTGCTGATGACTGGCATTTGTGTGTGGTAATAGCATCGAGTCTCCCATCGTGCACTATGGTTGTTAGATGTCGGTAGCTATGGTGGTGTGGTCGTCCTGTATTTTTCAATCCAAATTCTTTATAAACACGAACAAAGTCGTGGATACCAGCTAGTTAAAAAAAAAACTTATTAATATACAGGCACCACATCAAAGTAGTAGTTTCTAAGGTAAAGTTCACCCCATCATGCGTAGTGCAGCACGTAAGTTGTTGAGGTTTGCTTAAAAGAAAATAATCATCGCATCAAATACAATACAAAAATATGAACAGAATTAATTTAATTCCATCTCTGACGTTCAGTCAAATCTTAGCAGATTTTTGTATCTTTAGCATCAAATAGGACATTTTCCGAGTTCCCACAAATAATTCGGACAATCATTTTATCGTATTGGTCAAGGAGACGTCACTACTACGAATAACATTCTTACACGACAACGTCTTTCATGTGTTCTCTGCACTGAAATATTTGACGCAGGTTAGTAGTAGGGGAAGTATAGAAACCGGGAAAACCCATGACGTCACGAAGTGGTGGGGGGGACCTCCCTCCCCTCCCCTCCGTCGGGCTTTTTGAATCAGCCAATGGCGGCCAAGGTTGTATGACGTCACACGTTAGTTCCTCAACCGGCCGCACAGATGGCGGTAGCTGTCGGGCTTGCGCTGCACCGTTAGTTCCCCGATCGGCCGCACAGATGGCACCATCTCCCAAGGGCTTAATTTCTTTGGGCGCAGACATTCTACTCCCCCAGCTAGCGGGGAAATTCCACCGCCCGGGGCATGTTTACACAGGTGTGCTCGCCTGCAACTATTTCCTCATCCCTGTTCTGGACGTCAGACAAGTTGTATCGTGACGACAAAACTATGGATTCGTCTATCACTTTAGTTCCTAGTGGCCATCGTGTGTTGCGTATACCAATTCCACCTTTACCGAGTAACTTAAATATAATTAAAGTCTTATCTTCGAGAAGTTTAAATGGACCCATTGGTTTAAGTAGACAATGGACGATTAGTTCATCCATTAATCGGGAAATCGAGTATGATGGTCTCCATGATGTCACGAAACCACTTCCTCTCAGATGTATACTGTTTGAAACAGAAGTGGGTGTTGGCGTCACTGCCGGAGTATAAAGGCCATCACACCAGGCAGCTA
>CM061920.1:257591060-257659628 GCA_031002005.1 Vandiemenella viatica | reverse complement strand
GACCCCGCATCATTAGACAGTCTGGCGGATCCCGCACAAAATTAAGCAGATCCGCAATCCGCAAAATCCGGCGAAAAACGTTCAGTCTGCGAGACTTTTGCCCCGTCGATGTTTTTCGACCCCACTCGGTCTCCATCGGATGTATTTCATTGTTGCCTGTACCCTTGCAGTTGTCATTTGACTCGTTTGAACAAACATTTATTTATGCCAACCTTCGTCATTCGTAAGTAAATAGATCCATTTTACGTATTCATTAAAACTTACGTTTGTTTTGAGTAGACATTTCTATATTTGGTTATGTTGCATATTTGGCACGATTTTCTAACTATGTAAAAGTATTTTTATTTTTCGTACACGTTATCTGAAACACACAGTTAAAGCTATTTATTCACAGTTCATTATTCCCCATTTTCTGTATTTGCAGATAAAGTAATTGTGACAACTTTATGTTTTGCTGCTGAAAATTTGATTATTCGTTGATACGAAACTAACGTAATCGAATTTAACGATCGCATACCTATTTATTTAGCAGCTAATAAAGGCATGGCAATTGTTATCCTTTGACTAATTGTATTCGCGCGAACTGTGTTGGCGCGAAGACACCCGTCCACAGAAAGCAATATTCGCGCGATTCTGTCACCATTCTCTGTTGTTGTGTGTCAGAAAGAACAGTTGCATGCCTTTCAGTTGTTGGATTTATACGATCAACAATTCTATCAAAAAGGAGAAAGGAACTGATGAGTAATATTTTTGCCAAAGGCGGTTTTCCGTATGGTTGAATAGGGCCACTGTTTTGAGACTTCTCGCCTTTCACCGATTTTTCTTCAAATATTTTATTAACTCTCTTCTAAAGGTATCCCTCAGCCTTTCCATTTCTTCTTGATGTCAGCGACTATAAAAAAGAAATAAGAACAAAACTCCTCAGTAAAGATTTGTTTAGTTTTTAATCGAGAAAGATAAATGTTAATTCCCAAATATAGTCCTAGATCGGCTAAATTTCTAGGCTCACATTCTCTCTTCGGCGAAACACTTAGCAAAAACCAGTGTAAAATAAAGGGTGAAATTTTTTAAAAATAATAAGACAGGTGTTATCAAAAACTGAAACTTCATTTTTATTATTAAAAAAATGCGGCGTTTCAGTTTACTTATAATTATAATAAACAAAGAAATGGAGTATTCTAATCAAAAGATCAGCACCTTAAGAAATGACTTTTTAATTCATTAAAATCTTGTAACCCATTAATGTTTAACTTTCTATTAAAATAGACTTATAAAATTAAAATAATTTCATTGAAGAGAAAATAATTATTTGAAAATGGGCAGAAAAAAGTAATTCGATGGGCGGCTCAAACAACCGTCTCAAAGCTAAACTAGATGAATTGAACCACGCCGCGAATAATCGTTTTAAATTGTCGATGGTTTTTTTTCCCTATGTTGAGTAATTTTGTAATTTTATAAGAAACGATAACAAACTTAAACTTACTATAAAATACTCTACATGCTGTTATGCACGAAAGGTTATTAGCCACTAATTACAATCCGGTAATTATAATATTTTTGTTTAAGAGAAAAACAAATGATTGATTGTAAATCTATATGATTATTCCATCGTTGTTGAGTTTTAATGGATGAAAGTGGTTTAAATGAACTGAATGACTCTTGTATTAAACGCAGTACAGTGCAAGAATATTGTTTAAAAAATGCAATTAGGAATTTTATGCGACCTATGATGTTATGAGTGAGATTTTGAACGTTTGAAAGCGTTTGATTTGGTAATTATAATGCTGAATGCTTGTTTATATTTTCTATTTTGACTTAAAACGATTAGTATTGTTTCAGTAATTTTCGCCAGGGTGGTTCTATTTAATCATCAAATTCCTATATCGCATCAAACCAGTAGAGAAACTGATGACAGTAGCACTAGATCTGTCAAAGGCGTTTCACAGAGTAAGCCATAAAATGGTATTAAATAAGGTAAAAACCATTGGAGTGCATGAGAAAGTGATTTGCTGGGTAGAAGTATTTTTAAAATGTAGAAACAGAAAGTTAGGGTAGGAAATGTAGTATCAAAAGAAGTAGCAGTAAAAATGGGTGTTCGACAGGGTAGCGTATTGGGACCATTGCTATTCATTATTCTAATGATAATTGTGTTGATTGTTTACTATCTGAAATTAGATTGTTTTGCAGATGACATAATACTGTATAAAAGAATCAAACGATAGAGGATTGTAAACGTTGCAGGGTGTAACGAACGCGTCTTGTGACCGCTAGTTACATTAATAAACTATATGTTTATTATTTAAAATGTGGAATATTTTAGTGGGCGTTTGGGCGCAGTGTACATTGTACAAGTGTGGAGCGGCAGATCTGAGGAATGCCAGCAGGCCGGTTCCTAGAATTAGCGAGGGGAGAATAGTGAGTGCCTAATGGAGGGGAGATTTGTGCTTGCCAGGTAGACAAACAGGGTGATCGGCGAGAGTTTTCTGTTTTGCATGTGGCACGACGAACGAGGGAAGGATATTCGATGCCGGCCGGCCAGCACGTTCGGACGATGTGATTTCTGGACTGTCTATTCGTGAGTGGGACTGTTGCTGCTGCCTGGATCCGGACACCCGCTATTTTGTTTGAGCAGATGAGCTCAGGCAAAGGACGACATCTGAGGAACTGTGCTACACTGGTCCATAGCAGAGAAGACCGTCATCCAATGTGTGGCGGCAGACATGTACATTCGGTAATTATACATCGCCAATGAAGGACACTGTGCTAGCTAGACTTTCAAGTTCATAGCATTGCCCAGCTACGACCCTGCAGATAAGAACTCTCATAGCCCGGAGCAAACATCTCTTTCAGAAGTGAAGTCAAAATGTTGACTTCGTTTACTGTTTAATTTTTGTGTATTTTATATAAAATACCCTGGCGCCCACAAAAGGACAACTGATTAATTTTAACTAATTTTGTTATATATGTCATGTGATTAATTGAAATAAAACCATTTGTGATTTCTCGTATAAAGTATTCACGCAAGTTCTACCTTTCATGATAATAAAATAAAATAATAAAATTAATTATAATTTTAAATCAGGTAATGAGGTCAGAACGTTACAATGGCGAACCAAGTGGGGCTTTTCGATTATTAATTGCAAAAATTAATTATGCTATGAACGAAAGACAGCACTATGTCCTTGGCAACTTTCTTATTTTGTAGATAGAAAGTAGTTTGTATTACTTTGCGTAGTTAATGCATGTATAAATTCATGTTGTACTTGTTGATCTTAGATGCAAGTTGGTTCTGCAATAAGATCAGATAAATTTATTTTGTGTGCATTGCGTGTGTTAAATAATAATTATCTTGTGTGACATGGGAATGTGCAATGGGTTTTGTCCAAACGCACTCAAATTCTGTTGTATTACGGCGTTGATAATTGTTGTGATGCTTTCTTTATGGCAATTGCAAGTAGTTGTCGAAATATTTGTGTGGATTTCGAGCCATATGTCCAGGGTAACGATATCCTTTCATATTTAAACCATTTTTCCGCGAAGGTATTTGATGAGTAAATTCTTCTTGTAATTTTTCCATTGAAATTATAGAATGTGTGTGGAATGTTCTTTGGGTTTGATTTTATTGTGCAATCGCGGATTTTATTGAGGCATTTTATTTGCAGATTAGTGTAAAGTCTTTCTGATGGTGTTTTGCAATCCTTATTTTTTTCTTGTTGTTGTGTATTGGAATATTCTTTGTGTGCAACGAAATAGTTGAAAATAGCGTGAAGTTTTAAAGTAATGCGCTTGAGATCCAGTACCATTATTAACATGTCGAAAGAAATCGTGGAAGGGTCAAATTTATCACAGGAGCCAGTACCCACTATTCAAATACGGATCATATCGGGGAAGACAATAATGTCGCAGAAATAGCGTATTCCACCCAATCACCCGTTGAATTAGGCAGGAAAATTTGGAAATTTTCAGAATACCTCCAACATGAGTGCGAAAAAGTCTCGGTGATTCCTGCATTGCAGACTCAGCAACACCAGATGAACGATATAGCGGCTTTATTAATGGAGAAATTTTCACAATTATCTGCTCAATTTACAACACAATTTCAAGAATCCAATGAAAAATTGTCTGAACTCTCAGTGCAAATGTCTAGTAAAATCGAGAGTCTTGAAAGAAAACAAGAAATGGCTCACAAAAGAATTGAAGAGCAATTTGCTACTTTTCGCGGAGAAATTGGCCGAGAAATAAATGATTTTAAAAAGGAAATTAGCTCTGAGATCACTCTTTTAAGCAAAGTCCAGACGGAGTTAAAGTCTTCTTGCAATGTACTTGAGACGACTAACAATGAAATTTGCCGTAAAGTAGAAGCGAATAAAAGTTCAATTGAACAAATGCGCACAGAAAACAGTGAAAATTTAGGTCAGATTTCTGAGTTTGCTCATTCAATAAAAGATGGTGTTGAAGAAAATTTAGGTAAAATAAGATCCGAAGTTGGAGACCTTAAGAATTCCGTGGGAGAAATGGAGGAAAGTCAAAGAATCTAGAAACATCACAGCGTAACCTTGCTGCCGAAACGGAGGTAAAATTACGTAATTTGGAACGGAAACTAACCGAAAGGAATAACTCTGCTAGCAACAATGAACAATGTCAAGCTAGTTGTGCTCAGCTGTTTTCGGGAAATATCGAGTTAAAGCTGCCTAGATTTGGTTCCAAGGGGGGAATAAACCCGAAAGCTTACCTCGAAGACCTTGAAAGATACTTTCAAATTAAAGCTGTTCCGGAGTCGGCAAAACTTTTAATCATTAGCCAGTCATTTTTTGAAGAAGATCGTTCATGGTTACAAGTAGCGTGTACTCCAGATATGTCGTACACACAATTTAAGGAATTGTTTTTGAGTACTTTCTGGTCAGCAAAAATTCAAAACCAAGCTAGGACGCGATTTTACCAAGGAAAGTACGAGCCTAAGCCTGGTGATTCAATGGAAAGGTATGTGGAACGGTTAGTCGTAAAAAGTCGTTATTTTGACACAGTGATGCCGGACGCCGAGTTCATTGATATAATAAGCTCACATTTCAGCCCGGGGGTTCAAGAACACATCTCGCCTGTATATGTAAAGAATATCACTGATTTATTAGAAACACTGCGGAATCTAGATGCCATAGGACAACGAGCGAGCCGTGAACAGTGCGCGGAAAATGTGCAGGACAATCGCTCTAATTCTCATGGATACTTCCGGCCAAATAATCAGAATAACGGGCAAAGTTTCAAGGGAGGTAAAAATTGGAAGCAAGCCCAATCTGGCGATAAGAAACCGTGGAAGACTGATGGTCAGCGGGATGGTCACGGGCAAACACGCGGGGGTTCGCCGGAGGTGAATGCTATTCTAACCGTCGATCCCGGCAATAACATTCAGAATGAAAGTGAAAATTAATTGAGAGTTGGTGCAGCACGTGAAACATCGCAGGGTGACCAATTAAAACAATGAGATTTCGCCGGGGATGCTGAGGGCTCTCCACAGTTTTTCCTTATTAATTTAACATACTGGCGAAATGGCGGTGTGGAGAATGATGCGGATATAGCAAGACCAAAGCATAATCAAACTTTCACTGTAGGGCAACGAGTATTATTACGCACCAGTCCACAATCATACACCAATAAGAAGCTTTTGCAAAGTTTATTATAATATATATATTCCATGCATGGTGAAAAGGATAATCTCAGTTAAGTCACTTATTCACTAATGGAACCAATGACTTTAACCCCATAATTCACGAAACTTGAAAGAGTATTCTGATGATCACAAAGTTTTGGTACAGTCGCGCGAGGATCATTTAGTGCAACTTGTTTCTCTTGATAGTGACGATGGGCATATATGTGCCGGAAAAGGATAAAAACTTGCCGAGATAATATGTTGGGACTTGATTTCTGGCAGACAGAAGGATTCCAATACGTTGGGGTACATTTACAGATAAATTTCTGGAACTTCACAGATGTTGTGTGGCATATCAAATCACCAAGTAGCCAAGGGAAAAGGATCTCCGAGGTACTAGGTAGATAATATTTTATTTTTGTTTTGTTCATAAGGAATTACGCGAATCAGCATTCCATGAACAAAATTCTTTTATGCCATAGAGCAAATGTACTTATAACGTTGTCTTGGGAAATCGGGAAGTATACTGTAGCGGCATCCGCGTACACTTGATCGAGATCATGTTACTTTAAAAATCACGAATGAAGATAAAAGGGGATGTAATTGTCATTATGTATATTCAAAGGATGGTGGCGGAAATTCATTACAAATACTTTGCTTCGCGGTGACATAGTAACAAAATATTTGGAACAATCTTGCATTGCTTTGGACAACCCTGCACTTCATAGATGACTTCATGCTTAAAAGTTTTTATTATTATTATTCAGATAGGATATGTTCTCTACCAGTTTTATCATTCATTATATGTTAAGATTGTGTTATCCTATGTGTTGAATATCTATGATGATCACAAATTATGATGTATTGCGCTATATTTACTAAGAATGGTGTCTAAGTTAAATTTTCAATTTGATATAAAATGTTATTGTGTTAGAACATCTATATCACTACAATAATTTGTTACTTATAAGGTTACATTTGAAATGGTTATACTATGTATTTAAGGCTTGCACAAATCTACCCACAATCAGGGATGGGAGTAAGAAAAGTCTATGTACAAAGTAGCCAAGGGACATATGTTCGGTTGAATATTCATGTCGGTGGAACTTGTGATGGAATAGGTTACCAGATTTATAATTACTGCTAAATTAATGGACGAGGAAGGAAAATTTGTATATTTCTTATTGTGAAAATTTAAATAAACTAGTTTTATTTAAATTTGCCGAACCAGGGGGAATATGTAACGAACGCGTCTTGTGACCGCTAGTTACATTAATAAACTATATGTTTATTATTTAAAATGTGGAATATTTTAGTGGGCGTTTGGGCGCAGTGTACATTGTACGAGTGTGGAGCGGCAGATCTGAGGAATGCCAGCAGGCCGGTTCCTAGAATTAGCGAGGGGAGAATAGTGAGTGCCTAATGGAGGGGAGATTTGTGCTTGCCAGGTAGACAAACAGGGTGATCGGCGAGAGTTTTCTGTTTTGCATGTGGCACGACGAACGAGGGAAGGAATATTCTATGCCGGCCGGCCAGCACGTTCGGACGATGTGATTTCTGGACTGTCCATTCGTGAGTGGGACTGTTGCTGCTGCCTGGATCCGGACACCCGCTATTTTGTTTGAGCAGATGAGCTCAGGCAAAGGACGACATCTGAGGAACTGTGCTACACTGGTCCATAGCAGAGAAGACCGTCATCCAATGTGTGGCGGCAGACATGTACATTCGGTAATTATACATCGCCAATGAAGGACACTGTGCTAGCTAGACTTTCAGGTTCATAGTATTGCCCAGCTACGACCCTGCAGATAAGAACTCTCATAGCCCGGAGCAAACATCTCTTTCAGAAGTGAAGTCAAAATGTTGGCTTCGTTTACTGTTTAATTTTTGTGTATTTTATATAAAATACCCTGGCGCCCACAAAAAGGACAACAAATTAATTTTTAACTAATTTATTATATATGTCACGTGATTAATTGAAATAAAACCATTTGTGATTTCTCGTATAAAGTATTCACGCAAGTTCTACCTTTCATGATAATAAAATACAATAATAAAATTAATTATAATTTTAAATCAGGTAAAGAGGTCAGAACGTTACAAGGGTGATCTGGACAGGATAACTAGTTGGGTTGGTAAACATGGGATGAAGATAAATGCAAACAAGAGTCAGCTTATTAGATACACAAATAAAAAACAAAAGGTTAATTATGAATATAAGGTGGGGAAAGAATTGCTTGCTGAAGACTTGAAATGTAAATATCTCGGAATTACTTTTGATAACAAGCTTAACTGGGCTGGACACATTGGAAAGGTGGTAGGAAAAGTTTTCAAAGTTCTGCACTTGTTGGAGAGAGTGATGAGGGGATGTACGGGAGAAGTAAAGGAATTGGGTTGCAAAATTTTGGTGAGACCATTGCTCGAATATTGTAGTGTAGTATGGGACCCTCATTTTACGTATCAAATACAGGAGTTGGAGAGGGTGCAAAGAAGGGCTGCTAGATTTGTTTCTGGAAATGCAATCAGTGACGGATATGATAAAGGAGCTGAAATGGGATTCATTGCAAGACAGGAGGAGGATGAGGAGGGTCATGGGAGTGTACAGGGCATATACTGGCGATGAGTGATGGAAAGATATTGCAATAGGTATGAAAAGTAGTGCATGGAAGGGAAAAGATGACCATGACCACAAGCTGGCACTCGATTTCAGGCACAAGGGTGTGGGAAGATTTTCTTTTTTTAGGTAAGGGTGTCAGGGATTGGAATGAGTTACCAAGAGAAATGATGAATAATTTACCGAAAACTTTGAAAGAATTTAAAGATAAAATTTGTAGAGGGCAAATGTAGGTGAGTGCAGGATAGGGGGAAGATGGGTGTGTAGGGAAATTGCCACCGGAGCCTGTGCTCCATTGCAATTAAATTAAATTAAATAAATTAAAAAGAAAGCCTATACTATGTGAAAATAATAGACATGTAACATTGCATTTTGTTTAAATAAAAGAGTAATGGAATTAATTGCCTGGTAAATTCATTTCTGTCCCAATTTCTTCTCACACCTTGATTTGGACATTCCTCTGGTGGTAATGAGATAATTTTTGATCCCACAAAGGGGCTCTTTCCTTAACAAAAGCAACCATTTTGTCTGTGTGTTCGCGCTACCAAATCCAAACAATTTTGGATCTCGTCGCCCTCGCGTAAGTTCGCGCGACTCAAGCGCTCTCAGTGGACGGTGTCACATTACCTTTGTTTGGATTGGAGTGATCTCTTCGCGCCTATTCGCGTGTATTCGCGCGAATACGCGTCCAGCCTTGGGATGATGTGTTCAATCGCCACAACACATTATTTTTGAGTGAATAACATGTGTCCTTTCAACTCCTTGTTATTATTTCGAATAAAGGCAAAAAAAGTTATAATGAAGTCTTCACAGCTGTATTGCCGAATTGTGTTGTCTTCCTCACGTGTGAAATTTCGTGTTTTTACTACGAAATCCGGCGATAAGTCCCTGAGGATTTCACTGCAATCATATGCAGAGTAATTCTCCTTTCTTACTAAAAATAAAAATAATTTCCACTCTAGAAATGTCGTTACGCTACTTAAAGTAAAACTGAAATACTTGATTGTTTACTTCTTGGTGAGTAGTTTCTTTTAATAACAATAAATTAACTATAAGATCAATCAAGGAATCAGGAAACATAATAATGAATCCCACAAAAACAATTCTTGTAAAAACAGGCAAAGTCTCGTGCTTGTGCAGTAACAAAAAGTTATGAGATCTTGTTCTGAGCCAAGTTTCCAGAGTATATATACATAAAAAAAACAGAGTAAGACAACCAAAAAAATTCAAACCATTGGAAGCCAGGTCATTTTATGTATTTTTATCGGTAAGGTAAGTCTGGAAACATACTAATTATGAATATGCAGAAAATAAAACAAACAACCGTAAATCTTAGCCAAATTGGAAAAGAACCTCGTAAAAAATAGACTTAAATAATGCTCAGGCGGCGAATAGAATCTTCAATCGGAACATCTTCCAGGATATGGCCAAGTCATATGATACTTAAACAATGAATCATTCGAGAATTTTCCACAGAACTGGAAGAAAATTAAATACTAAAAGATTGGAGCTATTCCCGTTGTATCAAGTGTGTAAAGCGTTCTCGGGCCTCCCACCGGGGGAGAGAGTCCATTTGAAGTTACGTTTCAAATTCGCTTTCCGACTGCATTTTCGCTGGTGGAAGAAGAGTAATTTCGAAATTTAACATCAAATCGACGTGCTACTCTGGGGGAAGGCAGAAAAAAGTTTCATGCAAGACAAATAGACAAAGTTCAATATAAAGGGCACAGGTGCCATGAAAACTGCGCCCACTAACGCGCTTCTGGTTGAAGCAAATCAACCTCCTCTAAATATCAGCCGAAGCTTCTTCAGCGCTAAATATCTTCCTAAGCATTACTGCTTCAAGAAACACCTTTACAGAATACACATCGCAGACAACCGCCCTTTTCAGCATAACATACCTGATGACTTGATCATCTTAAACTAATAAAATATGCAACTATGATTGAATGATTCCCAACCTCCGCATCAATAAGTGCAAGTCACACAAACCGAAAATATAAAACATTCGCAACAAGCTTACATGATTCATAAGCAAGTGGTTAATGCTTCCATGAAAGTGGTATCAATGGGGTAGCAGGACTTTCATCCAAAAGAACATCACAATCACGATGGCACTATTGCACTTAAACGGCACGAAACTTAAAAAAAAAGTCGAAAGTAGTGTGTGACGCCAATTGTCCATGTTTTACATTACAACGAAACCGTTTCTTTTCCTGTAAGATATCTCCTTGAAGTTTTCTTGTATCGCTCAATATAAATATAGTAGTTATCCCAGGTGTCAAGAGAGCGGTATTAGTGGATAAGCCATTAGCCTTGAAAATTTAGGGTTTTAATTTCGCTCTGCACAAGAATTTTTACAGTGTTTTCACATGAGTACCCTAAGAAACTGTGTGGTTTGGATTCCAACTACGAACATGTTGCAATGCTCGCCAGATTCGAACGACGTCGTAAGACCTTGCGAACTTACTTTTAACCAGTTAGCATTCCTCTTGCGTTGTCTTCTAAGGGCCAATTTTACTATTCAGAATGTGTGGAGACATATTAGATATACACTACTGAACTAAAACACCAATACTCCAAGTTAAACTAGAGCCGTATGTTTCAGAGAAGCAAAGGCTACCGTTGGAAGTCTGAACAAACTAAAAGGAGTGATGTACGAGTTCAGAAAATCATCTATACCAATGTTTCTCAACCCGTGGTCCGCGAAAATAGATCAGGAGGTCCGCAGGCAGAATATTATAAATTTAGATACCATATTCGTAATGTATAAACCTACAGGCGAGTATAAATTATAAACCCAAGTTTTTAAAAGCCAAGAAATTTCAATGACCAGGCAAAAACCTCGCATTTGCAATAGGCATAAAAAAGAGAGTCGTTCGGCGAAGGATTAAGTAAATGACAGTTTTCTGAGCCTTTTGTAAAAAGTATAAGGGATCGTGGTAGGGTTACTAACATAAGAGTGGCGAAGTAAACGAAAATAAATGGTTTAAGATCTAGTTATTTTGTGCATGCTGGTCAGTGGTATAGTGTAGCATCCAGCCGATAGTAACATTATTATTCATTTTGTTAGTAAATATTAAGTCTGGTCAATATATAATTAACTTTGAATGGTTCTCTTTCAGTTTCATAGCTGTTTTTAAGGAGAAATTCAAAACATGCCTTTAGATTAATTAAGTTACAAAGGTACAATAAAACATATCCCATATGTTAATAATATACGCATTGGTATAAAATTAGGTCCATATAAGTTAGTGGTCCGTAATAGTATTTTTGACAATTTACTGGTCCTCGGGAGGAACTCTGATCTATCTATATCATCATAGATCTGTTAGCGTACTGCGTCCGTCTCTTACTTTGTTCCGGCATCACGCAAAAACTACCGAACCAATTTGAATGGGTTTTCACAGTTAGAAAGCTTATGGTCTCGCTTAAAAATGTGCGGTGTATCTTATGACTCCGTAACTGAGGAACGGAGCAAGAAATAACAATTCGTTTCTCACCGAGAACAACCAGATGCCACAGATCACTCTGCATCTCAGATGACAGTCATTTATGAATCTCCCATCAAGTGAACACTCCACCACTTGAATCCGTTGATATTGTTTTAACTATGTAACTCTGGTTATTTATTTCTTCAGTTTACTGAAACATAGTATGGTAAATACGTTAATCAAAACGCTACATCAAAGATTATCGCTGCAATAAACCGCAACGAAATAGTTGAATTTTATTTTAAGTAAGTGTTGCAAAGATACAACATATAGCGGTGTGGTAGCTAAGTGGTTAAGGCGCTTGCTTTCAAGAAGTTCGCTGCTTCGGTCCCGGGTTTAAAACCCGGTAGGTGCAGGAATTTTTAAGAGTAATGTTTGATCATATGAGCTACGTTACGTGGTTCCCATTTCCCAGAGGAAAGGAACTGGCCGTCCTACCTCTGACACAATGGCTTAGTATGCCTCCTTTGGGAGGATCCAACTAACCTTCGGGTTGTGGACTAAGTTACGTTTGGATACAACATTACAAACGTTTATGCTGTGCCACTAAGAGAAAAACTCGTACAAGCAAATGCGTTACTAGGTACATCAAGGCTCGCACGGGCGAGCTATTGAGACAATGCTTGTTATTCCACATTTTGAATGTCGACTGCACCCCTACGTCTGTCTACACAGCCTGCTGTCCTTGTTGTGGGTCACTCTAGCCACATTCTTCTCTCCTGAAACGCTTACGTATTTACGTGCATGACGCAAACAACCGGCAGGATCGACCGATAGTGGCAGACAAAAGGAAGGGCAGACGTGGCCTCCTGATGAGGGGTGGAACGGCCAGGTAGCGGCAGGGGCGGTTGGCTGAAGATGGAGCCGTCCTGAGCCGAAAGAGTTGGAGCGTCAAGGTCACGCGGGCAGTCACCGCTGGGGCGAAAGTAGGGCAGGAGACAGCTGCCGCGTCATCTGTCGCCAACACAAAACACAGTTCTCAACCTAAGTGTTTTGACACACATGGATCTTTAATTGAGTTTTCCAGGCTTTTCATCAACCACTAAGTCTATTGCATACATTTTAAGGCAGATTTCCGTAATCATTTGAGTGACTGATAGGATGCTTATCCATTTACCTCTGAACGATACAAGTTTCACGTTGTAAGCATCACATGGATCTCGAGAAGATGCCGACACACTTCCCATTCTTGACACGAATCTTCCAGTAACATTGTTGTAGGCCATCTTCCATAATGAACCTTCTGCTTAAGCAATAAATGAAACCGTTTAACTGAAAACTCAGAGCTTTTTCCTTGTAATTTTATCCGTAGTCTTGCGGAGGTAGGGAGGCGCGAAGTGTAATTATGAACAAATCACAGTTCATGAATAGTGGAAGGAATTGTGAAGCTTTATTTCTTCAGAGTCCACCATACGTGCATATACGATGTACTTATCCAACCAACCAAAAAAAAGTATCTAAATACTTAGCAGCTGATTAAAAACATACAAGTTTGGTACTGGAAAAGGCGCTGTACACCATACTAAAATTCCGCAACCACAATAGACTGTAACAGCGAAAAACCGTTTATCCCAACGGGAAACAAATTGATTCTGAAAGAAACATGCGACTACCTATGTCATATTTTGTACCGACACATCAGTTGTCAGCGTCAGTGTTTTCCTGGCTTTCCCATGATACAGGATCAACCAGGTGGTGACTACCGTAATTTGTAGAAACTTGTGGAAGGGAAATGGAGAAATGACCCTCAGGTCGTATAAATTTTATTTTGTGTTTTTCGTATTAATCTGTACGTGACGATTCGTATTTTCTTAGTACGATATTGAGAAACATTCCAGCCTTCAACTAGCTAGTTAAAAAAAAAAAAAAAAAAAAAAAACCTTTACAAGAGCAGCCGGTGCACATAAGGTGGGATTCCAACTCACACTTTTCCACAGCAGTATAATAGTGCTTAATACACGCAGCCATCCAACTTGGCAATTTCACTCATTTCTATGTCTAAGTGTACCTACAATAAAAATAAATTTTATATTAATTGAGTGCTTTGATTATTACTGGGATGTATTTTAATTCATTTAAAAACTGTATGATAAATTTTTTATGTTTAACTAGTTTTTAAAAACATTGTGTTTTTGATTTAACAGAGCTGTGTTAGTGAAAAATCAGACTGGTGGTTATCTTTCTGTAAATATCCCAAGCAGAGAATACGGAAATCAACTAGCTAATACAAAAGCCTATAGTGAGCTCAAATTATTTAGAGCAGACGCCTGCACTGAGCCCCATATAAGTGTTGAAGATACCGAGGACAGAGGCTTGAGCGTAACGAGGTGGCCTTCGCCGACCTCGAGCAAGGTCAAGGGCGGTGACAACGTTGTCCCGCTTATTGCGTTGCAGCGCCGTGTGGTAGCAGCCAACTCACCGGCTCGGGGGCCGCACCGGAGAACACGAGGTCACACATGCTGCAGATGTATCGGTTGTTTATGCCAAGATGGCAGTTGTCAGTATGATGTGTTGCGTGCAGTCTGCGCGGCGCCTGAAGTGATACTGGCGCGCTTGGAGGTCCGCTCACAGAGCGAGTTCGGGCTTCTTCGGGACGACCCGAAGAACTCCGACAGAATAGTAGCGCTGTATAAAAAACAAACCTGGCTGCCAGGTTAGCGAAGGGTTTACCATCAGTTACACCGTCACAACATCAGTACCGGAGGAATTTATTACACGTTAAAACTATTAAGCGGAAAATTCTTTTTTTTTTTTAACTGCTTTACGTCTCTTTTTAACATGGAGGTCTTTAGAGACGGGAAAGGATGGGGGGAAAGGATGGGGGCAAGGAATGGGAAGGAATTCGGCCATGGCCTTTTTGAAGGAAGCATCCCGGCATTTGCCTGGAGTGATTTGGGGAAACCATGGAAAACCCAAATCTGGATGCCCAGACGGGGATTCGAACCGCCGTCCTCCCGAATGCGAGGCGAGAACGCTAACCGTTGCACCGCCCCGCTCGGTCGGAAAATTCTAGTATAACTGGTGACACAATGTCTAAAAAAAAAAACAAGGAAAAATACTTAACATCGATTGCTGTGTACGATACGTTACCAAAAAAAATATTAAACGGTAAGTGATCATCACTCCTCGTAAAACAGTATTGTTGTATTGAAGGAGAGAAATAAACTTGCTACTACCATATGTTACAGATCTTGAGACATGTCAAAGAGTCTGTTGTCACATGGAACAGCACACAATATGCCACCAAGGACTGGCCTTATTATAGGTCACAAACTAGCTGCCGTTGTGGCATGACAGGTGAGAAATACGCCTGACAGAAGTATTACAAACAGATTGTCAGGGCCCCCATACCTTGGACCGTTGAATCAAAATGTTATTCCAATTGTAAATATTAATTCCGGGAGACACTGCCCGCATAATTTTGGTGTGAAACTTAAGCAACAACTCAGAAAGAGAAATAAGGATCCTTAAATCGGACCTGTTTGTAAAAATAACCACAAATTTCCAGGATCCGGCCAGCATTTTTTCATTTTGAATCATTTCTCCTGCAGCATAGGTGACTGTATTTATTGCAACTAAACAGCCTATCATCGTCGATGAAGATCAAGATGATGCACTCACAGGAAGTTAGACAAATTGTGCTGCTTTTATCTCAATAATAAATCAGCGTGGTCTCAACATCTTATTAATATGGCAGTTCTCTAAACGCTGCGAAATTTGATTCTGTCGTTCCCATATAACGTAACTCGATAATCCTACTGCATAAAATGGAAATGCAGCTTTACGTAAAATTACAGTCACAAGACAGTTGTGCATTTGGTTACGTTCACTGTCAAGACCTATAGAAGACAAGAATAACAGATAGTGCTATAGTATCCTGTTACCTCTCATCTATTAAACCCATTACTGATATCAATTGTTTTTATAAAGATTGATAGTACGCCAATGCAATTGCATTTTATTTTATTTTTTGTCGTACGCGTTTCACTCCACATTGCAGAGCATCTTCAGCGACATTTGTGTGATATTAGAACATTTGTAAGTTACATTTCGTTATGGAAACAATATGAAGTGCAGTTTCATTTACATGTGATTCTATTTCATGTTCTCAGGGTCAGGGTTTGCTTTATCGGGTAGTTTTTAACTGGAATAATTGTGAACCTGTCCAAGATTTCTCTTCACTGACCTGACTACATAGTATTCCCATTAATTTTGGTATTAGTATTAGAGTAGTTCAAAACTACATGTGAGTGTAACCATTCACTATCCGTAGACTTTAAAGTTCCTTAGTTTTTATAGTCTACTCTGTGCTATCTTTGATGTTAGGCGGGCATTTGAAATAGTTGGTTTTCTTTGTGAATATTTTTTTTTTTGTTAATATCGCGTATATAGTGTGGTTTATCAAGTTTGTGTATTAATTCATTACCTGCTTTTCTTCAACTAACGCTTTTTGATTGTGACAATTTTCTTGAAATGTTAAGCCTGTGGTTTACTGTTGTTTATGGTGAGTAAATAATCACCATGTCTGTGAGTTGGTGGTTGTGTTTTAGAAGATGCTTTGCAAATAAGGAGTGGTTGGTGTATTTCAGTGCTCTTAAGTGTTCTTTGTGCTTTGTTTCGAATTGTCTGCATGCCAATGTATTGTGCATCACAGTTTTGACAAGCGAGTGTATATATGCCTGAATTGCGGTATTTGTTTTTGTTTACGCTGTTTATTATGTTTTTATCTATGGTATTATTGTTTCTAAATGGCAGAGCTGGCGTTAGGGGAGGAGGGGTAAGCGGGTCAAATGTACCTGGGCCCGCCAGGCTGATGGGGGGCCCGATCACGGGCTATAGGGGCCCCGCACTGGACAAGTTGTAGAGCTAAAAAAGAAAAAAATTTCGCCCATTTGGTATGAGGGAGGGCCCTAACTGATGAATTCGCCAAGGGTGCCCAACTGGTTACCCCGGACCCCAAAATCCTAGCGCCAGCCCTGCTAAACGCGATGTGGTGTCCTTGTTTTTTGAAAATGTTTGCTATTTTTTGTGTATTTTATTGATATAAGACATAACATGCCATTTTTCTCTCTCTTGTGGGTAGTATGTTTTCTGATGTTAAGTTCATGTAGGTGTTTATATTTGCTCGTCGCGGTGTTGGTGTGGTGTTTTGTACTGTATTTAGTATTTGTTTTCTGATGTTGTTGTTTATGTGATGTATTCTGTTTTCTTTACATTCATTTCTCGTGACTGTCTATATGTTTGTGTTGAATTCCGATTTGTATTTTTGTTTTGTTTAGGAGTGTCCTATTCAGTCGGTTGAGCATGTGTCTTATTGCTCGTTCCTTGTATGTTTGGGGATGGTTTTATGTTGAGTTTATGATCATGGTTTTTGTGTCGGGTTTTCTGTATATCTGGAATTGTTGACGTGTTTTGTGAGCATTTAAGGCGAGGTCGAGGAAGCTGAGTTTCCTTTGTGTTTCTTTTTCTAGTGTGAATATTCGATTGTCAAAGAGCTGTTTAATGCCCTAGCAGCCAGTATTTGTTGATAATGTTTCTACGTTAGTAGTGGGAGAATGTCTTCTGAAATGGTATTAATCATCCGTTGATAGGCAGCACGTTTTAGGTCGACAGGTTAGTCATCCATTCGCATTATTTATGACTCCCAGTGACAAGGTCCGGCGATGCACTCCCTGACTGCGAGACTTGCGTTCTAATAAGGTACGCCACTCACCACGATGTCTAACCCCAATTGCCACTGGCTGTTTATCATATCGAGCGGTAAAATTCACTGATAACCAATTAATAACTAGTTTTTTGCTTGAAATTACTCTAACAACAACAGAGTGTAATATTTTAATTGGTCTCTTGTGACCTTAGATTTATTTTATTGATACTATTTAGTCGATATGGTGATTACTTTGCGTACTGACTGAGGATCAAAAGACCTCTCTTTCTTCTCTTTGTTTAGGGCTTTACGCCTCGTCAACGTCGATATCATTAGAGACGGGAAAGGGCTGGAGCAATGAAAACCGATATCAGGATGGCTGGATGGGGATTCGAACCCGCGTCCTCCCGGTTACCAGGCCTGAAACTTACTACTCGCCCACAGGGTTCGTTATTGTACATACATTAAACATGGATCAATCAATCACGTACCAAATTGAATAGCAAGGCAGCGATACACCTCTGTATAACAACAGTGCAGAAGTGCTACGTTAGAAAAACTGCATTTGATAGTTACAGAAAAAGTAAACGGCATCTATCCGGGTGTTCTTTCTGTCACCAACCCGCACGTGATGATATATACGAGCTTACTGATGAGAAATTTACTCTTTTGTAGACTTTGATAAGGTTTCGTGTATGAGTGTGTATCATTCCTAGCACAGATCGTGTTTTACTTTTATAAGTCTTTTTGAAGGCTACAAATTAAAAAAAAAACACTTATTAATATACAGGTACCAAATCAAAGTAGCAGTTTCTAAGGTCATGTTCATCCCATCATGCGTTGTGCAACGCGTAAGTTGTTGAGGTTTGCTTGAAAGGAAATTATCATCACATCAGATACAATATAAAAGTATGAAGAGAATTAATTTGATTCGTTCTCTGACGTCCAGTCAAATCTTAATAGAGTTTTGTATCGTTAGCATTAAATAGGACATTTTCCGAGTTCCCACAAATAATTCCGACAGTCATTTTATGGCGTTGCTCCTCCTACGCAAGCACCATCTCGTAACGCTGATTAAGTCAAATCCAGCGGTATTGCTGCGTGTGTGGAAGCAGCAATACAGCTTGAAAAGCGACATAACGATGGAAAGTCGCTTGCGGTATTTCGCTACCTATCAGGAGGTCCAGTACGTCTGTCCATTTAACATTATCACATTTCGAGATAAGCGTATGCAATGGATGGTCAAAAATCTTCCCATCTTCCGTTCAGGTACACGGTGTTTACTAAAAAAAAATAACTATGATGACCTTATGCCTTCGTTGTAATAGGCAACGGATTAACAATTACTGACGCGGAAGAATTCGCGGTCAAGGAGACGTCACTACTACGAATAACATTCTTACACGACAACGTCTTTCATGTGTTTTCTGCATTGATATATTTAACGCAGGTTACCAGTGTTATTGTCCTCGCTGTTTACGACGTCGCATACATTTTCTGTTGTTCTGAAATTGAGAAAATGAAGAGATGAACTTTTCCATCCTGCTGCAGAGGCACGTTGCCTCGTCATAAATAATTCTATCTTCTCTGAAGACGAGAACTGCACAATGAATATCAAAAACTTTTACACCATTCTATGTCAGTGTACTCAAATTGTTTCCTCCACTAAAGGAATACATGATACAACTAAGGGAAACTACAGTCCAACATGGATTCAAAACCCTGGGGCGTCCTAACTCGCTCACATGATTGATTACATACAAAGTTTAACTCATAACAAGAAACTTTCATCTATTGTCTGGAAGATATTGTAGGAAAGATAAAAGCGTCAATTCTGTTTCTTTATTATGCCATCTAAGGGACCGAGCGTGGTGGGTGAGCGGTAAGGCTCTGGCCTCGCATTCGGGAGGACGCGAGTTCGAATCCCCGTCCGGGCATCCAGATTCGGGTTTTACATGGTTTCCCAAAATCGCTCAAGGCGAATGCTGGAATGCTTGCTTCAGAAGGCCAAGGCCGAATTACTTCCCGTTCCTTGCCCTTCCCGATTCAAACCCGCCTCTAATGACCTCGACTTCAAAGTAGATAAGGCGTAAAGCCTTAAGCAAAAAAAATCCATCTATGGAGTGGATGCCGTCTAGCCATCCGACTTGGTGGGCAGAAGGAATGGGTTTCGGGAGAATTGTATATGAGAATTTACTGTGCACTAGAAGTCAGCGATCCGTTTCAGATAGGGCTTCATTCCAGGGTTTAGTACGGTGATGAAATTGGTGTAATACAACGTGCTTAATTGCTTATGGTAATGTTCGGTGGTATAAACAGCTAGGTTACTGTTTCGATATGCTGCGCCTGTCCCGCTACTATTGTAACAATAATTTGGAGTGGCCCTAAAAACCTTGATGCAGAATTTCTTACCATCTGCGTAATCCGCACGAGTAGACTTACAGAATCGTTCCATTTCATTTCAGACAAACAAATCACACGTGTAAGTCGCTTCAAGGATATTTTTGAAATCTCATTCATGAAAAGGTGTTCGATTCCCAGCCAGACGACCGACTCAAGTTTAAATACAATGAAGCAGGAAAACAGCGTATTACATTCTGTCGCTGTTAATAATTTTATGAAAAGTACCTGCATGATCGATCTTCACTCGGCATCTTTCGATTTCTGTTCAGTATGCAAGATTTCATCAAAGACCTTAGAGAATTTTGTGAGAAATTAATTTTATCTATTTACAAGAGTTGCTCATATAATAGTATTAGATTGGACAGATTAAATATATAGACAGTATAAAAACCTAACCTAAAGGTTGGTTGGATCCTCCAGAAGGAGGCATACTCAGCCATTGTATCAGAGGTAGGACGGCCAGTTCCTTTCCTCTGGGACCTACAATTTAACATAGATTCCGAACCACAGAACGCCCCAGCTTAGTTCATATGATCAAATGCAAATCTTAAAAATTCTTGCCCCCACCGGGATTTGAACACGGGATCGTAGCCAGAATATTTCGAGAGCTAGCGCAGACACCACTTTTTCCCCCACTAATTACATTTGAGCTGTAAGACCGCTCCATATTTGTTATACATGCAATATATTTCTATCATACTTACATAAAATGTTTTACAATTAAACTGGTAGTATTTAATGATAACCGGTTATTGTGCAAGGTACGGCTAGTAGAAAAAACTGTTAAATCGGGTTGAAAATACGGCTAGCTGCTTCCTTGGCACTTTAAGGAAAAGTGTACCCGAAAGCCGTAAAATATGTAAGTTGTAATTAGCACCAAAACATACGATTACGCACATTACTGCCTATACATTAATAGACATCTTGAGCCGTCTGGGACGTTTTTATAGTCAGACTTGGTGTGGCAGCTGTCTTCTTTACTCAGAGTCCACTAAGCATCATGGAATGTTAGTAGTCATTCTGGTCCAGGTTACCATTCAACCTAAACACAACAAGATTAGGCACATTGCTGACTTAGCAGCAATAACGTCTCGAGCCGCCTGTGACGTTATTATAATTAGAATTCGGTACTGCAGCCACTTTATTCACTCAGAAACAATGATACACCATGGAATATTAGTCTTCATGCAGGTCCGGGCAGCATTTAAAGCTAACCACACCCTCCGCTAATACAGCTCCTTGAAAATAAACACATTCACGATAAAGATGGCTGTTACATATTGGCTAATACTGCACGTAACCTGACGATTTGCATCGTATTACTCTTGTCTTACCTGTTTTGTCGTCTTCGTGTACAAATTTTTCTTGAATACTAATTAATAATTTTATGAAATTATTAGCGAACAAATAGCTATTAACTGGTAATTGGTGAACTGTATCGTTCGATATGATAAACAGCCAGGCTAAATAGAGGTTAGACATCGTGGCGAGTGACGTGCTTTATTAATACACAAGTCATGCTACCCCTTCAGTGGGCAGTTGAACCTTGTAACGGGAAATTTTTATGATTAGAATAATAAATTGTTGTCAATCAAGCACATACCACCTAAAATGGATGCTTAATTTCATTTCAAAAGATATTCTCCCACTGCTTTCGTTGTTATGATCGAAACTGATTTCGTGAACGTTCCAAAACAAATGAGCCTCATGGATGAACGGGAACGTTCGGGACTGGCATTATAGTGAGGATGCGGGTTCAAATCCCCATCCGGTCATATCCAGATTTCGTTTTATGATTTCCGACCGAGCTTGATGGATGAGCGATAATGCTCGGGACTTCCATTGGGTAGGACGCGGGTTCGAATTCCCGTTCGGCCATCAAGATTTGGGTTTTACATTGTTTTCCCAAATCACCCCAGGAGAATACCGGGATGGTTCCTTCAAAAGGCCATGGCTAAATTCCCTCCGGTTCCTTGCCCCTAGTCCTTTCCCGCTTCTAACTACTTTTACTACGTCGCCGAGGCGTTAAAAACTGAAAACGTTGTGTTCTTTTTTGCTGGGATTTTGTTAATATGAGAACTGTAGTTTTAGTCACATTCGTCACTAGTGCCGAGCTATTCCATTCTACTCTTTGTTGTATTCCAGGAAAAGGTGCTGTACTCTAAAGTTAGTTTGCAGATTGTTGACATCTGGGAGAAATGGCAATTACACAACATCCCCCAAACAAATCAACTTCAACGGTGTTGTTTCCTCTCACTCCATACGTACTACGAACAATTTCAGAATATAACCCATGCGAATGTTGTTTACAATGCCATGGTTGAAATCAGCTTATCGATTTTCGTAGCAACCTCAACCGCCTGGTGGGCTATATCTAAGAAAACAGTGAAGTGCAGTACTACATCGTACCAGGAAGTTGGAGGTGAAATTAGTTTTGTATGAGTGATGCTTAGCATTTTTTTTTTCTGTGTAGGAAGAGCATTTATAATGTATAAATAATTTCAATGACGTCTGCTTGATTCTAATTTTTTTAAAAATCAGGATAAGGCTGCATGCAGTCTACACCAGTTGGCGATTTAGAGAGCACTACATTGAAAATCGGCCATTTTTTGAAAGATATTGACTAAATACGCTTTGTTTTTAGCAGGACACACGTTTCTTACATTACTAACAATTTGGAAGGTAATACATTTGATGGAGTTAGTTAGTTGTTTGCGGTAAACTGTCGTACGCCGAGTTATCTATTTTGGAATTTTCTTCCATCCATATGTTTGTTCTCGATTTTTTCCCCAATCGATTGAGTTGACATCGCTCTTAGATTTGAAAAGGATTTTGTTTTTTATTTTGATGAGTTGAAATTGTTGTAGAACGTTATCAGTAACATCATTTCAATTTTGTTCAATTTTCTTGGGTGTTTTCCAACCAAATTTTTGATCATAAATTTTCTTCTTACCATTCTTACCATTCCACTCCACATCTAACATGTATTTTAGTTTGATTATGCTCACTTCTCTTAGCGGGTTAACCACTTTTCGTTTGTCACACCGAGATATTTTCTGATTCAAGTGACTAAATTTTTGGAGGAAAATTCAATTTTGTATCAGATTGTAACTACGATGCCTTTCTTCAAATTTTTATTGTTAGATCTCACCAAAATATTGTTATAGAGTTAGAAAATCTCTTTCGTTGAACGTTTGGCACTTTGGTCAACAAATTAGACCTTGATGTGCGAAAATGTCCGCAGAGACCTAAATTAGTGGGGACAATTTCGCAAGTTATATTAAAAGCGGGAATCAGTCCACTACAAATTGATAAGTTGAACATTATGACCTCCTTACCTAGTGGCCAAAATGTCCGCCTTTGATACGGATAATAGTGGCCACGCGTGTTGACATGGTAGCAATGAGGCCTTGGTAGGTCGCTGGAGGGAGTTGGCACCACATCTGCACACACAAATCACTTAATTCCCCTAATTTCCGGGGAGGGAGGGGCGGGGATGAACTCTGACACCACGTTTAATCACATCCCAGATGTATTGAGTTCAGATATGGCGAGTTGGGGGGCCAGCACATCAATTCCAACTCGCCACTGTGTTCCTCGAACCACTCCATCTCACTTTTAGCCTTGTGACATGACGCATTATCTTGCTGACCAATGCCACGGCCGATGGGAAACATGGTCGTCGTGAAGGAGTGTACGTGGTCTGCAAACAGTGTACGATACTTATTGGCCGTCATGGTGCCTTACACGACTTGGACTGAATCCATGGATGTTCCTCAGAGCATAATTGAGCAGCCGCAAACTTGTCTCAGTCCCCCGCAGTATCCACTTTTTAAAGATTACGCTGATAACTTCAGTTGGCGGTTGGCTTATTGCTATTCGAATACTATTTAGCTGGTTAAGGCCCACTTGACTAGATACTTATAGACTAGAACAAATATACCGCACAGGGATAGCGTTAACGGAATTAGCTGCTCTGCATTTTGTCATTGGACTGCCACAATTGAGGCAATATTTCCGCGGTTAAGACCAAATGCTGAACAACATCGAACACGGATATTTACTTCTAGATCGATTTTGAGTGAACATATCACACCTCGAATGTCTGCAATTAATGTATGTTCCACATTTCGCCTTGAATCTGTGCTTATCGATGGTTCCTAACCGCGAAATGGCACCTTATCTTCTTAAAGCCGTATAAGTGGTCCGTATCTTGCACGCGTTGGACGCGTGTTTTCTTGTGTATGTGGAAGTGCTTGTCATCCTTACTCATGTTAAAAGCTAACTTTAAGAGTCATTGTTACTAATCGTTTGTCGTCAAGCCCTTCTGGAGCAAGGTTTTGTGCTAGTCAGCATTTATCTCTCGCCACAGCTGTGCGGTAGTAAGGTAAGCCAAGGCGCAGTCCATACAACGTCTCTTAAATATTCCAGTACTGGTTTTATGTCATAATTGTTAATGCAATTTGGAAATTAATCACAAGGCAGTAAAATATTTATGTGCGTTTTCTTTTCTGTTGCAATACAGAACACTTCGTTATAATATATTTTCACTCGTTTAAATATTCCGCGCACAATATGTACGTATAATGAACACTGCCTTTGAACCACAAAATCCTAAAATCTTCAATTTTTCAATCCGAAAATATTTGCTGTTAACGCCACGACTAAATATAAAATTGACAAATGATGCGTATAGTCATTAATATATTATTCTCTCATTCAGTGTCCTCCCGCAAATAAGTTTCAGAGAAAATCTGATGTTTTTTACTTCATATTTCATTTTATTGAATAAAACAATTTTTATCTTGGACTAAGGTAGTAAGCAATATGTCTCGAGTAGAGGAAGAAAAGGTAAACTGTTAGCAACAATCGCTGACATTTAACATGGTTCTTCATAAATTAAGATCATCTATTAATATAATAAGCAAGCTGTGATGGCATGACGTCACCTGCCACGACATGACATCTATCTATAAGATCACGCAATGACGTCACGCTTTACGCCTTTCTTTTTGTTAATGGAAGTTATTTAATAACATTTCTAAGGATCCGCGAGTAAACTAACTGACATAACACTGAAAGAAAAGTACGTATTTCGTTTAAATTGACATAATAATTATTAGTTGCTTATATTTAATTATTATTTGTATGATGTGAAAGTATTAGTTAAAATCTTTGACTATAGATATGTAAGATAAAACCTTTGACTTTAAAGAGAGCAAAAGAAAACTATTTAAAAAAAATTGTTTTAATTAGTGTACTGTTAAATCTTTACTTCGTTTGAAGAAAGCAGTTCGCAATCAATACAATCAAATCTAATATTACCTGGCAAAAACGTAAGTTGTTCAGGTTTTTTAATTTCCTCTGCTTTTACTGGTGACATATTTCAGCCGTATGTAGCTGCATTAGCCATTCATCCGTTGTAAAACCGATCGGAATCACGGATAACGTGAAATGCAGATGTAGACACCCGTGGAGTTTTTTGATTTAGTTTATATCGCGATGCATTTTTTCCATTAGAATGTGATAATTACATGTATTAATATGCGTGTAACTGATGGTTAGGGGATTCTACGATAACCGTGGCGCTGCAATTTGATGATGGATTCTTATGTAAATCGACGAAAAAATTGAAAATAGAGAATAAAAGTTTTTGATATCACACTTAGTTCTCGAGATATTGTACCTCAAAATTGACGTTGTTGGATTGAAATGCGGCCTGGACCAGAAGAAAAATTTCGCCATTGCCAAATTTTTTTGACGAAATCGTATGTAACTTGAAGAGACAAATCGAAAATAAAGAATAGTTCTTGAGATATTGTATCTCAAAAATGAGAAGGTTAGTGTGAGATCTGGCCTGGACCAGAAAAATTCACCAAATCTCATATCGCTACACGGTGGAAATGCACTATAGGTGTTTTATTTTTTCGTGGTAGTTGTTGTTAGGTTCAAATATGGCCTGGAGCAGAAGAAACGTCACCAAAAACACAAGGAACTATACCTATAAATGATTTTTAGCATGCTATATCTCGAAAACCAAGAGAGATATCAAACAATTTTATTCTTTATTTTCGATTGGTTTAGTCGAGTTCTACAAGAATTCATAATCAGATTGTGGCGCCACGGTAATGATTAAACTGCCTGTGGTTAGATTGAAATGCAACCTGGACGAGGATAGCAACAGAAACATTTTGTTACAGCGCAAGGCAATAGGAATTACATTATGCTTTATTTTTTGTGTTTATTTAAGCAATTGCTAAGAAATAAATTGCCAGAACAATGAAAGAAAGGTATGTACTTCGTTTAAATTTGCATATTAATTATCACTTGATTTATTTATTGTTTAACTGAAATCATTACTTGATTTGAATGAAAGAAGTTCCAAATTGATCGCGATCTTGCGGGCTAAATCACAGTTAAATCTAATATTTCGTGGCATAACATAAGTTGTTAAGATTTATTTTAGCATCCTTCGATTTCACTGGGATCATTATTTCAACCGCATGTAAGTTATGGCGTCAGTTAAAACATCGATCTTCATCACAGATAATAAAAAAGAAAGGTGTTAGAAAATGGATCAAGTTTCTATCGCCATTCATGATGACACTAAAATGCAATACAGGGAATATATTAATTCGCATGTGATGGAAGCATTCATTTTCTAGCACCTATATTAGCGTAGATTGTGGTTAGACTGAAATCCAACCTGGACCAAGTTGACTACTGAAACTTTTAGCTACATCACAACGGACGAGAAATTACAGCACATTGAGCTTTATTTTATAACAATTCTGTTTAGGTAAGCAACTAAATTGCCAGAACACTCCGTCAAATCCATCATTTTTGACGAGCTTTGTGGCTAGTCATGTTAATAATTAACAGTAAAGTTAATCACGTCATGTGCTAAGCTTTAATTAGAAATCTTAATATTTAAAAAAAAAATAATTTGATATCTGGCTGCAAATACACGTAACTGCAGCACATGGGGTTAAAATAACACATATCTGTCTTAATATACAGTTAGCACGAAAATGTATTAATATTGACGAGAAAAGAGGCTATTAAGATGTTATTTATTAATTACATTTTATCAAACTTAAATATTTACCTGATACAGTTTCCCCTCTCTACTGGTATTTAGAAGATAAGTTTCTTGGACAAACACACTTAGATGTTGGTGTAAAATTCACCATTGGCTGTAAACTAGCGTTGAAATATATATTTATATAGTTTTTATTTTTTGGTAATCCTCAAACGTATTGAATTGTGTTTAAAAGTATGTACCTGCTTAAGGTTATTTAATAATCTGACGTGCATAAATTTATTTACTGGTGTGGACAAATGTTTGCTCATAGGTCAATGACATGTGATTTTCAGACAGTCGCTTTGTACTTACAATCATTGTTTCGCACTACAAAGGTTCACACATGTTTGAATCAGTATATAATTATATCAAAATTCAGGTAAAAACATTTCAAAAAGATAAAAATGTAAAGTACCTTACTTATCTTCTCTTATGGCTTTAAATCTCGCAGATGACGTACTCGTTATATCCGGGAAAGCACGGAAAAACGCGGGGGGGGGGGGTGAGGGGAAAAGGTAGGATATTTACCACTGTCTGTATGCACAAACCATCTTGGCGTTGGCTTTTGTGATTTCGGTAAAAGATTGTCTTTTAATTACTAAACTATGACAGCTTGAACATAAATAATTTTCTTATTCCATATTGTTGAGTATACTGAAATAACACCTAAATTTCCGGTGATCGTGTTTCTTAGATTCTATAAAAATGAAAAAATGTAAATATTTCTTTGCTGAAACTAACGCATAGCAATCAAAACGAAACACGGGACACTCTACTTTATCTTTTCGGAATCATCTTTTGTTTAATCTACGATCATCATGGAATGCACATAAGGTGTCACCCAGCTAAATCACTCGTTGAATAGCTCCTTTCGTTAGTAAGGAACAAAAAACGCCTTCAGTTATGAGGAATTGTTATTTTTTGTTTCATCCTAGATCCCTTATTTTAAGCATCAGCTTGTCTCGGTCCCGCAGGATAGGTGTCAAGAAGCTGTTCCCCTAGAAAAGGACGGATTCGTACCCTCCCATCGGCTTGATGAAGAAGGTAGCGGAATTCATCAAACCATGTTACGCTCTGCCACTGCGACACCGTCCAGTGACGATGGTCACTTGCCCATTTCAATCGTAGATGCCTATGTCGTGGCGTTACCATAGGCACGTGCATGGGTGGTGGGTTGCGGAGGCCCATCGTTAGGAGTATTCGGTGCACCCTGTGTTCAGACACAGTTGTACTCTGCCCAGCATTAAAGTCTGATATTAGTTCCGCCATAGTTTGCCACCTATCCTGTTTTACCTGTCTGCCAAGCCTATGATGTCCGACATCTGTAATGAGATCGCCCAACCCTTCGACGTTTGGACCTGGTTTCACTTGGTTTCGGCACTTGTTGAAGAACTCATCACAGCACTCCTCGAATACCTTACAAGTCGAGCTGTTTCCAAAATGCTCGTGCCGAGCCTCCAGGCCATTACAATTTGCCATCGGTCTAACTCTGAGAGATCGCGCGCCTACTGCATACACCTTGCGTGTGTGTGACTAGTAGTAATTCCTCGCCAGGTGACGCTGCTATGGCCTGGACGGGTTTATATCGATAGTAGCTTGGTAGTCATAAAGTTCTGGCTGATCACTGTATACTTTCAGTCTTATATTTCTTCCCCTCTACTTTTTCGATTTACGAATTTTAATTTCAAATTTCTTCATGAAAAATTATTCATCACTTCCCTTAGTAATTTATTCCATTTCGTTACACCATTATCCATTAAAGAAAATTTTCTACTTCCTTATGCATAACAATCTGTGACACCGCGAAGCTTATGTCTCCACCCTATCCCTTTTTTTGTCATGTCTCTTCCCTCTCCCCTTTCTTAATGTGTGACGTTATTAACTGATCAGATGAGTGAAGCCTGGACCTCAGTCATAGAGATAAGCGTCCACTTCCAAGCTGATTCCGCCGTAGACAATCAAGGCGGAGATGAAGCAATCATCGGTCAAACAAACACGGGATGGCATATACCGTCCACTATGCAATATATAATTGAATTAAATTAAGTTTATGATATTCACATCATAATAGTTGAAACAGCTTCATTTTGCCACCCCGCCTCCCATGACCCCTCATTTGGCAGCGAGAGTTGAATCATTCGAACAATTATTAATTCTCAAATGGTCAACATATAGATCGTGTGTGCAAGTTTGTTTGTGAGCAGGCACTACATCTTTTCGCGCTCGCAACTGAAGGAAAGTCACATAAAATACTCTCCACTTTTTAATGATTACGCTAATAACTTCATTCAGTTGGCGGTTGGCTTGTTGCTATTCTAACACTATTTAGCTGGTTGACGCCCACTTGACCAGATACTTATAGACTAGAACAAATAGACGGCACAGAGATAGCGTTAACGGAATTAGCTGCTCTGCATTTTGTCATTGGACTGCCACAATTGAGGCAATATTTCCGCGGTTAAGACCAAATGCGGAACGACATCGAACACGGATATTTACTTCTAGATCGAATTTGAGTGAATCTGACGCACTTCGAATGTCTGCAATTAAAGTGTGTTCCACATTTCGCCTTGAATCTGTGCTTATCGATGGTTCCTAACCTCGGAATGGCGCCTTATCTTCTTAAAGCCGTACAAGTGGTCCGTATCTTGCACGCGTTAGACGCGTGTTTTCTTGTGTATGTGGAAGTGTTTGTCATCCTTACTCATGTTAAAAGCTAACTTTAAGAGTCATTGTTACTAATCGTTTGTCGTCAAGCCCTTCTGGAGCAAGGTTTTGTGCTAGTCAGTATTTCTCTCGCCACAGCTGTGCGGTAGTGAGGTAAGCCTAGGCGCCGTCCATACAACGTCTCTTAAATATTCCAGTACTGGTTTTCTGTCATAATTGTTCATGCAATTTGGAAATTAATCACAAGGCAGTAAAATATTTATGTGCGTTTTCTTTTCTGTTGCAATACAGAAAACCTTATTATAATATATTTTAAATCGTTTAAGTATTTCAAGCACAATATATACGCGTAATAAACACTGCATCTGAAATACAAAATAACAAAATCTTCAAATTTACAATCCGAAAATGTATGCGGTAGGTATCTATCGAGCGTTCTAGTTATTTCCCCACCTCCTGCGGTCTCCTGCCTTCAAAGGCGCCGCCACCCACCCCGACCCCTGCACCGCCCCCTGTGTTCGCTGGCCTATTATTAGAGGCAGTTACCGTCCACCATCCTGTTATTACCCATACCAGTGCAGTTCTTGGTGGCCCACCCCACTTCCTTCGGCCGCTGCCCTATAATGTCCTACCTGTGCGGTTCTTGGTCGCCCAGCCCACATTTACAGAACCAAAACGACGCCACTCGCATCGACACTATATGAACTGGATAAAAATTGTTCAGTTACATGACCATTTTTCTGTACAGCGGTATTAAAACAGTAATTATTCACAAATTCATCGTAACTATTGAAATAATTAGCATATTTTCGTAAAGTGTGGTCAACGGTTCAAAAACCCTGTCGGTTTAATAAAGCGGGAAGGAATTCTGCTGCGGTAGGAAACAATTTCGGCTGGAGTGATTTCATGAAACCATGAAAATCAAACATATGATCGATTTCTGAAAATGAATGAAAAGAGCACAAACTTAAAAAATAATATTTCTAGACTTAAAATTTTTCTGATATTCTTGATGCATAATCTCAATTGGATTTATTCTCCCGTGGTATTACTGAAAAAATCCTTTCTAGCGTGTGAGTTTTGTAAGAAGTTTGTCGAACAATGTGCTCATATGCGTTGTATAAATTATACTAAAAAACTTATACTTTTCAGTTTCACGAAACACCGAGTCCCACGCAGAAACATTAGTCAAACTATAAAAACCACACACGTATATAGACTCCTAGATACCATACAGCCATACAGTGTCAGCCAGTCGAAAGAGAATTAGCTAGGTTCCAGATTTTCCCCAAATCACTCCAGGCGAATGCAGGAATAGTACCTTAGTTTGTAAGATCCTAAATGATATGCTCTGTAAAAACAGTAGTACAAAAAAAAAAAAAATCAACTTAGATTTAAGTGAATAACATATAGCTGCCCGAATTACAATCATGAATTTTTTTTTTTTTCTGTTAGATATACTCGCGACCGTATTTTTTCCCCGCAGTTCTGGCCTAGAAATCTTGGTTTAATAAAGCAAATTTTTACTTCACCTGTACATTGCTACATGTGGTGTGATACCTCTATAAATTGGTAATTTTTCACGATACGTAGAATGCAATTTTATCCGAGAAAAATATGTCAATCCGTTTAGGGGATACTAACGTAGCATTATTACATTGTATTTTAAATGTATGACGAGAAAAACCCTTCTGTACGATTGCATACATCTCGTCTCAAGCGTTTGAGATCCTTCACGTACAAAAAGGGTAGAGACCCCAATAACAGGCGCGTCACTGATGCGACGGTTACGTTAGAGGGAGCAGGTGAATTAACAATAGAACAGTAGTATCTGGATCATTTTCCTCAATTGCTGATAATATTAATAAATAAATTACGCCAAAGCAATTGACTTTTTTGTATTTATTGTTCTCCCATACGCGTTTCACTTCTTTTGATTGCGCGTTTTAATTTACGTTAAGATTTCGTAACGCGTTTAAAGACATTAATTCATACCTTATGAAGGAATCATGATTGGAATTTGGTTTGAATCGTATTTTATGAAACGTTCAATGTAGAGTATTATACAATGATATTTTATTTTGTATTTAATTTCCGTCCGTATATTGAGTCGCATGACTACTTACAGGAAAGGATGACATCAAACACTTAATTTGTTTCTTTCTGTTGATGAAACGAAACAGTTGGTGCGTGACACCTTGTGGGTTGGGGGAATGCAGGTGACGGTTAAGTGGCCTAACAATACAACAATAGAATGGGCAGCTGGTGCCTCACACCTGGTGGGGTGGGGAAGGCAGATGAAACTGGGGTTAGGGAGGACAGGTGGTCGCCGCCGTGGGCTGACAAAAGAGCAAAGGTAGGGGAGGAGAACAAAAGAACAATAGAACAAAGGACCCAGAGGGGCAGCTGGTGCGACACACCTGTTGGAAAGGCAGGTGTTCGCTTAAGTGGCCTGACAAAAGAACAATTGTAGGGGAGGAGAACAATTGAACAATAGGCAGGTTAAGTGGCCTAATTAGTGACGCATGAGTGCACCCAAAAATAGGTGAAACTGAGGTTAGTGAAGGGGTGGGAGGAGATGGAGGGGAGGGGAGGGAGGGGAGGGGGAGAGGGTAGGGGGCGTGGCCACGAAAAATAGGTGTGAAAATGATTGACAGAACAATAGAAGGGAGCGTGGCCAAGAACAATAGAACAATAGGCGGCGCCATCCTCTGTGACGGCGCTCCCGCAATTCCACACTACTTAATTACCTAGCTTAACTTGTATATAACTATGTATTTACTAAGCTAATAAAAGCGCCTTAAAAATACTAAACAACCACAGCCTCTGAACGCGTCCCTGCTCAGGTACCTGCATCGGTCGGTAAGCCACATAAAATATGTTTTTTTGTACCTACTAACTATGTTTAGGTTTTCGCGTGTTGTGTACTTATGTTATTCATTATTACGGTATTCAAACGAATTTCACTGCAAATAAACGCAGTTCGATTCGAGATCATGTCACTTACGAATATTTCTATCGCGCATATTACCTACTGTAGAAAATAGTATTTCAGTAAATTTATTTATGTTAGTATTTACCGTAGAAATGTCAAATATTTTTATTCGAACCGCTGTCGTTGACGGTAATTTAACTTATTATATTGAGTAGCTTGACGATCGCTGGCGACAAATGCAATTCAAATAAAATACACAACTGCGCCGCGGCAATCATATCAGCAATTAGTCAATGGAGAAAGTATGGCTTGTCTTATATCCCTAGATCAAAACTCGCCAGATAGGCGCGTGGCAGGGGCCGCTACTATTGGCCCATTCAAGGACATCTGGACAGAACACGCAATATACCTTCCGATCGTGTTCCGATTACTAAAAACTTACACGATTCGCTGTTTACTTACTCCCTGTCGTTGGTTCAAGAAAGCTCACGAGCCTCGCGCGGGAATATTTGAATATGAATTTTAATGTTGGCTTATTTTGTTTTTTTAGCTTAATAACTTTGCGCCCCCCCTTTCAGCGGCGCCCAGGTAGGGATTGCAATCCAGCAAAGCGGGATCCCGCAATCCCGCGGGATCCCGCATCATTAGACAGTCTGGCGGATCCCGCACAAAATTAAGCGGATCCGCAATCCGCAAAATCCGGCGGAAACGCGTGTCAGTCTGCGTGATTCGCTGCCCCACTCGGTCTCTATCGGATATTTTGAACAGTTTGCCTGTACCAGAGCAGTTGGTATTTGAGTCATGTGAACAAGCGTTTGTTTTTGTCAACGTTTGTCATTTGTAAGTAAATAAATACACTTTTACATATTCATCAAAACTTAAGTTTGCTTCGGGTACACATTTCTGTAATTTGAGTTATGGTGCGTATTTAGTACGATTTTCTAAATATATAATTATTTTTTAAGTGTCGCACACGTTATCTGAACTACACGGTTACAGATTTTTATTCACGGTTTCATTATTCCCATTTTCTGTATTTGTAGATAAAGTAATTGTGACAATTTCCTAATTTGCGGCTGAAAATTTGATTATTCGTTGATATGAAACTAATGTTATCGTAATTTTAACGATTGCATACCTATTTATTTAACAGCTATCAAAAGGAAATTATATCCTTTGACTTATTGTTGTTTCGGCCGCTGCCTCAATGCGTTTCTTTGACGAAAGCCACCTGCTTACATGTGTCGCTCAGGCTTTCGATTAATCCCTCTTCTCCTTGTTATTATTTCGACTAAAGGTAAAAAAAGTTATAATGAAATTTTCACGGGTGTATCGACTAATTGTGTTGTAGGAACACCATATTTCGACGGCTGCCTCCGCCGTCATCCTCACGTGTGTAATTTCGTGTATTTGCAATCAAATCCGGAGATACAACCTATGCAGAGGCGTAGCTACTATGGGGCTAGGCGGTGCAGTGCACCGGGGCCCCTACGCTCAGAGGGCCCCCAAGCATACCTCACGGAGCCCTCAAGCTCACCTCTGGGGACCCCCAAGCGCCGCAGTTCAGTTCAGAGGGCCCACTGGCCTTCACGGCAAACTGGCGAACTTTTTTTTTTTAGCTCTACCGTCATCTAAGGGGCCCCCTGAGACACGGGAGCCCCCTCACTAAGAGGCCCTCAGTACTCAGGGGGCCCCCAAGCACAACTCAGAGGCCCCGAGCCTAAGCTCCCAGCAACACAAAGCAAAAAAAGGTCGTCCATCTGTCCTGAGGGCCCAAAATAAATTTTTTGCACCGGGGTCCTTGTTGACCTAGCTACGCCACTGAACCTATGAGGACTTCACTGCAATCATTCGCCGAGAACTCTAAAAACGTTGTTACGCCACATAAGTAAATCTGAAATACTTGACAGTTTACGTGTTGGTGAGTAGTTTCTTTTAATAACATTGAATCAACTGTAATATCAATCAAGGAATCAGTAGATACAATAATGAATCACACAAAAAAAAGGCCAAGTCTCGTGCTTGTGCCGTGACAAAAAGTTATGAGATTTTGTTCTGAGCCAAATCTACACTTTACAGAGTATATTCATTTCACTTTGTGAAATGGAATGCATTTCTCGGTGTTATGGAACGTTTATTTCGAATAATAAAAATAAAAAAAACTCTGGTAACTTGGCCTTTAAGCAAAGCATATTTTTAAACTTAAGTGATGTATTGTAAGGCACATAATATGACCTAAGACTCAATATTTTCCATTTTCATTATTTATTTAAGAATTGGTTTAGATTAAAAAACAAAAATGTAAAACCTCGAAATACACTTAAGACACGCTAAAAAGTTTTAATGTCATTTTACCAATCAAAATATTGTTAACTGTTAATTTTTATCATTTAACATTAAAAATTATTTATTAATTTAATTATTATTTAATTTATTAACGTTTTAAGTAACTATGTTTTAAATATATGCGCTAAAAAACTGTTTGTACCAATCCCGCACGGATCCCGCGGGATTGGCGCAAATCCCGCGCGGATCCCGCGTGATTGAAAACACTGCGGGATTGCAATTCTTACGCCCAGGGCACATGCCCTACCTGTCCCACCCTAGGTACGCCACTGTATCATCATCAAATCTGAATATAGTTATTTTTAAAAAAATTGAATCTTTATTGAATATCTATTTTTTCTTTCACTAGCTTAATGGCTTCCAATGAATTTAACTTAAAATGCAGCTTTTCCTCGTTTCCTTTCCACTTTTCCTTTTTTGTTTATTGATATGTAGATATATGGATATAGAATTAGTAATCTTATAGCATTATTGACAAGGAAATCTGTTCTACCCGCTATTGTATCTGAACCCTAAATACGCGTGAGTTATCGTGACGCAAACATGAGGAATCTGGGTTTAATCATAACTTCCAGAAGAATGCAAGTCTGGATCTCTACCAATCACCCAATGGGAGTCATAGAATTCTTCTACCTTGTTTTTATGCTCGTATTCTGTAATGTTTTAAACATGTTTCATTTCAAGAGCTGCTTAGAAACACCATAAATATGTTTCCATGTTTGTACTGTTAATCACAGCTAAATAATTACTTCTGTCTGTTTCTTTTGTGGTCTTTGAGTTTCTTTATGTACTGTACATATTCGTCCTGGATATTAACTCAACATCTCTTCGAAGTTTCTGCATCGCTGAGTTTGGAATGTGAATTCTCACAAGGAAGAAAGTTACGTGGATTACTGCCTGTCTACAGGTACACCATGCTGCTCTCACCGTGGCCGCTGATGCTGCTGTTGACGTCAGCGTTATCCTGCTGTTCAGGAGCTCGGATCCTCGGCATCAACCCGTCCCCGTCCATCAGCCACCAACTGCCGTTCCTCATCATCATGAAGGAGATGGCAGTGCGAGGACACGACGTCACGATCATCACTACCGACCCAATTAAGGTAGCACTCACTGTAGCATTCAACTACTGGGTATAGAGAAAGTTTTAATAACATTTTTTTCCGTTGTATCTCATTAGTGAGATAGTCCTAAACATCCTCTCAAAGTCGCAATACACGAGATTGCGTTAATCTTCAGTAGCATGGCTTAAATGAGATAATTGATTGTATAAATATAATTTCTGATGCTACCAAGCAGAGAAGCAGAGAGTTATACGACGTCTCCTTTTTTTTTTTTTTTTTTTTTTTTTTAAAAAAAAAAAAGGAATAAAGTCGTGTACTGCGGCATTCATTCGAGATTGTTTCGAAGTAGAATCACTGATAACATAGTCCATTCTCTTCTATTTCTGTATCAGATTATAATCACAACAGTCATCGCCTAGTTGAAATACGTTTATTTTTCAGGACGCTCCACCGAATATGAAGCAAGTGGACATATCGTTCACCTATAATGTATACAAAGGCAAAGTGACCCAGTTTACAGAAGCATCCGAAGCTGGTCCAATGCCGTTCATGAAACTAATGGCATCGTCAGCAGAAGAAGTCTGCAAACAGCAGCAAGAATCTCCGCAACTGCAACAGTTTATGCGGTAAGGGATAGTATAGATGCTTTATGTATTATTCAGTTAAACCACATTTTCACCCATTTCCTGCCCGTTCCTTGCCAGGAATACTCTTACTCCTCTGTTGACTTCGCCTTCGACGATTAAGACGTCTAGTAAGAAAAATAAAAAACATGAAATAAAACCGCGAAAGTGCTAGTGAATCTCCGTGCTAATAGTTTTCGTATTCAAAATATCTTAACAAATATGGGTTAGCTAGATTAGACACCAGTCTCTTCGTGCAGAAATAAATGGTTGTCAGATTTCCCGGTTCACCGCTCTACTACTATCCAACGCTTAGTCGCTTTGCCTCTCTCGCCTCTAACACATTGGTTTCTAATGAAATTTCTTATTTTATTGTCTATTGAGCAATCCCAATACCATGCATTAAGATGCAGTGTTTTCCCAAATAACAACTATTAGAATTAAATAATGTTACTGTGACAATGTAATCACAACATATAAACTATTACTTGTTTTGTTAATAACTTACACAATGTATTACATGTGTTTTAAGAATGGTTGTTTTAATACAGAAAATGATGGAGAGACAACAGTTTTTTTTAAGATAGACCTGATAAAAGATAAAGGGTCAGAAACTGACAGCATTGTCGACCACTCACGTTTTAATTTTATAGTGAAAAAAAGAAGTATCTTATTGTTAATCTCCTATCAGACGAGCTATACATAACGATACTCCATACACTGTGGCAGAAATTTTTCTTTTGATTCCCTTCACTTGTACGGAACCCCTAAAATATGATTTTACAAAATTTTGAATTTGGTATTCCACTTTGGGCCAACGTAACGTGTAAAATGTTCAAACGTCTGGAACGAATTTCGTTACGAGCTACTGTAACCAAGAACCAGATAGCTGAGTAACGAAAATTGTGCTCCATTTCCTGGGGGTACCCAACCCTAAAAAAGAAAACACATGGATCTGTGGCGTTAACATATTGTTTCTTACGATTCATGATACGGGGTTCTTTCAGGAAGAATCCTAGAAAGCTAACAGCCAGAAGACATACACGGGAAAGATGTTACTGCTAAGATATCCAGTGTTTCCGTAAATTGTTCAAAATTTCCCTTAGTATTTTATTCCAAACCTCCTGACTCCTTTCAATAATAAAAAAAAATCCAACCCCTTACTCCTGTAATCAGGTCATTTCTTCCCTTGCATGTATTCTTTTACCAACATGCATTCAAGCCTCATTGTTAATATATTTCTCATACACTCCCACCATTGTTTTCACCAGTGTAATATATTTCAAACCCAGGTCCTCAATCATATCGTTACCGATAGTGTTGTGACGTAATTTTAACAACTGCTCTTTTTGCAATTCCCCTAACTCCAATATTTGACACCTAAAATTTGGGATCCAGAGAGTAATTTGGTTTCTAAGTACGATTCACTGTTTGGGAAGAACGATGGTGATTTGTTTCAGATGTGATGCACCCATTGCATAGTCGCAATTCATTTGGATTTGCCCATACGCAGGAGGAAGTGGGGAACAGTGTTGCTTACAATTAACCACTACTCTCAATAAGATACCTGAAATGCCAGAGCTTAACACTCTACCGACAGATGAAGGGATTTATAATTAGTCTCACTGAAAATTTGTTGAACAACAGTCTAACCTCTCATTTCCCAGTATTGAAGGATTTTCTGCTTACTAAGTATCCTTATACCGTAATACCAGCCGATATTTCGTGTTGTAAAACCAAATTAAAATTACTGTTAGTTTTTGACATACAGTAGATTCATATCGTCTCGAACAGTACTATAGGAATCTGTATGAGTGTATGTTCGTTTGGAATAACTAGGACCACATTAAGCCTTTATTTGGCTTACATGTTTGCTGTAGACGTGTACACATCATGTTACAACTAGGTCTGTTAGCCCTAGAAGGGACTTACAGTTTAACGTGGAATCCGATCCACTCAATGTCCTGGCGTATCTCATATGATCAAGCACAACTCTCTAGAGCTGTAAAAGTAACGAGAAATTCTATACCCATATGTATTCGTTACTAAACCAATCAATACCGTTACATTCAAATCGTTACTCGTTACTTTCGGTACAATACAAACTAGCAAGAAGCATCGCATTCGCATCGAGTCGGGCCGCATACGGGACGACTTGGTTCGTACTTGGTAAAGTTTAAATAAATTGTTTGTTTAGTAAAATAAGTTTAGGTTAGTTGTTCGTTTGGATAAAACTTAAAGTAATTAGCACATGGATCCTACGGAAAACATATGAATGTACACTTGATTTACTGTAATGAATATTATATACGAAAGAATAATCAAATTTCGAAACAAACACCTGTTTGCATGCAAAAAAAGACCTGACCTTTAATTTAATTTCAATGGAGCACATGCTCTGGTGGCAATTTCCCTACACCCCCACCTTCCCCCTATCCTGCAGCCACTTACATTTGCCCTCTACAAATTATATCTTTTAATTCTTTCAACGTTTTCGGTAAAACCTGACTGTGACATATTTTATCACAATAACTAATAACGGTTATTCTTTAAAGTAGCCGACTCAAAACACTGCATAAGAGCCTGATAATGGGACATTGTATTTAACAAATATTATAATGTCATCAAAGTATTTCGTTTTTAAACAGGAGGTTCCACCACTTTCTCCTTTACTGTTTTCATTTATTTTTTCAAATACTCCGTCTTTTCGTGATAGATTTATTAAAATAGATGTGGACATACCATCAAATCGGGCCTGCGGGCAGACTGCTACTGACTCCCGTTTTAATTGTTTTTTTTTAAAATATCAATATTCAAAACATTTAAATCAATATCAAAGGTACAGGACAAACATGCGATTAAATTCGCAATTGTTGTTGAATCGCGGTTACAACAAACATTCAACATTAAAGCCAGTACCGCACTGATCACATGGATCCTGTGGTAATAATACAATAACTACCACCAGGCAAAAGGAATAAAGTCATTGTACCTTGTTGTTTGTTTATGGAATTCTGGAGCTGCAAAAAAGGGCTGCTAGATACGTTTCTGGAAATTATCGCAGAACGCAATCAGTAATAGATATGATAATAGAGCTTGAATTCATTGAAAAACAGGAGGAGGGTGAAGAGGGTCATGGCAGTGTAAAAGGCATATATTGATGATGAGGCATGGAAAGGGATCGGTGTAAGAATTGAAAGTAAGGCTTTGAAGGGAAAAGATGACCATGACCACAAGCTGGCACTCGATTTCAGGCACAGGGGTGTAGGAAGATTCTCTTTTTTGGGTAAGGGTGTTAGGGATTGAAATAAGCTACTAAGAGAAATTATGAATAATTCACCAAAAACCTTGAAGGAATTTAAAATTAAAATTTTTAGATAGCAAATGTAGGTGGATGCAGGAAAGGGAGGAAGATGAGTGTGTAGGGAAATTGCCACCGGATCGTGCGCTCTATCGCAATTTAAATATTATTAGAACAAAACAAGTGCAGAGATGTATATCACAAACTAATAGACAACTCTTTCATATTGTAAATTACACTATAAAATAAAATAGAAGGTATCAAATCTTAAAATAAACAAATTTCAGAAATATTTGAAATCAATTAACTTCAGTAATGAATGACCAATGAAAAACCCGTAAGTATCTAAAATTATCCATACAAATTTTCCATTATAAATTATGCACGGTAAATTTTGATGTTAAACAAAATAAGAACTACAAAATTAGTCTTGATGGTGTCAAAATTAGTTACCCGCGAGAGCTGGAACGTGTTCGTATCTATACGACAAATGCGAGTAACGAAACAAGCGAGTAACGAAATGAATTTGTGAGTAACGATTCGGTACTTCGAGTCAGGCGACGTACTCGTTACTTAGTAACGAATACATCGTTACTTTTTCAGCTCTACAACTCTCAAAACTCTTGCCTCTACCGGGATTCGAACCCGGGACAGAAGCAGCAACTGTTTTGAAAGCAAGCTCCTTAACCGCTTCTTTTTACTTATTTATAAAAGATGTTTTTTTTTTCCATCTCAGCCATCTGTAAGTTTGTCTCTGTTTCTTCGAATTTGTCTGTACCAGAAAGTAACAGACGTTTTGACCTGGCGCAACAATGGGTGCTCCTAGCGCCGCCATCTTGGCGTCAGACTGTTCATACATTCAGTACGCAACCAGCCGTGGTAGTTTGCACATCGTTCCTATCGTACTTTGAATACAGTAGAGTGTTAAAATGAGCGCTGCAATTAAAAATCCCGCCAGTTGTGAAGTGCGAGCTGTAATACGATTTTTGTTGGCGAAAAATCACAAACAAATTGAAATTTATCGCCAGATTTGTGATGTGTACGGCCAAGGAATAATCAGTGAAAGCCGAGTGAGGCAATGGTGCATTGATTTTAAAAATGTTCGAACCAATGTTCACGATGAGGACCGCATGGGTAGGCCTAGTGTTGTGAGTGATGAACTGGTGGTGAAAATCAACGAAAAAATCCGTGAAAATCGTCGTTTCACGATTACGGAGCTTTCAGAACATTTCCCCCGAATTTCACGGAGTTTAGTTCATGAGATTGTGGTTGGTAAACTTGGTTACCACAAATTTTGTGCTAGGTGGATTCTGAAAATCTTGACAGAAGACCACAAAAAACAGAGACTTGCTGCAGCACTGACGTTTCTGGAAGACTACCCCAAAACTGGAAACCAAGTTATCGATCGTATCGTAACTGGCGACGAGACTTGGGTAAAGCACGTCACCTGTGAAACAAAACGGCAGTCTATGGAATGGGGACACACGCATTCGCCCAAGAAACCGAGGACGTGTCTGCAAACGCTGTCAGCAGGAAAAATTATGGCTACTGTGTTTTGGGATGCTAAGGGTGTGATTCTCGTTGAATTTCTTGAACGTGGCCAAACAATCACTTCAGAAAGGTATTGCGAAACACTCAGAACATTAAGACGCGCGATACAAAACAAGCGTCGGGGAAAACTCAGTGAGAAAGTTTTGTTTCTCCACGACAACGCTCGTCCACACACGGCCAATCGTACCCAAGAGCACTTGGATGGTTTTGGATGGGAAGTTTTCAATCACCTGCCGTACAGCCCGGATTTGGCACCGAGCGACTACCACCTGTTCCCGGCGATGAAGACGTGGCTCGCAACACAACGGTTTGAAACTGACGCTCAACTGCATGCCGGTATAAACCAGTGGTTGAAGTCTCAGGCGGCAAATTTCTACAGAGAGGGTATCGAAAAGCTTGTACCACGTTATGATAAGTGCCTTAATTTAAATGGCTATTATGTTGAAAAATAGCCTAAGAGTTTACCTCTAAAATGTATATAATAAAAATCGTTTTTTCCACTTTGTTTATTTTTTATTACAATACGTCTGTTACTTTCTGGACAGCCCTCGTATTATCGTTTTCAGTGGTTACAACACAGGACGGACATAACACCCGTGCCCTCGACCGGACTTGAACCGGTGACCCTGGAAACGCGAGGCAATCTTGCTTGCCCCTAAGCTAACAGGGCCGGCCAACCACTGAGCTACCAGAAATCTAAGCTCATTATTATTTGCAACAGCATGGTGGAATTTGTGAACGCTTGAAAGTTACAAGATGTTCAGAGCGCAGTATCTTGTGGAAATCATTAGAAATTCAGCTTGTTAATAATCTGTCTAAGTGATTCACACTTCAACGTCCACAATAAATATCGCAGTATAAACCAGAGATAAACTATATGACCAGAGCATAACATGGTAACAGTGATGCAAATATATAGGTAGCGGATGGAAGAGAAACAGATACATCTAATTCCAGAGCTGGAACACGAAACATGTCGAAACGACACTACGAAAAACATACCTTCCGCTTGCCATTGACAATCTGTGGAGAGTGGTAATGAGAAACATTTCGTAGTCCCGGGTGCACTCAATTAAGTCTAAGCTCAATTTTAGTCAAAACGTCATGAGCGTCTACGTCCAGATTGTATTTTCAATGATATGTATAACTTATATAAGCCTGGTATAAAAGTTTAGAAGGCAGTGGGTACAAATCTCAGTCTCAACCAATACGACGAGATGACTACTTTACCGCCAGCCACTGCATCAAGAAAGCTAAAGAAAAGTCACACGGTTCCTTCCGAGTTTATGATGCTCCATTAGAACGGAAAATTTCTCTAAGAATTGTTATACATTATGTTCAAGGCTCCTAACCAGTATAGTATAGTCTCAAAAAGAAATGTAATATTGTTCAAAAATTTAACAAACTGTGTACAGCCATATCAGCAGTATGAAATTCATTATTACCTCGTGATTACTTTATAGTGTTGAAAGTTTCTCAAATATCAGTTCCTCAGTGGGTAAATTATTAGACAGAGAATGCTTTGCACGAAAGACCTCTCTATCTATTCCAGTCCATTGTATTAATGGAGAAAGAGGTAAATAGTATAGACAAGCATACAGCAGCTTTAACCTGAATCAGAAGTTAACGACTACTAAACGAAAAACAGATTTTTAAATAAACCATCTCTTATCACTTTCCAAGTTCGTGATAAGGTATCATCTTATTTCTACAACTGTTAAGTTCCAGTAAAGAAATATATCAATATGTTTTCTTAATAGCATCGCCGCTAATTGTCTTATCGGACGACCCGACATACAACTAGTGTAACCGCCATCAAACAGTTTGAGTCAACGAGTTGAGTCATCTTGTTTTGATCTTTAAATGGTCAGCCCGACGATCCAAAACTTCAGTTTTATGGGATTTTCCATAATCGTAAGACGAACGCTGCAACAGTTTGGTGCTATGGTTTGTAAAAAAGCTTTTACATTATAAATAGTAATGTTACATCTAAAATCCCTTCGAACAGAAGCGTCTTGAGACGGTACTCGTACGATAAATAAAAGTGTGCCTTTCTTGTCTAATAACTTCATTATGAAAGTTTAAAGTTCTGTGGACAGTTAAAATGGCAACTGAGTTTAAACTGAAAAAATTGCGAAAAAATGCTCTGTTGCGAATAAAGAAAGGCAAGTATCATATGAGTAAATGGGTGATTCTTTAAACACTGTGATGTATACTGCACTTGGAACTCTGAATAAAAATACAAAATGCGCAGATTGATGACCAAAGAAGGTTATATGTTATTATTACCGATGCGTATAATTTAAGTGAAAGATAAAGCTGTGAACAGATTCAAAAGACCTAGTGTGTTGGGATTCAAATTTTTTACCTGCGGCACTTAGGGGGTGAAGTGACGGGGTCGGTGAGCCAAGAACAAGAAACGTGAATTGCTGAACCACGTACGAAGTTTGTGGTGGCAAAGTTAGCTGCTTGTAATATCTTTACTATACTAAAAGTAACTGCAAAATAGATAAATATAATTAATTTAAAGGTGGCAAAGTTAGCTCTTCGTGTTATCTTTACTATAATAAAAGCAATTGTAAAATCGAGGATTATATTTAACTACCCAGAAAGGGAAACTAATCGCGTTTCTAATGACTGTGTATAAGAGAAATAATTCTATAATAACGATTACAATTGCTGTAAATAAAATAAAATTCTTATGCCATGCTTTTATTTACAAGAACCTTAAAATCTAGGAAAGGAATTGAGGTACACTAGTCTAGTGTATTCGGTAGTTTTGTTGAAGTCAACGAATTACGGACATAATTAACCTGTAATTGAAAAGTATTATAAAAGTCCCAAAATCGTTTTATGAAACTGTTTGTGAAGTAAATCTTAAAAGCATCTGTAATATGAAAATGAGTTTACTGTTAAAATAACTACCTTAATATTCATTACAAAATTTATTTAACCACCAAATAGTATTAAAAATCTACTTTTTTGTTTTCATGATGGTACTGATTGGATCGCTGGTTTACGAGGACTGAGAAACCGTTCCAAACGTTCAGCTTCGAAAACAAACTGGATCGATACCTCTGTACCACACGCTCCATGTCCAAGGTTATGCTAACTATTCCGCTGGTCTGTGCCTAAATTGACACAGTAGTGGAGCATCAAAAATCTGCGTATCAGAGGCCGAAATTATCTTTTATATTTCATGGCTATTTTAAGGGCTCTCACTGTTGCTCGTAACAATTACAACAACAAAAAAATATTTGAGATACCAGTTCATACTCTTGGATCATTGCTTTTTACCAGGAAGTATTAATTAAAATTATTGGACTTAAATATTGGTTCAGGACAGAAGACTGACGCAAAAAGATTAAGCTGCGAGATGCAGTGGTCGGCTGGTCGATGTGTTGATAATTTGCTTTATAATGTTTACAGGGAAGAGCACCAGTTTGACCTGGTCGTGGTGGAGCAGTTCCTCTACTTCTGTCCGCTGGGCTTCCTGCACCAGCTTGGTTACCCGCCTCTGGTCGGTTTCGCCAGCCTCGGCTTGAATGCGTTTGGACACTGGATCATTGGCAATACGATCAACCCAGCCTACATGCCCGACTACCTCACGCCCTACACGGACCACATGTCGTTCTGGGAGAGGCTTGACAACACGCGCCATTCGCTGCAACTGATCCACATCTACAACACCCTAGTGCTTCCACCACAGGACGCGTTGATTAAGAAGTACTTCGGACCAGACGTGAGAAGCATCGGCGAGATGCTGAGCAACGTCAGCCTCACTTTGGTCAGCAACCACTTCAGCGTCAGTTACCCCGTGCCGAACCAGCCCAACGTGATTGAGCTGACAGGTCTGCACGTACGGAAGGAGCGCAAACCACTGCCGGAGGTGAGTTAACTACAGATAAGCACAAGTGTTTGTGGCGATATAGGTATACGCTTGGAATCAAAGGGGAGGCCGCCAATTATAAATTCAGATTCGATTCGTACTGTGTTTTACAAAAGCTCATAGTCAAAAGTGTGATGTGCAAAAGCAGTAATATGAGCTTCTTCTCCGTTGGCGAGAAAATCGGCATTGAAATATTTCGTGGCGTTCAAATACTTTCTGCGATACGGAGATCTAAAGGGGTGCGTGGTGCAGCTCTCTGCCTCAAAAGTCCGTCATGGGGCTTTATTCAAATGTGTATACAGATCCCGGCAACCAGTTACGACAATTATGGATATAATTAGTTTTTAAAATGCAGTTTGCTATAAAAAAACCAACGCTTTCGAACTTAATTATGTTTTTCGCAAACAAAGTTACATTTAAAATTATAAATATTTGTTGTGGCAGGTATGAAATACACGTATCGTTACTCGACCGTTATAGTTGAAGGACAGATATTCACTCCCGCACCAGGGAACAAGAGGGTCGAAATGAGACGCCGTCGGTTCTTCCACCACAAAAAGCATTTAAAAACTTATTGTGTACGAAATTGTTGAAGCTGATTTTCGGGAATTATTTGGACGGAGTATTTCAATGCCAATTTTCTCTAGACATGAGCTCTTTTATTACACACAGTATGATTAAAATCTGAATTTTAGAATTGGCGGCCTCTCCTTGGAAAAAAAAAAAAAAAAAAAAAGTTGAATTTGTCACCAAATATTTCTATACTCCGTAATGATTGGATTACGGAAGTTTACCCCGTTGATAGAATCTATTGTAGTATATTTCTTATTTTATTAGGTATAACGGAATAATGTCTGGTATAGGGAGATGCCTAAATTTTAATATTCGGTAAACAAAAGTGTCTGGTAAATATGTGGGATTATAAAATACTAACATCGCGTTGGTAATTCATAAATTACCCAGCAAAAATTTACTCCTTTAAAAGTAAATGATTGAAGGTCATACATTTAAATTTTATGCTTATGTTCATTGATGCTCTGTTGTCTCGAATAGATTCTTAAGTTTTATGCATTTGACTTCACAGTTTAGACACATAGTGTGAAAGGCAATATATAAAGATACAAGGCCTGAAAATGGGTGCGATCACCACAAATTTCTCCAACTGTGGTGGAAATCTGCTCACGCATTGAAGCGGGATCTCCACGACTCTCACCTTTGTCAAGGAGCAGACAGACAAATAATTATTGTCCATGTTAGGTTTTCGGTGTACTCCAGTAATCAGTTTAGTACTGGGTAACATTTCAATTACTCTGACTTGCATTTTTTTTAAATGTGTAGTAAATAAAGTCTGGATTTTAACAGTTTGCTTTATTAATATAGATATTATATGCATTTTAGTAATTTTCCATGTTTAAAAATATCTAATTCTCTTAATACTGCATTTGACCCAACATTTATTGAACCAGGAGACTTTATAATAGAGCTTCCTGCAGACTTCCAGCTCATTTTGCTCCTCATGTTTTACCTCGTTTATGTATGATGGTCCAATATAAGTAGGTTACACCGATAGCTATCTGGTATATATTTTACTTTATCCAAAACAAATATCCAGACTATGAGTTTTATATGTAGTAATTTGTTGTAGGACGTATCGTAAGTTGCCCGAATGCAGTAACACGTATGTTCTACGAGACACTGTGACACTTTTTTTTTTTTTATCTGTCTCGTCAACTTTGCTGTTCTCATTTCCCCTGCAGGACATTCAGGAGTTTCTGGACGGCGCGGACCACGGCGTGGTGTACTTCAGTCTGGGCTCCAACGTAAGGAGCAACACGCTTCCGGAGCACAAGCGTACTGCCCTGCTGGAGGCATTCGCCTCGCTGCCTCAGAGAATCCTCTGGAAGTGGGAGGACGACGTGCTGCCCGGACAGCCGCCCAACGTCAAGGTGTCCAAGTGGCTGCCGCAGCAGGACGTGCTTGGTTAGCTGACACATAAGGAGTACATTCTGCAAGGTATTAAACTATGGGGGCTTAATTTTAGTTAAATTAATTGATGGCTGAATCTGTGAGGGACACACTGCTTAGGTGGGGTTGGGTTTGCGGTCGATTTTTTGAGAAGACTTTGTGTGAACGAGCGCGGTCATTCACCTGCGTTGACCACAGAGATGAAGCTTGAAAAATGACATTGGGCGGAACTGGCTCGTTCGGTGATAGTAGAGGCAATTCGTGGGATAAGCTATCCAGTGAGAAATTAATTACCACTAAGAGCAGGAAGATCATCTTGCTTGGAGTCAGTAAGTGAGTGCGGCTAGGTGGCTTATGTTTACGCCAGGATGGAGGCAAGGGACGGGGAGAAACTCATCCAGGGCTTCTTGAGGGAACCATCCTGTCATTGTCCTGGAGAGATTTAGGGTAACTATGGGACACCAAAATCTGGACGACTGGACGGGAATTCAAATCAACATCCTCCCGACTGCGGGGCCAGTGTTACCGCTCACCCGCCGCTCTCGTTAGCGTGCTGCTGTGTGGGGGAAACGCTAATGAGTGAATCTTTTTTTTTTTTTTGTAACGGCTTTTACGTCTCTTTTTAACGTCGAGGTCTTTAGAGACGGGAAAGGATGGGGGGCAAGGGGGCAAGGAATGGGAAGGAATTCGGCTATGGCCTTTTTGAAGGAAGCATCCCGGCATTTGCCTGGAGTGATTTTGGGGAAACCATGGAAGACCCAAATCTGGATGCCCGGACGGGGATTCGAACCGCCGTCCTCCAGAATGCGAGGCGAGAACGCTAACCGTTACACCCCCCCGCTCGATGCAAATCGTAAATCTATTTCGTGAAAGAGTAGTGAATAGACAAGACAGCCATTGTATGGTATAGGGTCCGGTGGAATCATCTGCAGGCTGTTGTGTGTGAAGCAGGTGTGAAGGTAGAGAAGCGATAGAAACTTATTGTTGAGCTGTAATATTTTCAATTTTCCATTGAAGTTATGTAATGTTTATTCAACATAAAAAAAGTCAGTAGATATAATGCTGTTGTTATTTCGCCATCGCTCACGCACCAATTGGATCTGTATAATTATGGAATGCAAAAATTGCACTCACTGTTTTAAGGTTGTGGTAAATCATAGCTTACTGCTAAGTTGATGCTATAAGCAGGGCACTTTTTTTTGCTCTTGGCTTTACTTCTCGTCCGACGTCGAGGAAAGGATTGGGGGAAAGGAAGAGGACGGAGTTTGGCCAAGGTCTTTTGAAGGAACCATCCCTGCTTTCATCACGAGATTTGGAAACCCAAATCTGGATGGGGATTCGAACCCGCGTCCTACCAATTGCGAGGCCAGAGCGTTACGGCTCACCCGCCACGCTCGGTATAAACTTGCTAATGGCTCTTTTTCATTCTGTTTATAGCCCACCGCAACGTACGTCTGTTCATCACTCAAGGTGGTCTGCAGAGCTTCAACGAGGCATCGTTCCACGGTGTTCCGTTTGTGGCTATACCGTTCTTCGGCGACCAGGAGTATAACGTGGCCAAGATGGTGAGGTCGGCATTGGGGTCCGTCTGGACTTTAAGGACATCACCAAGGAGTCGGTAGTGGCGGCCATCAGGACTGTTATTGACGATCCCAGGTGAGCCTGCAATTTGTTTCACATGTACACGTCGGGTCTCTTTCGCATTCAGTTGCCTTTCTAGTAAAGTGAGAGCTGTGCACTGAATAGTAATCGCTGGATGACGAGATTTCGTGCCTGCTATAGCGAATCGTTTGCACTTGGAAGGTAGACTCACATTTTTGCGCTTCATAATATGTTGTGAGCACCACAAATAAACATAATTTATTACACATTTATGGGACTTGTGGTTTCGCTCTGCTATGAGCTGTGACATCTTGTTTTAAGCCAAGTTTGAAGTCTATAGTGTGAATTAACTTCAATTTCTGAAACAGAATGGTTTCTCTCGGTGAAATAGATCGTTAACTAATAAAAGCAACAACAACAAATTTACATAAAAACAACAATAGAATCTGGTGACGTGGTCATTATATACACTCCTGGAAATTGAAATAAGAACACATTGACGCCGGTGTGTAAGACCCACCATACTTGCTCCGGACACTACGAGAGGGCTGTACAAGCAATGATCAAACGCACGGCACAGCAGACACACCAGGAACAGCAGTGTTGGCCGTCGAAGGGCGCTAGCTGCGCAGCGGTTGGGCACCGCCGCAGTCAGTGTCAGCCAGTTTGCCGTGGCATACGGAGCTCCATCTCAGTCTTTAACACTGGTAGCATGCCGCGACAGCGTGTACGTGAACCGTATGTGCAGTTGACGGACTTTGAGTGAGGGCGTATAGTGGGCATGCGGGAGGCCGGGTGGACGTACCGCCGAATTGCTCAACATGTGGGGCGCGAGGTCTCCACAGTACATCGATGTTGTCGCCAGTGGTCGGCGGAAGGTGCACGTGCCCGTTGACCTGGGTCCGGACAGCAGCGACGCACGGACGCACGCCAAGACCGCCGCATCCTACGCAGTGCCGTAGGGGACCGCACCGCCACTTCCCGGCAAATTAGGGACACTGTTGCTCCTGGGGTATCAGAGAGGACCATTCGCAACCGTCTCCATGAAGCTGGGCTACGGTCCCGCGCACCGTTAGGTCGTCTTCCGCTCACGCCCCAACATCGTGCAGCCCGCCTCCAGTGGTGTCGCGACAGGCGTGTATGGAGGGACGAATGGAGACGTGTCGTCTTCAGTGATGAGAGTCACTTCTGCCTTGGTGCCAATGATGGTCGTATGCGTGTCTGGCGCCGTGCAGGTGAGCGCCACAATCAGGACTGCATACGACCAAGGCACACAGGGCCAACACCCGGCATCATGGTGTGGGGAGCGATCTCCTACACTGGCCGTACACCTCTGGTGATCGTCGAGGGGACACTGAACAGTGCACGGTACATTCAAACCGTCATCGAACCCATCGTTCTACCATTCCTAGACCGGCAAGGGAACATGCTGTTCCAACAGGACAATGCACGTCCACATGTATCCCGTGCCACCCAACGTGCTCTAGAAGGTGTAAGTCAACTACCCTGGCCAGCGAGATCTCCGGATCTGTCCCCCATTGAGCATGTTTGGGACTGGATGAAACGTCGTCTCACGCGGTCTGCACGTCCAGCACGAACGCTGGTCCAGCTGAGGCGCCAGGTGGAAATGGCTTGGCATGCCGTTCCACAGGACTACATCCAGCACCTCTACGATCGTCTCCATGGGAGAATTGCAGCCTGCATTGCTGCGAAAGGAGGATATACACGGTACTAGTGCCGACATTGTGCATGCTCTGTTGCCTGTGTCTATGTGCCTATGGTTCTGTCTGTGTGATGTGTTGTATCTGACCCCAGGAATGTGTATATAAAGTTTCCCATTCCTGGGACAATGAATTCACGGTGTTCTTATTTCAATTTCCAGGAGTGTATTTTATGATTTTTCTGAAATGAAATTCTTGCTATGTATGATTAATTCTGAGCGGGAAATCTTAACTTTTATGTATTTTTAATACTGATAAAGAAAAACAGTTAAGGTATTAATATCAGAAGCAGTTTCACTATCTAGTTTACTAAAATTTGGCATGTAAACTGGCCCAGTCAATAACTTTATTTTGTTTAATTTTTTACGTAGTCAACAATCCACAAAACCCAGAGTAAGCATTTTGGTTCAGGAATGCTTACTCTGTGTCGTCGATCAAATGTAACGGTTCCAGTTGAAAATCCGTATTTCAGTAATCAAGTGTTATATATATGCACTCACTCTTTGCAAAAAAAAAAAAAAAAAAAAAATTGGAAGTGCGTCATGGCTGAGCGATGCCGGTTGCCAAAGATTTAACCAAAATCATAAGTAAGTTCGAGTAACATCCAGATTAAATATAGGAAGAAAGTAAAATTCAGTGTGTCCGTTAAACTTGCTGATCTCTATGCATAACAGATGTTTGACGAATATGGCCTCTGCCATTGCGAAGCAATTAACGTACAAATATGCTCCGAAACGTTTTGCAATTGGTGTTTCCATTGGACAAACACCAATATTAAACTTTTCTTATGATTTGGGGATGAAACCAAATATTTGTACCGAATTACCTGCTTGCAGTACCACAGGAAGTACTGTGGAACTATGATGTAGAATGTCATAAACGGTTAAAATCTTTTAATTTCACTAACATTCAAAGTAAGGAGAGGAACGAAATAAAATTTAGCACATTAGTTAGACTTGGTGAGCTGCATTTAAAATGAAAATCTCTGGCGTATAAAGATGTTAGGGCAGAAAGCGATTTCAAGTATGGGAGAGATAAGGGGTTAATTTAAAGAAATACATCAATTTTGAACATTTCTTATGATCTGGAGGTAGAAACATACCTGTGTACGAAATTTGAAGTTCCTACGACTACGAGAAGTAATTTAGGCTTTTGATGAATATCACAGAGTGAGTGAATGACAAAATAGATGACATTTGCATGTGAATAACTCAAGAAGGAACAAAACAAAATTTAATGTTTTTCTAAGCTTTCTGATATCAGTGGATAACAGAGATTTGTGATATTTAGCGTCATTGAGACGGAAGATATTAAGGCAGCGTCCATAAATTACGTGTATCGGTCTGCGGGGTGGGGGTTGTCGGATAGTATGCTGCGCTGGACTAAATGTGGGAGGTGGGGAGATTCCCAGCCAAGTCAAGCACTTTTCATTCATGTTGTGACATGAAAATAAGGTACAGTACACGGATATTTATTTCCAACATTTCATTATCTCCGTTTGTATTTATATAGCCTATATACTAACTGTGCTGCGCATGCGTGTGACTTGAAGTTGTAGCGTTGGGTTGTTTGCGGCTGGCGCATTTGAACTAACCGGCATGCGATGGCGCAGCGCATTACGATTTGAAAAACATTAGACATGCTGTACATAGACCTAAATTTGCTTACAGATGACACGAATGCTTTTGCCGACCCTGGCAGCGTAGGGGATAGCTTGTTAGCCTCGCGTTGCAAGGGTCGCCGGTTCGAGTCCGGCCACGGGCATGGGTGTTTTTAATTAAGTGTTGTGTTTGTCTTGTGTCGTCTATACCATGGAGAACCTGTAATACATTGAATGATCCAATACATACTTGAAAACTACACAAAAATTACATAGTGCTGGCTGTATGGCCTCGTAGCCAAATGCCATAATTAAAAAAAAAAAAAAAAAAAGATGACACGAGAGATTTTCAATTCGTATTGTTTTAATGGTGTTTTTTTTTTAACTGCTTTACATCTCTCAACAGCGAGGTCTTTAGAGACGGGAAAGGATGGGGGAAAGGAATGGGAAGGAATTCGGCCATGACCTTTTTAAGGAAGCATTCCGGCATTTGCCTGGAGTGATTTTGGAAACCATGGAAAACCCAAATCTGGATGCCCGGACGGGGATTCGAACCGCCGTCCTCCCAAATGCGAGGCCAGAACGCTAGCCGTTACACCACCACACTCGGTAAATGTTTTTGAAATAAAGCTGTCTCGGTTAGGATATCCCGCGTTTGACCACACCACTCGTCGATAAAATAAATCTAATTTTATTTTGTCAAGTGAATTTCAGTGCAACTTTAAATATAGTGCTCGTTGAAGTGTTATTTAAAGTTCAAAATGTGGTGTGGAGTGGCGCTGTACAACAAACGAAGATTGTCGAAAATGTTTTTCAAACAGGATTTCATTATCCAATGAGTATAGAAATCTTTCAAGCAGATCAAAAAATCATCTTCTGGTAAAGTAGAAAGACAGGTGGCAGAATTGTAGCAAAAGAAAACAAAAAATGCAGTTCTTCTTAGCTTTTTATGCAGCAGGTATTGTTTGTTCTACACTGAAAAGCCAAAGAATCTAGTATAGGCATATGTATCCAAACACACAGGGCACTGCGGTCGGCAACGCCTATATAAGACAACAGGTATCTGGCGCAGGCGTTAGATCGGTTACTGCTGCTACATTGGCAGGTTATCAGATTTAAGTGAGTTTGAAGGTGGTGTTAAAGTCGGCGCACGAGAGAAAGGACACAGCATCACCGAGGTAGCGATGAGGAAGGGATTTTCCCGTGCGACCATTTCAGGAGTGCACCGTGAATATCGAGAATCCGGTAAAACATCAAATATTCGACATCGCTGCTACCGGAAAAATATCCTGCAAGAACGTGACCAACGACGACTGAAGAGAATCGTTCAACGTGACAGAAGTGCAACCCTTCCGCAAATAGCTGCAGAATTCAATGCTGGGCCATCAACAAGTATCAGCGTGCGAAGCATTCAACGAAACATCATCGATATGGGCTTTCGGAGCCAAAGGCAACTCTTGTACCCTTGCTGAGTGCACGACACAAAGCTTTACGCCTCGCCTAGGCCCGTCAACACCGACATTGGGCTGTTGATCATTGGAAACGTGTTACTTGATCTGACGAGTCTCGTTTCCAATTGTATCGAGCGGATGGACGTATACGGGTATGGAGACAACCTCATTAATTCAGGGACCCGGCATGTCATCAGGGGACTGTTCAAGCTGGTGGAGGCTCTGTAATGGTGTGGGCGTGTGCAATTGGTGTTACATGTGACCCCTGATACGTCTACATACGACTCTGACAGGTGACATGCACGTTCGCATCCTGGTTGATCAGTTGCATCCATTCATGTTCATAGTGCATTCCGACGGACTTGGGCAATACCAGCAGGACAATGCGACACTCCCACGCGTCCAGAATTGCTACAGAGTGGCTCCAGGAACACTCTTCTGAGTTTAAACACGTCTGCTGGCCACCAAACTGCTCAGACATGAACATTATTGGGCATACCTGGGATACCTTGCAACGTGCCGTTCAGAAGAGATCTCCAACCCCTCGTACTCTAACGGATTTATGTACAGGCCTACAGGACGCATGGTGTCAATTCCCTCCAACACTACTTCAGATATTACACGAGTCAATGCCACGTCGTGTTGCGGAACTTCTGCGTGGTCGCGATGGGCCTACTCGATATTAGGCAGGTGTACCAGTTTCTTTGGCTCTTCACTGTATTTTATCACATAATGAACAACGATGAATGAGATAAGGGTAATGTTTTCAGTAACACCTCAAGAGGAAAAGGATGCCTGGCTGTACCTGAGAAAGAGGTTTTCCCCCATGATTGATCATAGGTGTCAACATTTCAAGCAGAATATTTATAATTATAAAAAAAGTACAAGATGCAATATCAGTTGTATTCATTACATATGCAATTATTTTAACTACAGTATATCAACAGAAAACAGTACAAAATGTCTTGCAAATGGAACGAAAGGTAGGCAGTGCTGCAGTTGACTTGACATGGCGCGCGCACTCGTATCATAAAGTGCCTATTAGTTCAGATCCGTTGTTACATTACCAAGGTGCATCAGATTTTAAGTTGACATTAACGAATTAGAAAGAACTTTTTAAAACTCTTTGTGTGGAGCACAGCACTTTATGGTAGCGAAACACAGACTTTAGGAATACCGGAAATAAAGAAAATTGAAGCATTTGAAATGTGGTGCTACAGAAGAATGCTGAAATATAAGTGGACAGACAAAGTAAGAAATGAACGAGTTTTGGAAATGATGGTTGAGAAAAGAAGTTTGTGGAAGAAGCTTACAGAAAGAAGAGACAGGCTGGTAGGTCATATTTTGAGACATGCAGGATTTGTTAATTTGGCAGTGAAGGGAACAGTCGAAGGTAAGAACTGTAGAGGACGACAGAGATTAGAATATATGAAGCAGATAATTGAGGACGTGGGTTGTAGAAATGAAGAGGTTAGCACACGATAGGAAGGGATGGAGGATTGCATCAAACCAGTCGAAAGACTGCAGCAAAAAAAAAAAAAAAAGAAACGAATTTGGGTTCTATTTCAGTATCGAAGTCATTATTATTAACCATTTTTGATGTAGAGAAATTGTTGAAAACAATGTTCATAAAGAAAGAATCTCTTATACATTTCAATGCAGACACGAGATCATATTCCGGAAAACTGTATCCGAAACATAATGTAAGATATGAGCAATGATCGATATCGGTCCAAGGTCGCTGGAATGAGTTTGTTCAAGCATTAACCACGTAATACAGGCGAAACCAAAATTTCTGCAAGATCTCCAACAATCGTAATTTATACTTTTGTTGTTGTTGTAATAAGGTATTCAGAGCTTAGACAATTTTATTTCATGATCTTATCGCGTTTCTGACCTAAAATCTGTTAAATTTAACATGAAATGAGTTTGGCTAGTCATTCCTTTCCCCACGGAAGGTTGAATGCCTGCTGATGCTGATGAATACTAATGTTATTAAATTCAGAATCCGAATACTTGGAGAAAGAATGAGTCATTGCCGTGTTAAATTCTGGACACGTAATAAGCAATTCAAATATTTTCAATCAGCGTCTTCGAAAAAGAGATTACTTGTCAATGGAATCATTCCTCAGCAAGTTGGTTTATGACTAGGATTTTTGTGTTTAGTGATTTTAAACACCAGAAAATTGAAGAATATTTTGAGTTTAAAACATTACTAGTGCGTCTTGACATAGAACTTGCAGTCGCATAAGACGACGTTGTTAAATGCCATTTATGATGAAGGAAGCTCGACATACATTACTCTTCGGATTTCTTTTTGTAGAATTGCGGAAAAATAGACACGAGGTGGAGAAATCAGAAGAGCTGTCTGTCCTAGTACAGTATACAAATACCATGTCTCTATTCACCGAAGAATTTGAAAGGAAACTCAACATCATAGAGGGAGAAAATCGTCTTCAGCACGATCTTACAGCAAAATATTTGACAGATACACTGGATTGTATACTGAATTTCAAACTGCAACGTTTTAACACCAAGATGAAAGTCTCGAAGCAGTAATATCAGAAAGCTGAAATCAAACTTTGGTTTGTAACCCTTTTGAATTATGTATTTCTGAAACCAGCAAGCGAGTTCGATATATATACAGAATAGGTTTATGTGTTAACTATCGAAACAGCCCAAATTGTAACGTATGCTATGAAATCAAACATTACAAACGCATTACCAAATACCTAAGTGGGAGAGACAATTAAAACATCGGAACATCCGCAAAAAGAAGCTGGAAGTGGAGTGCCATATACGCAGAAATCGTATATACCATTAAAATTCTCGCATCCTACCCCACGACGTCAATGTTTTCCTTGAACGTGGCGCTGTTCAGAATTCCAGCCGTCTAGTGGTATGTACTACTCTGATCAACGCGTGTCGTATGGAAGGTATTGTAATGAAACAATCATTGATTGTAACTAAGTACAGAGACACACAAGTTCGCTGGACAGTAACCACCGCGGTATGCAAAAAGTGAACAGTTTCCAGTTGTAACCAAGGGTTCTTCTCTCGGAATTCTGAAGTACCGTCGTCGCAAGTAAGAATTAGAACGAACTCGCAACCAAAAAATGTTTACCCTCCTAGTCTGAGAGGCGAGTACGTTCCCGTGACCGAATCGTGTTATTTCGTGGCGACCGCGGGCAAAGAAAAACCATTAAATGACTTTGATAACAACATCTCAGGAAACAACGGAGCATAACAAATAAACAAATACTCCCACCAACGTTATACAAAATGATGCCTACAGAGAAACGTCATACAAGGAATCTTTACAAAAATTTCTGGCCACACCTATCACTGCAAAACCAAACAATATAGCGCACCAGAGTTATGGCAAGACAACACGTAATCTTCCCAGTGAGAGCAATAAAAATGATTCTAGTTACCTAATAGATGGAAGAAAAAGTAACAATCTCAAGAAGTTGAGAAGCATACTTATTTTAAGAGTGGACAAAAAAAAAGACAGAAGTGAACATTTAAAATTATGTATATCATACGCGCAACACGTCGTACTTATAGACACAGATCTACCAAATAATAATAATTCCATGTGGTCGTAATGAACTGGTGACAGGGTTTGTATTGGCAGCACATTCCGCCCCTGTCTTAGCCGCTTTAACCTAATCCAATAGTCCTACCACGTACAGAAGTGAAAGTGGGGTTAAGGGTCTATGAAAATCTACGCCGATACAGCGATTCCAACTGGGGACTTGTCGTTCCCCAGTCACACAACTCAACCACTGAGCCACCAGACCGTTCCAGATATACTGCTAACATTAGCCTGTCGGTGACGCGAACCAGTAAGATTTTTACCCATCCAAAAATCTCCCAACACGCCTAAAGAAGTTTTCACTTCAAAAACTAAAAACATAATTTGGTCCACAACCCGAAGGTTGGTCGAATCTATCCGAACGACATGTACCAAGCTATTGTGTCAGAGGCAGGAAGGCCAATTCCTGTCGTCAGGGGCCTACAATTAAACGTGGAATTCGAACTACGGAAGATTCGACGTAGATCATATACTCAAAAACAACTCTTAAAAATTCTTGTTCACTATAGGATTTAAACCCGCGATTGGAGAGAGAAACTTTCGGAACTAAGAGCCTTAAACCTCTTAGCTGCCAACCGCGTAGTTGTGAAGTATACGTATGCTGAATACTGTCAAAACCGAAAAACTGTGCGTTTGTATGAACAACGTTGACAGGGGAAAGGAGGAGAGGGTTTAGATTTTGTAAATCGAACGTAAACAGTATTATTCTATTTTTTTTTTACAGTATATGATGCAAAGTTCCACCAAAATCGGATAAAAATTATGTGTTCCAAAAATCGTCCAACACGCATATCATACGGGAAATACGTCATAACATGTCGGTGATGCGAATAGATTTATCCTTAGCCTACATCTCACCTATAGAAGTTTTCACTTCAAAAACAATTCGTCCTCTGAGCTGGTGAGAACAATCTTTACATCCTCCGTAGTGATCGGACAAATAAACTAGCCACGGGCCATGTAATGTGTGTGATGGATGGCAGGATGGCTACGACAGTAGTGACGATCGCAGTGGCCCTGTGTCTTCCAGCGGTAAATGACGTTAACTGACCGCTAAAACAGTTATTGTTATAGTGTTATTCCAAAAGCATTATGCGCCTGTTCTACAATATTTAACATGGGCCAGTAACGACAAAGAGATTGCAAAGCGATGTTTGTTAATTAAAAAACAATACACACAGTCAACTTTTTGTAATCGTATATGCAATGTTCTTTGAAGTATCAGTATTAATAAATTATCAATTTACTTTTTTGATAATATATATTGAAATTGGGTTAGAAACAAATGAAAGACGCCGAATACGCTCAATACTCAATACTAAATGATATTTGCCGATAAATATTTACTTCTCCAAGTGAACAATTTCAATATATCTAGCGTAAACGTCAAGGCTTTATTAATTGCAGAGAAATTAATATTACTTTTTTGAAGTAAATGAATAGATTGTTATCTGCTTCAAATATATACACCCATTTGTGATGTGGATATTATTTTAAAATCATTACTCCTTACACACAGGATGAATGTTAAAATATTTCTAATAAAATTTGTAATAGTTTACGGCGCTATTTTTCTTGATGCTGCTAGGACTTACGCGTCCACAACAGCTGGTGTCCCTAAGGACGATCCTAGATCAGGTATCATGAGAGCGCTTGCGAACCCATTGAGGCTTAGAGTTAATTTAATGCCCTCTGGTAGCAGGACGAAAAAACACTTGTTTCGGCAATCCAGTTCTTTGTTGCCACCTACTTCAACAGAAGATACCGAACTACAATAAAGAATCACTGTATCAAATCGTCTAGATAGCCCGAAGGAATTATATTCATATTTAGCGCCAGGAAAGACTTCATTCTCATAAAATGAATTATAGTGATGTGTGTGTGCTGCCAATACGTTTCTATACGCCTAGGTGATAGCGGAAAAAAGTTTTAAAATCGCAGTCAAGGTGGTATGAAGACAAGAGATGACGGAATCTGAATTGGGGTCTGTGGTGCATAGTTCTTAATACCATCTGCCACATGGAATGGATACGAACATCCCCAATTTGAACTCAATATGAACATTCCAAGTGTTTCCTGCATTATCGGTACTCATTTCCACATCAACCATTTTGCTCCGACATAACTGTTGCACCAAAACGTATTATCCTACGCCGATTTTTCGCTGTTCAATTTTTTCCCCAGCTTTGACATTGGTCCACTGTTAATAGTTAACTAGTGGATGGATATAGCGTGTGTTGTTTTGACTGTCGCAGCTACCGGGACAACATGCGGCGGTTCTCGGCCGTGTTCCGGGAGCACCAGTCCGAGTCCCTGGAGCGCGCCGTCTGGTGGCTGGAGTACGTGCTGAGGCACCGCGGAGCACCGCACCTGCGACCAGCTGCTGTGAGTCTCCGCTGGTGGCAGCTGCTGCTGCTAGACGTGGCGGCCGCCGTACTCGCCGCAGCACTAGGCGCTGCCCTCCTCGTCTACCTGCTGCTCACGAGGCTACTCGCAGCGGTCTCCAGGGGCCGCAAGACCAAGGCCGACTGAACTGGAAGAGAATACCCACTATACTCCTGTACCAGTATCCCGCTGAGATACGGAACATATTTTCGGAAAAATCTCAGTTACACATACAGCCTCGCGACCAAGCAAACATTAATTTAGTTATTTCTGTGTCGCTATGTAGAAGTGAAGTTTTAACACCGGGAATTATTGAAAGGGAAAGAACAGAACAATCGACAGTATGCTACGGAGAAGTATTAACATTTAAACTATCTTTAAAGCGCTGATTCCATACGTAATATATGGACAAATTTCCCATAAAACGGATGATAATTACGATGTATTTCTTGATACGATACAGAAACACCATCCCATGTACCTGACTATATGTACCTCAGATATGGGTTACAGAAAAGACATAGTAAGTAATCAAAAAGACTTCAGAGATATACAAAACATATAATTATTTTGAAATCTTCACTCAAAGAGTTTCACAATTACTATGTATTATCTTCACCACTATGTGGGGAGGAAGTAAATAATCCAAACTCGTTTAAACATTCTTTGAATAAGTGCGGAGTAATAAGACTTTACTTCTAACGTACATAAGAAAATTGCAAAGGTAATCATGTAAGCAAAGAGTAATAGAAATAAATACTAATACTGCTTCTGCAGAAGTTGCATAGCTAATGTGAATAGAAACGCAGAGAAAAATTTTGTATGGAACATTTTTTTTCGACTATGTTTTTAGGCTGTGAAGTATTAACTTACAATAATATTAGATCAAAAAGGAAATGCCACCAATGTATCACGAAGAAGGAGAGTGTATTAAAAGAAAAGCAATTTGTTCATTATTTTTTTGTGTTTAAATAAGAGCTGTATACAGGGTGGTCAGAAATTCACTCATCGGCGGGTAAGGGCAGTGTTCGGGACGTTGCACTAACGAAATAAATACAAAAAAACTAGTAAAAGTCGTACCGTTTTTGAGTTATACGCAGCTAAAGTTGGCCAATAAGAGCGCTGCGCGGGCGAATTCAAACAGCCTTCCACCGGCGGTGTTGCCAAGCGTACTCGAGGCATGCGACCGCCAAAGAAAACGAAAAGAAAAACTCTCTTCGGAAGTGGGGATCGAACACGCAATCTTTAGATTGAGAGTTTGCCGTCTTGCCGACTACGCTGCCAAGGCACTAGAATTTCGTTGTTTTTAGAAGCCACTAGGGCGGACTGTTTGTTCGTAATCGGAATTCATCGGTAATCCGCAACATTTTTCGGGAAGTCGGTGGTGGGGCTAAAGGACCATGCCAGAAGAAGTCTCGCAGTCGAACGCAACTTACCGATAAAGACACTGTCATCATGCAACGTCATCAATTTTCGTTTGAAGAGTACGCCGATATGCATTTGACGTATGGCGCTGCTGGACAAAACAGGGCCGAAGCAGTTAAGATTTACACGACTCGATTTCCTAACCGTGAGATTCCATCGGCCAACACTTTGACAGAAGGTTGAGGGAGACGGAAAGTATTGTTGTCCACAGGGCCGACGCTGGACGAAATCGGTTCAGGCGGAGTGCAGGATTTGAAGATGAATTGCTAATAATCCGAGGACAAGCTCTAGGCATCATTGCCAGCGCATTGCAGGTACGTCCAGTCTAAGTGATCCCTCAAATTCTCCGTTTAAATGCAGCCTTTCAATAGGGTCATTTTTGTTGTTTTTTAATTACCGGGCCTCACGTGCCACTGTTTTGGACAGTCCTTCACGACGAAGGGTTACATTCCTTTCACTTTCAAAAGGTCCAAGATTTGGAGGAAGACGATTTTCCACTTAGAGTTCAGTTTTCACAGTGGTACCTGCAGCAATGTAACGATTATCCAAACTTTGAAAGGAAGGTGCTGTGGACGGATGAGGCGTGCTTCACCAAGGAGGAGTGTTTTAATAGCCAAACAGCCACATCTGGGATGTCGAAAATCCGCATGCAATTTTTGTCAAGTCATACCAACACAAATTTAGTGTTAACATTTGGGCGGGTATTTTGGACGAGTTTATACTAGGCCCTGTTCTACTTCCGCAACGTTTAAATGGCGCTTCATATTTAGCATTTCATGAAAACGTACTTCTGTTGTACTTTAGAAGACGTTCTTTTGGCAATTCGTAATGACATGTGGTTTCAACATGACGGCGCGGATTACAGATCAATTCCGATTACGAACAAACAGTCCGCCCTAGTGGCTTCTAAAAAGAAGGAAACTCTAGTGCCTCGGCAGCGTAGTCGGTGAGACGGCAAACTATGAATCTGAAGGTTGCGTGTTCGATCCCCACTTCCGAAGAGAGTTTTTCTTTTCGTTTTCTTTGGCGGTCCCATGCCTCGAGTACGCTTGGCAACACCGCCTGTGGAAGGCTGTTTGAATTCGCCCGCGCAGCGCTCTTATTGGCCAACTTTAGTTGCGTATAACTCAAAAACGGTACGACTTTTACTAGATTTTTTTTGTATTTATTTCGTTAGTGCAACGTCCCGAACACTGCCCTTACCCGCCGATGAGTGAATTTCTGACCACCCTGTATATTAACTATATTCTATTTTCCCACCGAGCGTGGTGGGTGAGCGGTATCGCTCTGGACTCGCAATCGGTAAGACACCCTGTCATCCAGATTTGGGTTATACATTGTTTCCGCAAATCACTCCAGGTGAATGCCGGGATGCTTCCTTCAAAAGGTCATTTCTTTCCGTTCCTTGTCCCCAGTCCTTTCCCTCCTCTAATGAGTCAAGCCATAAGGAAAACAATCTATTTTGACGTAATAGCTGTGAGTAAGGTTTTAAACAGATCTCCTAAATGTCTGTGAATAGAAAATTGCTATTGTTCAGACATGACAGAGAGGTAATCAGACTTAGTATGTAAGTGCAATTAAGTTTTTTTTCAGAAAGTGTTAAGATAGCTACAGTAATTAACCAGGAGTCCATTACGATGGCGTGATAGGGTTCCGATAGGTTACCGGTTCGAATACCAGCAGAATCTTATGCTATGGAAAACATTTATTTCGGTACTTATGACAATCCGATATTCTAATTTAACTTTCAACTGTTGGTATTCCCTGGGATTATAGGGCTAGGTTAAGACACGTCAATTAACCAACTCTCTCTTGCCGGTAAGAGCGCATGAAATTAATTTTTATATTGATTAATTTTGTTTGTAAGAATTTTTTTTACATCCGGATCATCATGAATGCATGATTAGAGTGAAAATTTCATCAGTGTCATTGCCCTTACATCCGCCTGACTACGGCGCGGACTTCCCTGGCGTTACGTCGGTTCATGACTTTCTCCGCAACAGCTGATGCCGGGATGCCCCAGACAGGGTTTCACTTGTTAGAAGTTTTCAACGCATATAATCCGCATCATAGGTAGCGTAATCGTTGAAAATGTATCCCCGTAACCAAAGAGATTAACCGGACGGGGTTGGTGGTGAGACAGGAGGTGGGGCAACATCGTTAAAAAAGTTTTAGCGACCACACTAAATTTTCCAGCTAGGTTCGGCCAAGTTTTTGTACAGTCATATCATCATCCACCCACCTCGAGCCCGAGGAGGTTAAAAGCTGCGTATCCACTACGCACGTCAAACCCACTAACATTGGCTCGCGAGGCAGCCGCGCATGACGGATACGCTGTTGGCTCGCGAGCCAGCTCGAACATTTCACACGGTAGTACATGCCGCGCTGCGAGCCATCCTCCTGTCGCTATTTAGAAGCGCTGCAAATCCTTGCCACCCCGCTACTTCGCCCACGCACAATTGATACGGGGTTTTCTTTGTTCCAGCTGGCTCGCGCGGTACAGCGACAGTTCGCTACCATGGATAACAAAAACTGTAGCCCTTTAATAAAATTGTACGGTGTCAAAGATTCTTTTGTAGAGTAGTAAATGTGTAGCCTAATCAGACTCCGATGGTATAACCTCCATTACAACCACAACCTACTTGAAACTCCAATCAACGAATCTATAGTATCGCCAAATGACACGATTAGCTCAATACATGTTACCTAAATAAGAATTAAGTTCTCGTTAGCAATGGCAAAAGAAAATTTAATAACAATAAAAACTTAAGCATATAATGGTTATTATTTCTTATATTTACCCATTCTTTCAAAACTTGATATAATGCGTCAAAAATATCTGGAACTGTTCTCGAAAATTATTGTTTTGACATTCGAGAAAGGTATTGCAGGCTAGTTCACGATACTCCAATTGCTAGAAATCTTGAAGTTAAAACGTTTTGCAGCTGTAATTTTTTGTATTAAAGAGTCTTCCGTGAACAATGGAAAACAAATGTCACCTTCATATTTGTCCGTAGACTTTCTTAAAACTTCACTGATAGCTCTCCTGTTTTCTTTTGCCAAGTTTGGAATGAGTTCTTGAAGTCAGTCTGTTATTGCGTCTATATTTTTCTTGTAAATTAGGACCAAAGTTATGTCTGTTTAGTAACTGCTAACGTACACTGTTAAATTTTTTTATGTAATTCGTAAGTTTTTGCTTTTTGTTCCTGTGTACTGCTTTTCTTTAAATTACACGTCCGCAACAGCAACTCTTCTAGGCGAAAGATACCTTCTTTTCCAAGAACTGTAAAATTGGTGAGACGATCATAACGACGCATGTACACATCTATAATTTTATTTAAAAAGACTGGTGCATGTGTCAGAGGTTACACCCGCAAGAGGTTGTATTTCTATGGGTCATACACTTTTATGTGTATTTTTGCTGTGTATATTTCCTATGTACTTTTACTGTATATATTTTGATGGATTCGATGATTATTTCGCATTCGAGAGGACGAACGACACTATCTTTATTGCATTTGAACCATAAGTAGGAACTTTGTACAAGTTATTATCGAAACAAATCAAAACTATTAAACCGCTCTTATAATAGGATCCGAGGGACATCAGAAAAATATTTTTTTTATTTGTAACAAAAAAAGAATATCTTACTATATATATACTTAGAGACATTATTATTATTAATTTATATTATTATTTATTGCTATTATCATCATTATATTTCCATTGTATTTGTTGAATTTGTATCAAATGCTTCTGTCATCAAAGGTTTATTGTCACTGAAATAGATAATATACGTTTCTCATTTATTATGATCCAGGTACGTCGAGAAGACTGCATCAATTAATTATCGTATTAGATTTCGTGGTTAAAACTTGTGGGTTTCTTTGCAAAGAGAGAGTGAAGTTATCTCTTAAAAATTCAAGTAGCTTCTCTGTTTTGTTTGATGCAAAATTGGCATTGACATTACCACATAAAATCATAGATATTTTATCATAATCTTTACGAAGTAAGGCAACACCTTGTACTGTATACGGCAATAATGAGTGATGTAAATAATAGAAAATGTATCTAACTTTTGATTACACTGCTATAATCATAATGTTTTGCTTATTTTCATTTTTATATCGACAAGTAGTCAATTGTTGACGCCGTTAAACCAAACACATTGGAATCATGCGTAATGCATGAAGAACAACACTAGAAAATTTTTCCCTTCTGCGTGAATAGAAGTTTAACTTTAAAAAATGCTGTTTAGTTGTAAACTATTGACAAAACTTGAGAAGAACACTTTTTTGATTAAATGAATTCACTGAAAATAACAAGATCAAAGTTGAAATTACACCGGATAAACAGCTGATTATTTATGCATTGTTATTGACTATTATTTGTAGGCAAAAGTTACGAAATTCTGAATAGCGACAAACTAAAAAAAATCGCATGTATTTATTCGAGTAAAAACTATTTTAACGATGAAGGAGTCTACGAGCCTTAGGTAATAACCAAATTTTATCTTCGAGTTTATTAATTTACGCACCCTTTTATATGGCACCGAAAGATAATTGCCTAATTCTTTCTTCCTTCAATGCAAAAAATATGAATACACCACAAATAAAAAAAATGGAAGTAATCAGAAGTTGTACCCGGAGTTTATATGTATTCCCTCAAAACGTTTTTGTGTTTTAACGCAACAAAACAAATTTGTTCTCTGGCACCATTTTATTCCTTGTGTGTATAATTTATGTAACTTATGATAGTCATGTACTCCTTTTTGTAAAATATTACGTATTTTATGGTTTTCAGGAAACCTGTGAGTAATATAAAAATGGGATTTCAAACTACTATCATGTAATTACTATGTAATTAGATGTGAGAGAAATATCGTTGATATGGAACAGTAAATAATTTTATTTTCTGTGGGTAATGACATTGATAATTTATTAATATTTAGTAGCTATCCACTCAATTACACGTGAATTTAATTGATACGTGCATAATTACTAACATTGCTTCGTTATTCAATTAATATGCAAAGAGCTATACAAAATGCATGATATTAGTTACCTAACTAAATATCCTTGTACGTTCTCTACTCCAAGCAAATCTAATTTTCTCTCTTCTCTTTTTATATTATCGAAGACTGAGAAAAATGTATGTATAGAAATTTTATTTTTCTTCACAATTTAAAATTCATTTTACTCTGTCATAATGATGTTTTCTATTGTTTTTTATTGCTTATGGTATTACACCTCGTCTATGACAAGGTCATTACAGCCGGAAAAGGACTGTGGTCGTGGAATGGGAAGGAATCTGTGATGGTCTTTTGAAAGTACGATTCGGGCATTCTCGTTGAGTGATTAGGGGAAACCATAGAAAATTACCACTTATTTTTTCTACACACCACGCTCTGACGTATTTATTCACTAGTGTTATCGTTATGTACGCCGGTACTGAAAATGAAATTATTAAACATATGGTCGAGATAAAATAGTAGAGACTAGGGAGTGCTTGTATTGAGCTGGCATTATAAGCAGATGTAAGTCTTTAAACAGATTTTGGCTCTATGTTCCGGGTTTCTCGTAGTTAAATCGCTTTCGGTTACCAAGAAAGTGTGAGAAAATAATGAAGTTTGTATCTATGGAAATTGTACATAATAAAAATTTAAAACAGAAATACAAGTGCATAATATTGTCGAAAGCACAGTTCATCTAATATTTTACTTAGCATTTTGCTGACTGCTACAAGGTTGCATCACACTGAGCAACAGAGATCGCCTGACAAGTTGATTATAAGTTCATCGGCGATTTGAAGCGATCATTCAAACGAATGTTTCTGTGGTTTGCAATGTGGTGCCTCAGATATAAGTACTTAAACACTCAAAATAACAGAACACATACCAGCGTCGTCTGATAGATTTGCTGCACAACCCTGGAGAATGAGAATTTAAAAAAGTTGTGATCTGTTTTTTAAACACAGTCCCCTACAAGCTCCACACAGTTCTTTCAGCGACGTTTCAATGACTTTAGACAATTAGGATAATATTACTGCTCACAGGTATCAAAAAATGGGGTGATAGCTCAGATTCCGTCCTCATCTGACTTGAAATTAAGCGAAGGCGTAAAGTTTTTAAAGATTGGTAGTGTAAATCTGAGTGAACATATGACGCGAATAGGAAGGTTGTGATACTAACTGAAACCACATCTGTGATAGCAATCATGACGATGGAAGCCTTGCGACTGGGAGCTTTGTACTTATTACACAGAGACCTTTTTGATAATCCTCCAATTTTATTTTCTTGATAATTACTCTGATTTGCCTCACGAGGTTAGCATAATACACCATTTTAACAGTTTCACCATCTGTCCAAAATACACTGAAGTGCAAAAATTGATGGGATACTTCCTTATATCGTGTAGGACCCCCTTTGCACGGAGAAGTGCAGCAACACTGCGTGGCATTGATTCAACAAGTCGTCGGAAGTCCCCTATAGAAATATTCAGTCATTTTTCCTCTACAGCCGTCCATAATTGCGAAACTGTTGCTGGCACAGGACGGTGTGTACGAACCGGCCTTTAGATTATGTTTCAGATATTTTCTATATGATTCATGTCTATCCAGGTGGAAAAATCATTCGCCAATCGTTATAGCCAGTGACACGGCCCATTGTTGTCCTGAATGAAAAGATCCATCGTCGTTTGGGTACACGAAGGTTATGAATGGATGCAAATTGACTCCACGTAACTGAAACATTTATAGTTAATGGTAATTTCAGTTTGACCAGAGATCCCATGTAAACACAGTCCATATTAGGATGGTGCATGCACAGCGGCTTCCTGAGAACCTGGGTTCATGGAGTCTGAGGTCTGCACTACACTCCGACACCACCATAAGCTTTTGCTAACTGGAATCGCGAGTCATCTGAACACGTAACCTTTTTCCTGTCATCTAATGTCCAGCCCATATGTTCAGAAGTCCAGGATAGCAGCCGAAGGTGATTTGTTGGCAGAGGCACTGGCGTCGGTCTCATCAACGACAAATTTCGCTGCACTGCCTGTGCGGACACGTGTCTTGACAGTAAATAGCTTTTGTCCCAACAGTGCCGGAAAGTTTTTGCAGTTGACGCATCACCTTCCATTTCATGTTGGGCTGTTGTTTCTTGTGTGTCTTTATTGGAATTGTCGTTTCCGGTATTGTTTCATTACTGGTGCTCAAGGAGTTACCTTGGCCACCTGAGAATATTTCCGTAGAGGGGCTCGGCAACCAGAGCGTTGATCATAGGGTTGGCTGAGTGCTGACTTTTTTCATAAAAGTGGCCATACACGATCGCTCCATTTGGATGTCATCCGTATGGATGACATCCATGCGGATGACATCCAAAAGCATAGCACTTACACGATCATTCCATCACTCCAGTCAGCCACGACAATGAAAAAAGAGGCAAAGCAAGCAACAATAGGTTGTCAATTTGCTATACAACAATCAAGTTATGCCAAGTACTAAATAAAATGAGCCCGAATTAATTTTAAAGGATATTCAAACTATCGAATACTGAATAAAAAACC
>CM061920.1:257462108-257590060 GCA_031002005.1 Vandiemenella viatica | reverse complement strand
CGATGGAAGCCTTGTGACTGGGAGCTTTGTACTTATTACACAGAGCCTTTTAGATAATCCTCCAATTTTATTTTCCTGATAATTACTCTGATTTGCCTCACGAGGTTAGCATAATACACCATTTAACAGTTCACCATCTGTCCAAAATACTCTGAAGTACAAAAATTGATGGGATATATGGTGTAGGACCTCCTTTGCACGGAGAAGTGCAGCAACACTGCGTGGCATTGATTCAACAAGTCGTCGGAAGTCCTCTATAGAAATATTCAGTCATGTTTCCTCTACAGCCGTCCATAATTGCGAAACTGTTGCTGGCACAGGACGGTGTGTACGAACCGGCCTTTAGATTATGTTTCAGATATGTTCTATATGATTCATGTCTATCCAGGTGGAAAAATCATTCGCCAATCGTTATAGCCAGTGACATGGCCCTTGTTGTCCTGAATGAAAAGATCCATCGTCGTTTGGGTATGCGAAGGTTATGAATGGATGCAAATTGACTCCACGTAACTGAACATAAACATTTACAGTGAATGGTAATTTCAGTTTGACCAGAGATACCATGTAAACACAGTCCATATTAGGATGGTTCATGCACAGCGGCTTCCTGAGAACCTGGGTTCATGGAGTCTGAGGTCTGCACTACACTCCGACACCACCATCAGCTTTTGCTAACTGGAATCGCGAGTATCTGAACACGTAACCTTTTTCCTGTCATCTAATGTCCAGCCCATATGTTCAGAAGTCCAGGATAGCAGCCGAAGGTGATTTGTTGGCAGAGGCACTGGCGTCGGTCTCATCAACGACAAATTTCGCTGCACTGCCTGTGCGGACACGTGCCTTGACAGTAAATAGCTTTTGTCCCAAGAGTGCGGGAAAGTTTTTGCGGTTGACGCATCACCTTCCATTTCATGTTGGGCTGTTGTTACTTGTGTGTCTTTATTGGAATTGTCGTTTCCGGTATTGTTTCATTACTGGTGCTCAAGGAGTTACCTTGGCCACCTGAGAATATTTCCGTGAGGGGCTCGGCAACCAGAGCGTTTGATCATAGGGTTGGCTGAGTGCTGACTTTTTTCATAAAGGTGGCCATACACGATCGCTCCATTTGGATGTCATCCGTATGGATGACATCCATGCGGATGACATCCAAAAGCATAGCACATACACGATCATTCCATCACTCCAGTCAGCCACGACAATGAAAAAAGAGGCAAAGCAAGCAACAATAGGTTGTCAATTTGCTATACAACAATCAAGTTATGCCAAGTACTAAATAAAATGGGCCCGAATTAATTTTAAAGGATATTCAAACTATCGAATACTGAATAAAAAACCTGAGAATTAAATAAACGTCCAAAAAAGTACAAAATTATGAAAAATAAGTTTTGTGATATTACGAAAACTTTTAAAAATACTACAAAATGATTATAAAACATTTATTAAATTGAAATAGTTTAGCAGGCTGAAAATAGTGACAGGTACGTCAAATATAGTAAAACAACATATTTAAACATGTAGGCTCATATAAAATTAATCTTATCATATTATGATCTTTTTTAAAAGAAGACCGCAAAGAATTATCTTTTTTTTCCAACACGGTTTCTCTGTTGGTGTTTATGTCTTTATTTTTAAATAATATTAGCAATTTATCTATTGCCACATTTATTTATATTTTGTCATGGTAGTCAGGATTAGAGATCCTACAAGCATAGTAAGTCCTTATCCTTCTCAATAATCTCCAGCACAAAGTCTTATTGAGACGACATTATTATTTTTTTAAAAAAAGTAAAAAAAAAAGAAAATAATCGTTCTAATTGTTACTTAATATTTAAAACTGTGTTATTTTCAATTCTACATTCAAAATAATATTTAACTTGTATCAAACTAATATTTCTATAGCAGATTCAAAACAAAAATGAAATGGTACAATGTGATATAGTCCACTCAAGGCACTGATGTTGTCTGCTCGGTGGTCGGTGACAGAATGAGAAGAGTTTGGACCGCGGTTTCGGCATACACGAGCCGACTGGAGTGATGGCTTGGTGTCGCTCCACGTGGTTTTCCCCACACACCGTCAGGTGGCTTGATGGCATGATGGACGAAACTGATGGATATTGGACTGACCGGATATCCAAATAATCCTGTCACTCCACGTCATCCACATCAGTTTCCCGACACACGACGCGATAATGGAGTGACATCGCTCCATTTGGACGGATGGAGCGATCGTGTATGACCACCTTAAAATTGCGCAGCCAGTTTCTGGAAGCGGCTCCTGAGTTTGGGCAGTCCGCTGATTCTGTGTAGGTCTTCAACTCTCTAGGTAGGTGGTAGGCGAATCTGATGGCCTTGTTCTGGATGGTCTGCAGTCGCTGAAGATGGCAGTCCGCAGTGTTCCCCCAAACTACGGAGGCATATTACACTATGGGTCTGATGAGGGCAGAGTAAAGTTGGATGCCTACATCCGGTCTCATCTTACTTGTAGGATTCAGTACAGGATAGAGAGAGGTCAGTCTACCTGTGGCCTTGCCACGGACGTTGGTGATATGGTGTTTCCACATCATCCGCCGACCTAGCTTTACTCCGAGATACGTCACGGTGTGGGTCCGACTGATGATCTCTCCAAAGAGAGTTATATGATGGAGCCGTTGCGGGAACTTTTTTTCTGGTGATGATGGCTTGACTTTTTAGAGCGTTTGAAGCCAAGCCTCCATTTAGTAGCCCATTCCTGTATATTGTTGCAGGCATGCTGCAGTCGGGATCTTAGTGTGGTGACATTTAGGCTCTTGGCAAAAAGAACGGTGTCGTCAGCATAGAGGACCTTTCGTACTCTCGCAGTTGATGGTGCGTCTGGTGTATAGGTTATATAGAACTAAGCCGATTACAGATCCCTGTGGGACAACTGCGCAGATATTTTTAACTGCCGAGTGGTCTGCCATCCATCACTACACGGAACATACATCCCTCGAGGTAACTCCTTAGTAGTTTGACCTGTGAGAGATGGAGTCCCTGCACAACCAACTTGTGTAAAAGTCCTTGATGCCAGGCCGAGTCGAAGGCGCGGCTGACATGAAGGAGGACGGTGCCGAAGTACTCTCGCCTTTAAATTGCAAAAAGGCACCTTCGGCCAGGTGGAGCAACCGTTGAGGGGTGGAGTGGTGTCTCCTGAAACCAAACTACTCCTTTGGAAGCAGTACCTCTCTGTCGATTATTGTGCTAAGCCTTTTGAGATAGATTCGCTCAAACACCTTAGATAATGTTGGTAGCAGGATGATCGATTGCAAGGACATTGGCGATCTCCAGTCCTATCCCGATTTTGCAATTGTGATAATTTCGGCATATTTCCATGGCTGCGGGAATTCACCAGAACGCAGTACCTCGTCGAAGGTGTCGGTGATGTATTGGACTGCCAGAGGTGGCATTTGGCATAACATTCCTCCTCTAATGCCGTCATGGCCTGCATCTTTCTTTATGTTGAGGTTAGACAGCATTGCAGATACTTCTTGTGTGGTTGTTTTCGGGAATACGGTCATCCTCTGGGGGGAGCAGCATCGAGAAAATGCCGGAGGCGTTATTCTACCTGTTGGATATGCTGTTTATCCTTCAGGATGTCAACAGGCTGAAAGTTTGCTCTAAAGGCCTCTGATAGAGCTCTCGCCTTCTCTTCTGGGTCACAAACATAATTGTTTCCGACTACCCGTGGTGGGATCTTTTGCCATCTCGGGAGAAGGGTCTTTGTGGTCAGCCACGCGAACCCATCTTGCATATCCAGGGTGGAAACGAAGTTCGTCCAGTCAGCGATTCTGTGCTTTTCAACTTCCGCCATTATATCCTTCTGCATGCGATGAATCACCCTTTTCGTTGCTGCATCTCTCGTGATGTGCCACTACTTGGTGAGCCGGTTCTTCACGAAGGTTGCCTCCTTTATGTGGGGAGGCAGTTGTTTCGAGCGAGGTTGGAGAATGCGGCGCTGTCTGGTAGCCGCATCCGCTGCATCATTTATCCAATCCGCCAGGCTGGCCGCGGCGGCCGAGGGGCCGACGACCGGCGGTGGCGGTGCAGATTCGAGGCGCCGAGAGAGGTGGTCCTAGAACATTTTCCGGTTAACATCACGAAGGCTGGCATTGAGCAGTGCCGAGCCAAGTGATCCACTCCTTGGCAGTTGAAGCATTGGTGTGGCCACCGTTTGCTTCAAAGTTTCTCAGTAGTTACCCTGAGCGCGCATAGTGTCGTCATCTTGAAAATGTCCCTGTTCTCTATTGAGTCACGCCACTAAGAAGAGTGGGACTTCATGGTTAGTCTTAGGAGAGCGAAGGCGTGCTATGGTCTTTGCTGCTGAACCTTGCTCTGCCAGTTCTACCTTGACTTCCTCTGGCTGCATGCTGAAAGGCATCCCCCTGATGACCACTTTCAAGTATTTTTCGTTAGGCGACGGGAAGGTTTAGTATGTTATCTGGTTCAGGGCTGCGAATCGAGTGACTGCATTATACTCCTAAAGGGACTTGAAATGAACCTTGTAAAGGCCCCTGCTTGCGTCTTGATGGTGAATCTGTCACCACATAGAGTCTTCATTTGGTGGTAGTTCATGTAGTTGTACTTGAAGTTCAGCATTAGTAGAGGAGGTTTGGATTCTTAGCTACGACTGACTTGTGGTTTTTCATCAGCCTGCAGAGATGCAAACTGGTTTCTTGTGGCAGGAACGGGAGCCGCAGCAGTGGTGAGGCTCGCAGCAGGTGCGGTGCGTCGCGGCTTTATAAAGCCATCCACATCGACGACAGTCTTTGACTAGCGATCTTCAGGTAAGCGCTCTACCTGGTCCTAAGGGACGGGAATGTAACCCGTTTCTTAGACTGCTCTTCCTTACAGCTTGTAGTTGCAGTCCTTTTCCTTGAAACAGCAGTATGGTCCTGCTGCATGAGTGTGTCTGCTTCGTCGTCTGATGTTGATTCAATATACCAGTCCATGTAGGGTTCATCCATGTTCGGTTGCCGGGTAGTTATATTTGCTTGTAGAGCCATCCGATTTGTATCCAAGTCCGTTTACGTCAGCCGGGTCGTCAACACAGCCACGGCTGCCACGGGCAAATGTGATGCCGTATGCGTCTAGCGCCAACTTCCAATACACGTTCTCTCGTACAGATGACTTCCGGTTCCACACCAATCGAGGTTTGTGTGGTTTTAATAAGTGCCGTATTCGTCCTGTGTTGTTTAACTATGGATGCAACAGTTCAAGAGATGGGATGATTAATACGTAGAGAAAATATAAATAGTTGATGGCTGTATGGCCAAAAAGTCTATCTTCTACAGCTGATTAAAAATAATACTTTAATAATTGTGCAGATTCTTAAGGTAGTACGGTTTTGTTTTCCTGGTCAACAAAATATGTATATAACTGTTAATTTAGCGATGGTCTGAGTTGTGCCACATTTTCAGTTGTCTTCAATAATTATGAAAATCTGGAAACTTATGTACGTCTTTTAAAACCACTCCATTTTAGACAGACTATTGATACCTTAAATGACAGGTATTAATGTATGTCCTACAGATTTTTTCACGTTATACTGAAACTGAGCTTATCGTTGCGGCACAATCTCAAGAAAACGTTATCAATCATGTACAGGGCGTTCGCCGGGAAACGCAACCCACTGTTAGCGCTACAAGGAAGAAACTGCTCCCGGCGAGCGAGCGCTCAGTTTCCGGCATTGTACGACCGTCGGCCGCGGACTATTTCATAATAATTACGCTTCATAAACTCCATAAACTTGTGTGCTAAGCATTTAAATGTGACGTAATTCATTAGCTTACCTTATAAAAGATGCTGGAAGTGTTGACCCTCTTGTGTAATGCACATTTCACATCTTCTGAACATATTTCGAGACACACGCTGCCCTAACTCACTTAATGATTTTTTGGGTGACTGTTCTAGTCGAAAAGCGATATCGTCAATTTTCTCCTCTGTGAGAATACGGTTGACCGACAGTCTCTTTTTGTTAAAAAATGAACCCGTTTCTCTTACTTTTTTAACCAGACGCAGAATTGTTGATTTAGCTGGCAGTAAAGCGCCAGGAAATTCGCGACGAAATTTACTGCGACACTTTTTAAACGACTTCTTCTTCACATATGTATCGTAGAGATATATTCTTTGTTGCAAATTGTAACGTACCATAATTTTACTCACACTCAAACATGGTACAGATTAATAAGAGTATGAAGCCCCAAACCAGCCAAACCGCAAAGAAACGTTTATTCACAACACTGATTAATAAGAGACTGAAGTCACAAACTATCTACAATGCAAAGAAACCGTTGTTAACAATGTAAGGGTCACTGCACTGCACTGTTGGGGCAGCGGAGGTGTTAAACAGTGAAGTGATTCACGGTGCCGTGTGGCGGAAACTGCTGGCACTACTGACCGAGCAAGTTGCCGACGGCAACAGACTGGGAGGGTAGCGTTTTCCGGCGAACGCCCTGTAGTTCCTATCCCCACTCGTTATATGTTTCTTTACGCGTGGACACAAAACCGCCAGTCCACCTTATTCGTCTCTTGAGTTAGATTAACGAGTCACGCTGAAGGCGAGTTTTCGAGCAGTCTCTTATCACACACGGAGGACGCAACTGTGCTGTTGTGAGGTAAGTCGTGATTGCTATGTCCTGTTCGTACGAATAGAAAATCGTTTACACGATGTAGGTTCATAATACACCCCGAGAATCCGTTTACAGCTTTTGGTATACGCATAACCGTACGTTCATTCTCTATAGTTTTCGTACAAGACAGAACTGAAGCACTTCAGTATCTAAAATCAAACAAAAATTAATAAATGTGCATTCCAGTTATATGTGTGCGTGATTAAGTTGCACAGTAGCTGAATATGACTATTTAAAATATGACTTTTAAAAAACAACCTCACATGCAGGACCACATTCACATAATTGTCAAGAAGGTTTTTAAAAAATGCAGGAATATACTCTGTTCAATTGTACTTGTACCAGGGGAGAATTATTAATGTTACTGCGAAGTAAGACTTTGGTGAGGTCGTGATAAATAATGTTTTCAGTCGATTGATACACTGTAACTTTACCATTAGTTTTGTACGTTTCATCTCTTTACGTGTATTGGATTCCATTGAATATACTAAATTCGCAGAAGAAGAATTATCGGCATTAACGAATGAAATCATACAACTTTACTTTTGGTGAAACAAGTGAGTTTAAGTCCTTCTGTACTGTTTAGAATATTTAATTTTGTGTTAATGCCTACTAACTGTTTTTTTAACGGTTTGAACCATTATACTGTTGAGTCATCTAATTTTACGAGCTTTAATTCTCATTGTGCAATATGCATGATTATCAGGAATCCGCTTCGCAACTCATAATCATCTTATCTGGGTAACAAGAGCTGTGAGATGTTTTCGTACGTATGTTGCAATATGCTGACAGACTCCAGAAACCTATCAGGATTCAGGAAGTTCGATACAGTCAGCGGCCTGGTAGCTCAGTGGCTCACAGGATGCAGCAGTACAAAAATTCTTGAAAGCACACTACAAAAGTAAAAGCAGAAGATACATCAAAGGACATATTAATAGTTTTTCCGAATTTATTGCATAACTTTGTGCAATGTGACGATGAAGATAATGTCAACATGGATTTCACAAGAGGCTCAAAGTTCAGTTGTAGTACTTGTGACTGCAGATCGAAATGTTTCATGGTCCCTAAAAAAATCATTACTTGCTGTGAGATACCTAGATCGCATATTCTACATAATTGGGGTATTTACCTTAACTGTAGCTTTTCTTCATGGCGCAGAGGATCAGCTTTGCACCCATATCTGTGATTAGTTACCAGCTTTGGTTTGAATTCTCCCAGCTTTGGTTTGAATCCACCTTGTGCATCCTGAAAATACAATACTTATCATCCTAATTCTTGATAGTCGGCCTCTATCATTCTCTCAATACTGATTTTATTTCTGCTTATCAGAAATCACCATATTCATTCTTCCATCCTTCCTTTTTTTTCCCTTCATCAGTGTTTCAACTCGTTTGATGTAATCCTCCATCCCTTCCTGTCGTGTGCTAACCTCTTCATCTCTACATATCCCCTACAACCCACGTCCTCAATTATGTGCTTCATATATTCTAAACTCTGTCTTCCGTCTTCCTCTACAGTTCTTACCATCGACTGTTCCCTCCACCAGCAAATTAACTAATCCAACATGTCTCAAAATATGACCTACCAGCCTGTCTCTTCTTTCTGTAAGCTTCTTCCACAAACTTCTTTCCTCACCCATCATTCCCGAAACTCGTTCATTTCTTACTTTGTCTGTCCACTTAATTTTCAGCATTCCTCTGTAGCACCACATTTGAAATGCTGCAATTTTCTTTATTTCCGGTATTCCTAAAGTCCATGTTTCGCTACCATAAAGTGCTGTGCTCCACACAAAGAGTTTTAAAAAGTTCTTTCTAATTCCCAGATCAATATTTGAAACTAAAATTTTTCTGTTTTTCATGAACGCCCTTTTTGCTAGTGCTATTCTGCTTTTAACATCCTTCCTGCTTCGGCCATCGGTTGTAATTTTGCTTCCCAAGTAACAGAATTCACTGAATCCAATCCTATTTTTATATTTAATCTACTAGTATTGGTATCATTTCTGCTACATTTAATCACTTTTGTCTTGATTTGATTTATATTCAGTCCAAAATCTTCCTTCAGTATTTTGTTCATGCCATTCAGTAACTTCTCAATATCCTCAGCCCTCTCTGCTAACAAGACAATGTCGTCAGCAAATCGTAGCATACTGATTTTTTCTCCCTGAAAACTTATGCCACATGGAAATTTTTCTTTGACATTCTTCATTGCTTCTTCTACATACAAGTTGAATATTAACGGGGATAGAGTACAACCTTGTCTCACACCCTTTTTAACTGATGCATGTCTCTCGTGATTCTCTACTTTTATTATAGCCACTTGATTCTTATATAGTTTATAAAGTATTCTTCTATCTCGATACTTTAGACCTGTCTTCTTTAAAATTTTGAACATCTTGTCCCACCTAACATTATCAAAAGCTTTTTCTAAATCAACAAATGTCATAAAAGTATCTTTGTTTTTCTTGATCCGCCCTTCATGTATTAATCTTAAAGACAGAATTGCTTCCCTTTTACCACGATTTTTCCTAAACCCAAACTGATCTTCACCTACTATCTCTTCTACTACCTTTCCCATTCTTCTGTATATTATTTTGGTCAGTAATTTTGAAGCATGTGATGTTAGACTAATGGTGGGATAATTCTCACATTTCTCGGCTTGTGCTTTCTTTGGAAGTGTGAAGATGATATTTTTATTAAAATCAGTTGGAATTTCTCCTTTTTCATAAATTTTTGTTATCAGCTTGAATAATCTTTCGATTCCATCTTCTCCTACTGATTTAAGAAGTTCTGCAGGGATCTCATCAATTCGAACTGCCTTATTTGCTTTCAAGTCATTCAGAGCTTTATTAAATTCAGTCCTCAAAATAGGATATCCTAAGTCATCAATGTTGACATCGCCTTCCTTTTCCATTACGCTATTGTTCAAGTCGTTCCCATCATATAGTTTCTCAATGTATTCCTTTCATCGGTTAGCTCTATCGTCTGAACATAAAAGAGGTTTCCCATCGGCAGCTTTAATGTTCACACCTCTTTTCTTCATTTCTCCAAAATTCTGTTTGATCTTCCTATATGCAACATCTATCTACTTTACCTACGACCATTTCCTTTTCTATTTCTTCACACTTTCCTTGTAGCCATTTTTCTTTTGCTTTTCTGCATTTCCTGTTTATCTGATTTCTAATCTGCCTGTATTGCTCCCTTCCTTCTTCGACCTGAGCTTTTTTGTACCTTCTCTTCCGATCCATGAGTTCCAAAATTTCTTCTGTGATCCAAGGTTTTCGGGCAGCTTGTTCCCTAAAACCCAGCGTTTCTTTACCAGCTTTCATTATTTCGGTCTTTAATGCATTCCATTCGTCCTCGGTTGAGCTCCTTTCAGAGTTACTTCTTAGTCTACCATTTCTGCAAATTTTTCTCTCGTACTAGATTGTTTCAGCTTATTGACTGCCAGTCTGTTCTGCTTATGCTGCTTCCTTATTCGCTTGAATTTCAGCCTGCACTTCATCACTATCAAATTATGGTCTATGTCTGCTCCTGGGTACGCCTTACAGTCTAGAACTTGATTGCTGAATCGCTGTTTGACCATGATATAATATAGCTGATATCTGCCTGTATCCCCAGGACGTTTCCAGGTGTATATCCTCCTTGCATGGTTCTTAAACAGTGTGTTCGCCACTACTAGCTTTTATCTTTCACAAAATTCTAACAACCTGCTTCCTCGTTCATTTCTTTCTCCTAGACCAAAACTTCTTACAGTATTACCCTCTTTTCCCTCTCCCACTATCGCATTCCTATCACGCATGATTATTAGATTTTCCTCCCGCTTCACATATTGGATTAATTCTTCAATTTCGGTGTACATTTTCTCTATTTCTTCGTCATCTTCCTGTGACGTTGGCATGTACACTTTGTCACATTACGATAGATTATCGGACCTTTCAATCTTTATGTAAAGTCGATTAATGGGTGTGAGGCTGACTATTGATCTCAACGATCGAGAGGAGTGTCGCTGATCTATGGCGGGAGGTCGAATGTTAAGTGAGAGGGCGGGTATGCATGGTTGCAATGAACAGTAAAGTATTCTCGTGTTAAAAGAAGTTTCGTTCGCGCTACCGCGTCGGATGAGGGCTGGCTGTCGTTTTCGTAACGCCTGTTGAAGCCATTCACTCGAAGAAGAAGTGATTAGTCAGTTTGATTGTTGTGAGATTAGTGTTAAAATCCGCAATCATCGTGGTTACAAGTTACGCTCTTCCGCGTCGGTGTAATTATCTCTGGCCGGCGTTTCGTAGCCAGTAAGCTACCTGCGAATGCTGAGTGAATACTAAAAACGCTGAACTGCTTTTACTAGTGTATTTCGATCCCTGTAATATAACGAAGAACAGTGTTGTTCTATTTGTGGAAGGTTAAGAACGCTTGCACTCGATACGGACTTGCAATCTTCATGAACAATTATTCAGGGTAGTCATTAATTCTTCTTGATGACAAACTAAATAAATATGATTTGGTGGTCGGTGGTGAAAATTTTGTGCAATAAATAGTGTTTTGGTGCTCAACATACTTCTGCGTGTGTATCGTTCACTTAAAAATATTGGTAGAGCATTTCCACCCTCCATACAACCAGGCGGCCGTGTTAATCATTCCTGAAATTTCTTTTATTAACGAAGCACTGATAGCCGAAAAGCAAGGTCAAATCAGATAGACGATAAGTGGTGACTGTACTAAATAGTTATCATATCTAAAAGCAAGTTATTATATTAAAACCTTATATTTCCACAACTTCTACTAACGTGGTTGGGACGGGCTTAGTTTCTAACCTCATCAAAATAATCCTGTCACTAAACTGTTCATAATAACTTACCCGTTTCCCTACTCTCATAGTCATTACAAAACCTACACCAGTAACTCCATTGACAGCTTGTGTGCTAACTATTCTGTGTTCCCCAGACCAGAAATCCTGTTCGTCCTTCCATTTAATCTAGCTAATCCCAACAACATCTAACTTAAGTCGTTCCATCTCCCTTTTTAGGTTTCCTAATCTACCTGCCCTATTCAGACTTCCAACATTCCACGCTCTGACTGGTAGAATGTTTCTATCCATTCTGATTACTCCTCCCTAAGCAGTCCCCACCCGGAGATCCGATTGGGGGACTATTTTACTTCCGGAATATTTTACCCAGGAAGAGGCCATCATGATATATGTAATTTGAGAGGATTACATGTCCTCGGGATACCTTTTGGGTCTTTAATGCTGTGGTTTCCCATTGCCTTCTGCATCCCCATGCCGTTGATCATTTCTGATTCATTCGCCTTTAGGGGCCGTTTCCAACCCCAAGAGCAAGAGGGTGACCTGGATCACTCCCCGCTCTTCTGCCCTCCTTTCGGAGGCCGTTGGCAAGCAGTGGGTGACTCCTTACACTGGGAATCTTTCAGTTGCCATAACCTCGTCCGTGTATACAGGGTGCACCACGTGAAGGAGAGGTTGACATTTGGTTGGAAAAGGCTAGTATAGTCTGTCCCAAACGCTTACACCGTCTTCCGTTCTACAAATTTTAAAACTCAAGCCAATAAACTTCCATAGAATACATATTACTTTATATATCTATCACAGCCGCTGTAGCAATATTTAGCACCATTTTACTATAGGCAATTTGTCATCTTTTGAATCTTGTAGTGTCCTTCATACTCTGATTCAGTCTCTCATATGATGTAAAATCTTATATCATCATCTTGTCTTGCCTTGTTCACAACATTTTTATTCCATGGTGTCGGTTGATCTATACCACTCTCAATATTCAATGGCAATACTTATATTAATATTCATTACATCAAATACATTACTAACGTCACCTCATTATGTCTATCATAAAAACAGGAGCGTTATATATTCACCGTAGATATGTCGGCTATCGGTGTTGCGCAGCTCGTAGTTTAGACTACACAACTTGCCATAATTATTAAGATTTATGCAAATCAAATCACTTACATGTATCTCTTTTCATAAAACCATAGACTGAATCTTAATCATATTTCTTACTGACTTCAAATCATTACTATATCCCTCAGTCCCTTACTCAGTACCTGGCATTCAAAGCCAGCTTGAAACATGTAGAAGCTACCTGTCTCTTGATGAAGACAGCAGAGCAGCTATCGAAACGCTGGGTTAGCGACACCACCCAGCTCAACACCCGAGAAGATTATATTTCAACTCATGGCAGAAGCAGAAATGATATTAAAAGCAGAATGGCAGTAGCGAAAAAAAACCTTCTTGGAGAAAAAGGAGTTCTTTAAGTGTCAAATATTGATCTATGACTCAGAAAGAACTTTTAAAAATACTATGTGTGGAATACAGAACTTTATTGTTGCGAAGTATGGATTTAAGCAGTACTAGAAAGAATGAAAATCGATGCATTTGAAATGTGCTATAGAAGGATGCTCAACATTAAGTGGGAAGATAATGTAGGAAATGAACGTCTTTTGGAGGCGACGTGTGAAGAGAGAAGACTGTGGAAGAGTCTTACAGAAAGCAGAGACAGAATGTGGGTGACATGTTTAGACATGCGGTATTGGTTAATTTGATACTGAAGGGAACAATCGAAGAACTACAGAGGAAAATAGAGATTTCAATATATTAAGCATAAAAATTAGTATAAATGGGGAAGTGAATGTTGAGATGAAGAGGTTAGCGCAAGATTGGGAGAAAAGATTAAACCAGTCGAGAAAATTTTGACAGAAAAAAAAAGCTGTGAATTCAGATTTGTACAACCTGAAATAGATTAATTATCACTCTAAGAATTCGTAATTTGCCTCCTTTATGTTCACAATACTGATTTAGTCTCAACTCAAAATTAAACAACGTTTTTATTCCTCCGTCATTCAAATTTTAATACCTAAACTTAAAAACTTCCATAGAACATACTATACTATATATACTTAACACAGCCGTCGGCACAATATTTACCAACATTTTACTATAGACAATTCGTAATCTTGTAGTGTCCATAGTTATATTGAAAATGCCTTACATCGACCATCTTTCCTTGCCTTGTTCATGCAGAATCCTCCACGTTCTCCGATGTCCGTTCCACCAACTTTCCAGGAGCTTTATAAAGATATTTAGAAACCGATTAAGCCTCCCGGAGCAAATAACGTTGTCCTAGAACTCATTCGAAGTAGTGGATTACCCCTGAAAACCAGGCTCTTCCATCCGAATCTTCTCACGTGGGAAACTGAGGTGGTTCCCCAGGAAATGAAAAACACCACGCTACCATGTTCAAAAAAGGGGATCGAAGTATTTTTGAGAACTATCGTGGTATCTCTCTTTTATCTATAGCGGAAAAGACTTTTGCTAGGACCCTGCTGAATCGCCTCCAAATTATCGCAAAGAGAATACACCCAGAATCTGAATGTGGATTCCATAGATACAGGGCCACATAAGATATGATCTTATGCGACAAAAAAGTGTAGAGAACAACAAAAGCCTCTCTTTTTGGTGTTATATGACTTAGAGAAGGCAGTTGATACCGTCCCCATATATGTGCAAGGTCGTTTTTTTAGACTTTTTTTATGATTGATTAAAGCACACTATGATGGCAGGATGGCAAGATTGTTCAGGATCCTAATCAATGTAAGATATCAGAAAAATTAATAATCACAAATGATTTAAAACAGCGTTGCCTACTTGCTTATACACTTTTTACAATGTATTTGTCAGCTATGCTGTATGAAACATTCATCTACTTCCTATCTGTGCGATGTAATCAAATATCGGTTTGAGAGAGGACTCATCAAGATTAGCTAGTCTCAAACAGATAGTCGATATCTAGTACTCAGATGACAAAGCCTCTCTAGCTCTTACTCCTGAGAAGATTCAGCAGTCCATTAACCACTTCAAGTTTGCGTACTATCGATTTAGCCTGACCATCCACACTCGAAAAACTAAAGCGTTTGCTCAACCTTCACCTGAATCTACCATCGAAAAACTTTGATATTATTATCTCCGCCACATCCCTCGAACAAGCAGACTACTTCTTCTACCTTGGGAGCGTTCTCCCAACACGTTGTTCCTCGGAAAAAGATGTAGAAAACAGATTTCGGGCTGTATTCGTATCATATAGTCATCTTTACCGACGGATCGTCCTGAACAAAGATGTTAAGCCATGCATCAAGATGCTGGTGTACAGAGCCGTTGTCACCACGTTACTGTACGGATGTGAGACATGAACCATTTATCGCCACAACATTAAAATTTCACCAGTAAAAACTTGGCTCCATTATGAACACAAAATGTATATTTATAAAACCCTTCGCACACTCAATCGCGCGCAGCACCTACAACTGTAGACGATTATTTTAAGCCAGGACTGACCTGATAAGCCATTAACGACACCCACTTAAACAAGTGTCTGCAAGCGAGGAGAATAGATTCCGTAACGAGCATTGGCCGACGACGACAACGACTCGCCGTTTTATTCCACGGATTCGGTGGATCTATACCGCTTTCGAAATTCCATGCGCCGCATCTTTGCTTAAATATATACTTATAATAATATTCATTATTGTGTTACATCAAATACATTACTAACATCTGCTCGTTATGTCTATCATGAATAAAAGAAGTGTCGCAATGCTCTTAATATCACCTATTTATCTAGTAAAGATGCTTTCTGTATGAAAGAAGAGACAGGATGGTAGGTCATATTTTGAGACATGCACGATTGGTTAATTTGTTAGTGGAGGGAATAATCGAAGGTAAGAACTGCAGAGGAAGACAGAGATTAGAATATATGAAGCAGATAATTGAGGACGCGGGTTGTAAGGTGTATGTTGAGATGAAGAGGTTAGCGGAAGATAGGAAGGGATGGAGGATATCATCAAGCAAGTCGAAAAACTGATGACAGTTAAAAAAAATGCTTTGTATACGGAACTCTCCGTGGTTCAACACAGTGCAGTCGGTCCCTGAGGAATATAAGGCCCTCCGCACACGGCGCGTTTGCCAAGCGATGCGGACTCGTCTCGTACTCGTCGCGTCCGAACTTCTTACGGAACGCTGTGGGGAGCCGCCAACGGGGCGATTCCCGTGCGATTCGTACTCGGCGCGAACTCGTCTCGAGCGGCGTGCGTCTCGTGCGATCAGTTTGGAAGTTCGCGCGTGATGCACGAGACGAGTGGGACGATGGAGGCTTTTAACATTTTCTTTGTCAGTGAAGTAGAGAAACAGCCTGTTCTGTATAATTATACGCTTGCCGGGTATTCGAGAAAGGACTGCACTGAAAGAGCATGGAACGAGGTTTCAATGGCAATAAAGTTAACAGGTATGTCTTTATGTATATAAAAATCTCGTGTCACGATGTTCTTCCGGGATGAACTCAGAAACTACATAACCGATTTAGATGAAATTTGGCTTACTGTGTGTAATTTAGTCCAACTTAAAAGATAGGATAGTTTTTGTTTGGATTATAGACCTCAATATTTATTATTTGCGAAATAAATGTTCATTAAATGTTTTTTATGGGACAATGGTTTCTAATTATTTGTAAGCCACCAAGGCTAAGCGGTCTGCTGGTTTAGTGGTTAGGGCGTCTGACTGGAGATGGAAAGGTCCGCGGTTCGAGTCCCTGTCTCGGCCGGGATTTTTATAGATACTTAACCCGGCATTAACCTCCGGCGCAGCATGCTGCGTGAGGTGAAATACGCCAGGACGGTACTGTGGTTCGGATTCGACGTTAAAATGTAGGTCCCCTGTACCAGGCAGGATGGGCGGGCTAGATAAAGGCGGCTACGACAGGGGCGGAATGCCCAGCCAGTAGAAACTTTGTCACAAGGTAATTACGACCACACGAAATTATTATTATGGTTCCATAAGTTTCTAACAGATGGCGATGTGTTAACTTATCGATACAACACTTGGTTAGCTAGGTTGGGTAATCATCCAGTAGAAGTAGATCACGTTCTGTTTCAATTTATTTATGCTACAGTTTATTCCTAACAGATGGCGGTGTGTTAATTTATCGAACCATCCAGTAGATGGCGTTGTATTTCGATTTATTTATGCTACGGTCTATTCCACGCCATATGTGTGAGTTTCTTCAATTTTAATTGTGCTGTGTATTGTGTTATAATTATATTGTATTGTTGTTCATCGTTTGTGTGTCTTTATACCTAACGACAAACTAATTACACACATGAATATAACATTGAAGAAAACGTTACGATAAATTCGAATCGTGTAAGTATTTCTCTCTAGCTTATCATTTTTTTTCTTCTTTTTGTTAATATCAGCTAGAGACCACGTGCCAATTTCAATTCCTCTCCTGTTGTTTTTTCTTTCTTCCTCCCCAGTACTCCTTCATTATTGCACTCCTCTCTACCTTTGAATCCTGCCATACTCAAAGTCTGCTATCGAAAAATTTTTCTTTTCATACAGTTCACTGGTATTATTTCGTTTCAAATCTTTCTAAACCTCTTAAAAGCCTGGTGTCATCCATGCTATAAATGTATCGAAAAAAATATCATTCTTCTTTTTCTGTTATTTTTTCAATGTTATTATATATTTCCTCATTAGTTCTTAACTTCCATTTTACTGAATTTTTCAATGGACCAAAACATTCCGGTTTCATCACTGTATTATAGTGTCTTATTTTAATGCTTTCAGAAAGGCACTTTTTGTTGTAATTCAAATATTTTTCAATGAAATGTCGCCAAAGAATCTAACCTCGACAATGCGTGTAGCAGAGAGGCACGACGCACGACGAGAGAGCTCATCAATCAGCAACACAAATCGCGGCAAGTAAGGAAGTTCAAAGAATCAGGACAGCTGAGCGTCGTATGCAAGAATCTCAAGAACAGCGTGATGAACGTCGGTGACAGAGTATATCGAGAACAAGAGCTGCACGAGAACAGCACATAGCTACATTTAGAGAAAGAGAACGAGAGAGACAGTAAATCAGCCGTGCTTTAACACGTGTATCATTTGTTCGTCTTGCATTCCAATATGCACCAACCATTGATTACTCTGAACATTCAAAAATTGTAATCGGTGCAATGGACAAAGTATGCCAATATTATCAGGCGTTGAAATTCCGCAATGAAGCAGCCGGCATGTGTTGTGCATCAGGAAAAGTTGTATTATTACCGCTACCCAATCCGCCAGAACATTTACAATCCTTCTTGCTGACGAATCAAACGATTCGAAATTATTTCTGCGCAAGACACGCAAATTCAATTCTTGCTTCCAGATGACGTCTTTTGGGGGCAGCAAAAATTTTCTATCTTACATCTGATGGACGTCATTTTGTAACTAAATTCAAAATACAAGTACAGGTGTACCATAAGATTGGGTCGTTGATACCGATGCCAAACGATGAACCGAAGTTTCTCCAAATCTATTGGAAATTGTGAGGAACGCTTGAAAATTAGGTGCCAGTATAATTTAACCGAACAAGCAGAAGAGAGAACAACTGTGGTATTGTTGGAATTTTTTTTGGAAAATAATAATAAAATTATTCAAACTATTCAACTATCAAATTGTCACCAAAGCTGACAAATTACCATCAGGAGAACACGCTGGCAGGTTCAACGCGCCAACCGTAGATGAAGTTGCAGTTTTTATGGTTGGTGACTCAGTTTATTAAACTCACACGTCAAGATAGAACTGTTAGTATAATTTCGGATCTACACCGTTCGTATGACGCACTCCAGTATCATCATATATATTATTTCTATAAGGTATTTTTTTGTCACAAGCCTGTATCTTCCTTAATACTTAAACGAAATCAATGAATGAGGTGTCATTTGAAAGCTTATGGTCTTCACTTTGGTCACATCATATTTTAAGAAAGGGGACATCCATTAATTACGTGAGGTGAAATAGGGGGGGGAGGGGTCCGGCGAAATCTCACCAGATCTCACCAAGGGGGAGGGGGGTTCTACGGAAATCTCACGTGAGATTTTGCGAAAAAAATTTGGACAGTAGAGTTAAAAAAAAATCTACAATTTGTGCCAAAGTCGATTTTTAGGCGTCAAAAAATGAGGCTTTGACCCCAAAAAAAAAAGCTCAACAAAAGTTTCCAGTGCTATTTCTAGGGGGGGTTCTCATGGACCAGATCTCACCATAGGGGGGGGGGGGGGTACCGGCCAAATCTCACGAAATCTCACCAGGGGGGAGGGGGGGGGGTCCAGAAATCCGGAAAAACACCTCACGTAATTTGTGGATGTCCCCAAAGGAAGTTTTCGGAATTCGACCCTTAAAGGGAAAAATTACAATATTTCTAAAATGTTGTTTCCTGTGTTACAAGTCATTTATCTCCCTGCATATCTATCTGAAATCGTTTAATGAAGTATTATTTTAAAGATTAAGATCTCCGCTTTAGTGACGTTATATACTAAGACAGATATTTTTCGGAATTCGAACCTTAAAGGGGCTAAAGTATCAATATTTTTGCAATGCGTTTTTATGTCACGACCCATTTATCTTCCTTCATATTTAACCGAAATAGATAAATGAGGTATTATATTAAAGACTAAGGTCTCCGCCGTGGTAACATTATATTTTAAGAAAGGAATTTTTCGAAATTCGACCCTTAAAGGGCAAAAAAGGCAATTTTTCTAAAATTCGTTTTTTGTGTATCGAGCCACTTATCTCCCTGTGTATCTAACAAAAATCGATAAATGAAGTAGAATGAAGAGGAGTTATGTCTCAGCTTTGTGACATCATATTTTAAGAAAAAATGTTTTTTGAATTCAACCCTTAAGGGGAAAAAGTATAAATGTTTCTACAACGGATTTTTGTGTCACGAGTTATTTATCTCCCTTGATATCTAACCGATATAGATAAATGAGGTATCATATTAAACGGTAATGTCTCCGCCGTGGTAACATTATATTTTAAGAAAGGAATTTTTCGAAATTCGACCCTTAAAGGGCAAAAATGTCAATTTTTCTACAATGCTTTATTTGTGTTTCGAGCCATTTATCTTCCTGTATATCTAACCAAAATCGATAAATGAAGTTGGTTTATGAGGAGTTATGTCTCAGCTTTGTGACATCATATTTTAAGAAAATATGTTTTTGGAATTCAACCCTTAAGGGGAAAAAGTATAATCTTTTCTACAACGGATTTTTGAGTCACGAGTTATTTATCTCCCTTGATATCTAACCGTTATAGATAAATGAGGTATCATATTAAAGGCTAATGTCTCCGCCGTGGTAACATTATATTTTGAGAATGGATTTTTTCGTAATTCGACCCTTAAAGGGCAAAAATGTCAATTTTCATGAAATGATTTTTTTTTGTGTGTTTCTAGCAATTTAATTCCCTGGATATATAACCAAAATCGATAAATGAAGTAGTATTATGTGGAGACATGTCTCAGATTTGTGACATCATGTTTTAAGAAGGAATGTTCTTGGATTTACACCATTAAAGGGAAAAAGTATAATTTTTTCTACAACGGATTGTTGTGTTACTAGCCATTTATCTCCCTTGATATCTGAGCGATATGGATATATATATCTTTGTCATGGTCACATTATATTTTAAGAAAGGAATTTTTTGGAATTCGTCCGTTAAAGGGCATAAATATCGGTATTTCTAAAATACTTTTATTGTGTCTCAAATCATTTATCTCCCTTGATAATTAAACAAAATTGATAAACGAGGTATCATTTTACAGATTGTTGTCTTCGTAAGGTCTTCGGTTCCGTTAAACCACATTTTAAGAATGAAATTTTTCAAAATTCTACCCTTAGAAGACAAAAGTATTAATATTTCTATAACGCATTTTTCTGCCGCGAGCTATTTACTTCCCTTGATACCTAACCGAAATTATTAAATGAGGTATCGTTTTAATTATTAAATTATACGCTTTGGTCACATCATATTTTACGAAAAAACTTTCTCCAAATTCAACCCTGAAGGGGAAAAAATACCATCATTTCTAAAACTTTCTCTTTACCTGACTTGAAAACTAACTGAAATCGGTAAATGAGGTATCATTTTAAAGAACAAGGTAGCTGCTTTGGTCACACCATATTTTATAAAAGGAATTTTTTTGGAAGTCGACCCTTAAGGGACAAAAGTATCAATATTATTTCTACAGCGTGTTTTTTTTTTTTTTAAATTACAAGCTATTTATCTTTTTCGATACCTAGCCGAAATCGATAAATATCGTATTGTTTTAAAGATTAAGGTCTCCAGTTAGGTAAAATTATAAATTAAGAAAGAATTTTTCGAAATTTGATGCTTAAAGTGGTATCGCGTATGAGACAGTTCAGAGCCAAGTGTCTAGATTGCAGCAGCAGATATCACAGAGGTGTCAATAAACTGTTTTTATTCAATAAGTAGCTTTTCGGATATTTTTTTTTCTGTTGCGGAAACACTTTCGTTTTGCCATGCAATTCCTATGTAAACATTTTCGCACAGCAACAAATATCGCAGAGATGTTGATATGTTGCGTGTATTTTGTTCTGGTTGGTTGTATTCTGTTAAAGTCAGTGATAGTTTGTCGTAAATAAAGAGTGTTTTAAATTTTTCTAATTGTTTCGTAATATGCTGTAAGTATTTTGATGCGTAATTATTACGCTAAAAAATAGTATATATATATTTGATACAAAAATACTGTTCTACTTTTCATTATATTTCAAGCATTGAACCTCACTATTCATCGCATTTTATTAGCGAAATTTTCGCACGGGTCGTCTAGTCCACTGATATTCTAGCAAGGGCAGAATGAATATCACATCAACATCAAACAGCGTGATCCAGTCGCTGGTAAATTTAATATTCAACTATTTAATTCGTTATATTATTAGTACAGTAGACCCGCGGTTTTCCGACCAGGGGGTGGATTATAGCGCGCCCACTATATTGATTTCTTATTCTTTTTTACTATTTAATTTATTATTTTTTTAGTTAATTAAACAAATAAAAAAGTTACTTCAATGAATTACTACGCCCCCCGATTGATGATTAGACGTAATTAGGATAACTATATCCTTCGATTTCGTCAACTGTGCCATCAATACCTCGTGGATATGTACGCCAAGGTTGAAAACAAGCAGTTGCGATTTATTCGATACAACCAGGCTAAATTACGATCGGAGGAATACATCCTCTTACGAGATACTGTTATCGGCAATATTTATGAAAATTTAAACGCCAATGATATCGGTATTGCATTTATTTTACCTTCAAGCTACATCGGCAGTCCACGGAACATGCAGGAATGTATACAAGATGCGATGACTTACGTACGTCATTATGGTCGTCCAGATTTGTTTATTATATTTACATGTAATCCGAATTGGGAGGAAATACAAACTTTGCTATTACCAGGCCATCAGTCAATGCATGGTGTCACGACACGACACGTGTGTTCAAACAAACATTAAAATCATTGATTGATTTAATCGTAAAAAAATAGGTTTTCGGTAACACACGTTGCTATCTGTATTTGATGGAGTGGCAAAAGCGAGGTTTGCCTCATTCACACATTTTGATTTCGCTTGAAGTTAAAATCCGTCCAGAAGAAATTGATCAAATAATTTCAGCCGAAATTCCGGACCCATTAATTGATCAAGAATTGTTTGATATTTTTACCAGTCACTTGATCCACGGACCATGCGGTGCTTTTAACATGACATCGCCATGCATGGAAGGTGGAAAATGTAAGAAGCGTTTTCCAAAGGAATATACGAATGATACTATTACGGATATCGACGGTTGTATCGCCGCAGAAACGCTGAGAATGGTGGCCAAACATTTACAATGCGAATGTCAAATTCTAGAAACCAAGTTGAAATTGACAATCAGTGGGTGGTACCATACTCACCATTGCTTTCAAAAACGTATAAGGCTCATATTACTGTCGAGTTTTGCATTTCTGTAAAATCCATTAAGTAAGTTTTGCAAATATGTTAATAAAGGCAGTGATTTGGCCGTATTTGAAGTTCAAAATGTAAATAAAAATGACGAAATAACACGATACCAAATAGGTAGATACATCAGCAGCAACGAAGCTATCTGGCGTATTTTTAGTTTTTGCATCCATGAAAGAGACTCTTCCACCCAGCATCTTGCAATACATCTTGAAAACGGTCAACGTGTATATTTCACCGAAGAAAATATTTTCCAAAGAGTACTTGAGCCACCAAAAACGACAAACCACAAACTGAATTTTTCACATTGTGTCAAAAATCTGATGTGTTCCGCCAATTCGCAAAAACATTATGATATACCGATGTTCCAAGCTATTTTTCATGGAACAAATTAGGTAAAAAATGGTAGCCACGTAAACAAGGAGAACCACATCCTTCGATCGCAGGCATATTCAAAGCCAAGACATTAGGACGACTTTCCACAGTGCATCCAAAACAACGTGAATGTTTCTTTCAGCGTTTGTTATTGGTGAATGTTACCGGATCAGCTTCTTTCGAATTTTTACGAACAGTTAATGGTCGAGTGTTCAATTCATGTCGAGTGTTCAATACATGTCAAGATTCATGTCGCGAGTTGCAGCTGCTGGTAGACGACAATCATTGGGACCTGACACTTGCTGATGCAGCGTTGACAGCCACCTTGAATAGTATTCGTCAAACTATTTGCAATTATTTTGACAACATATTATCCAGCACAATCTTCGAGTTTGTGGGAAAAATATAAAAACAATATGACTGAAGATATACTAGAGCGAGTTAAAAAAAAAAAAAAAAAAAAAAAAAAAAAAAAAAAAAAAAAAAAAAAAACAATGTCGAAATCGAGATTTCACACCAGAAATGTATAATGATTAATGAAGCATTAGTGTTAATCGAAGATTTATGTAATTTAATTTCAGATTTGCCACTTAATCATTATGGTATGCCATCACCTGATCGACCGACAATTATTGCGAATAATGAGCCATTACTGACAGCAGAACAAAAAAATATTTATAATCGGATTATGCTGACTGTTGATGCTGAACAAGGCGGTTTTTTTTTTTTTCTTGGACGCGCCAGGTGGAACCGATAAGACATTTGTAATATCGCTGATCCTTGCGAAGGTGCGGTCGCAACAGAAAATTGCATTGGCAATTGCATCGTCAGGCATTTCTGCCACTTTGTTAGATGGTGGGCGAACCGCACTTTCAGCATTTAAGCTGTCACTAGACATTCCTAACAAACCAAACGCAATGTATAAACATCAAAAAGAAAAGTGGAATGGCTGCAGTGTTGTAAAAGAGTTCAATTATAATTTGGGATGAGTGGATGATGGCTCATAAATATTCACTCGATGCATTTCATAGAACTGTGCAAGATTTGAAAGGTAACGATAAACTTTTCGGTGGTACTGTCCAACTACTGTCTGGTGGCTTCCGACAGACATTACCAGTGATTCCTCGCTCTACCTTTGCCGATGAGATTAACGCATGTTTAAAACAATCGTTTTTATGGCGGAATGTCGAGACACTTTGATTGACCATGAACATGCGAATACAGTTGCAAAATGATCCATTGGCACAAATATTTTATAAGAAATTGCTGGATATTGGAAAAGGTGAAATAGAACTGCATCGAAATACACAATACATCAAATTTCCAAACAAATTCTGCACTGTTGTTCACTCAAAAATGAACTAACTCAGCGTGTGTTCCTGGATATATCAAATAATTACTTAGATCATAATTGCATCAGTAATCGTGCTATTTTGGCAGAAAAAATGTTGATGTCAAAGAAATTAACTTCCAGATACAACAGTTGTTGCCAGGTGATCTCATGTCTTTTAAATCAATAGATACTATTGTAGATGAAAATTAAGCCGTAAATTTTCCAAATGAGTTTTTAAACTCTTTGGATATAACAGGAATGCTGCCACACAATCTCCAGTTAAAGGTTGTTTCACCGATTATTCTTCTTCCTAATTTGAATCCACCTAGATTATGCAACGGTACACGTTTGGTGATAAAAAGGATCACTGGAAATGTTCTTGAAGCAACTATTTTGACTGGAATGATTAAAGGAGAAATCGTCCTGTTGCCACGCATTCCAATGATACAGTCAGAATATCCAATACCATTTAAAAGGCTTCAATTTCCGATTCGTTTGGCTTTCGCTATGTCAATAAATAATTCTCAACGCCAAACAATGTCCGTTTGCGGCTTGGATTTGGAAAATACGTGTTTCTCCCGTGGGCAACTATATGTCGCCTGCTCACGTGTAGGTAAACCATTAAATCTATTTGTATTAGCAAAAGACAGGCTAACTAAAAATATTGTGCACCAATTAGCGCTTAGATAAATTAAAATTATAAATTTTAATAATTTAAAATAATGAAAATAATTGTTAAAGATGTGTGGCGGAAACACATCGTTACATACAGTTGTCAGCGCAGTTCCGTCGTTGTCGCGGCGGCTGCTAACGCAGTATCAACGATGCTCGCTGACCATAACCCGGGCAACGATAAAAACAACCAGAGAGAGAGAGAGAGAGAGAGTACACCGTTGGCGAGGCGTGCTAAACACGGAGTCTACATTGCCGCCAAGCTGGAAGTATTATTATTAACATTCGCATTGATTTGTTGTTTTAATGTAACGTGTATATGTGTATGTGTTGTTTATTGATTGCATTAAAGACATGATAAGAGTTTCGTCTTACAAATCGTGGACTACGATGTTGTTTATATGGGTAACGTATCCCCATAATTGGTGACCCCGACGACGAAAAACCCGAACTCTTTTGAATAATGGACCAACTTCAAGAACAACTACGCCAGCTACAGGAGCAAAATCACATTCTGCGACAGCAAATGCTTCAACAGCAACCCTCGCAATCTACAGTCTCGCAGGTTGGCACATCTGTTAACCGTCTTGCCGTGAAATTACCAGTTTTCTGGCCGGACAAACCGGCATTGTGATTTGCACAGGCAGAAGCACAATTTGGCATCGCGGGCATTACGCAAGATTTGACGAAGTACGCCTATATAATTTCACAGCTGGACAGCCGCTATGCGGCCGACGTGGAAGATATTATAATAAATCCACCTCCTGAAAATGTATATGAACACTTGCGTAACGAGTTAATTCGTCGCCTCTCTGCATCAGAAGAGCAGAGAGTTCGCCAGCTGTTAATGGAGGAAGAACTTGGTGATCGAAAACCATCCTAGTTTTTAAGACACTTAAGATCACTAGCTGGTGCCACTCAAATGCAAGACAATCTCCTCCGGCAATTATGGATCCAGCGCCTACCGTCACAGGTACAAGCTATCTTGCAAACTCAAGCTGACACACCACTAGACAAAGTTGCAATACTGGCCGACAAAATTATGGAAGTTTCTACACCTGCTCTGCACGCCGATGTTAATGCTATCGGCATGTTACCTGCTAATACCGAGGTAAGTCAGCTTGCAAAGCGCATAGAAGAACTTTCGCAGCAGTTGGCTACATTGCAAGCCTCGTTTCGCAATCGTTCTCGTTCTCGAAGCCAGCCCCCGAAGTCGCGGCACGCTCACAACAACCGTGATTCTTCGTCGCGTACTGACTCTCAAGTTTGCTGGTACCACCGCCGTTTTCACGGCCAAGCTCGCAAATGCCAACAACCATGTAACTTTCAGTTAAACCCCAACGGCAGCCAGTGATGGCGGTAGACGGCTGCCCAACAGGAGGTAACCGCCTTTTTGTCTTTGACAGAAATAGCAGACATAAATTTTTAATCGATACTGGTTCTGATTTATGCTGTTTCCCGAAAGATTTTCTAAAAGGGCGTCATCAACGCAACAAATATGAACTTGTAGCGGCAAATGACTCTACTGTTCATACCTATGGCACTTTGTTTCTCAAGCTGAACCTCGGATTGCGGCGCGATTTATCTTGGAGATTTATAATAGCTGATGTAGCTGTTCCTATCATAGGCTCCGATTTCCTTGCACATTATCACTTGCTCCCGGATTGTCACAACAAGCGTATCATTGACAGCTTGACAGGATTGTCAGTGCCTGTACAGCCGGCTAACTGGAAGCAACCTAGTGTGAAATCACTAAAGGCCACTACAGTTTTTCATGAAATATTGCGAGATTTCCCAGATCTCACGCGCCCACCTGGAATGCCGAGAGAAATAAAGCACTCTACTGTACATTTCATTCGCACAACACCTGGACCGCCTGTCTCTTGTCGTGCTCGTCGCCTCGCTCCAGACCGTCTTCAGATTGCTAAGAAAGAATTCGAAGCAATGTTAATGGAGGGCACTGCGCGCCGCTCAGAGGGACCATGGTCCTCGCCTCTTCACCTGGTACCAACGAAAGACAAGGGTTGGCGTCCCTGTGGAGACTATCGAGCTCTCAATGCGCGGACAATTCCAGATAGGTATCCACCTCACCATCTCCATGATTTCAGCCACCAATTGCGTGGATGCACCATTTTCTCTGTCGTCGAACTAGTCAAAGCCTACACTCAGGTTCCTGTGAACCCAGACGACATTCCAAAGACAGCAATTATTACACCGTTTGGACTTTTTGAGTTTCCGTTTATGTCTTTCGGGTTGCGGAATGCCGGTCAAACCTTTCAGCGATTCATTGATGAAGTTCTATCTGGCTTAGACTTCACCTTCGCCTATGTAGACGACATATTGGTATTCTCTAAAGGCCCTGAAGAGCACGAGCGCCATCTGCGATCAATTTTCCAAAGACTGTCATCTTATGGGATTCTCGTTAACGCTTGTAAGAGTGTTTTAGGCTCTCCAAGTGTTACCTTCTTGGGATACGAAGTCTCTGCCGCTGGCACTCGACCACTACCAGATCGGATCAGCGCTCTGCAAAACTTCCCCATTCCACAGACAGTCCGTGAACTCAGACGCTTTTTGGGAATGGTGAACTTTTACCGCCGTTTCCTACCTTCAGCAGCAGAATACCAGGCTTCTCTCCACTCGGCAGTATCCAACCTACGAGGCTCTCAACCTGTACCTTGGAATCAGAACCTGGAAAGCACGTTTAATGCCTGCAAAGCCAGCCTTGCCAAATCGACGCTACTAGTTCATCTCGATCTCAACGCACCTCTAGGATTGTTTACTGATGCATCCAACACAGCTGTAGGGGCTTGTCTACAACAGCACGTAAACGCTACGTGGCAGCCTTTAGCCTTCTTTTCTAAGAAGCTTTCATCAAAGCAATCAGAATGGCCAGCGTACTATCGCGAGTTACTCGCTATCTACGAGGCCGTTCAACAATTTCGGCACTTCTTGGCAGCCCACCAGTTTACAATTTACACCGATCACAAGCCACTTACTTACGCGTTTCAGCAACGCCGTGACAAACTCCCACCTGTGCAACTGAATCAATTATCGTTCATTGAGCAGTTCACCACCAATATTGAACACATCGAAGGTTCTTCCAATGTAGTCGCAGACGCACTGTCCCGGGTGGACGGAATCGCAGACAGAACCTTGAACTTTTCCGCTCTGGCAGACTCTCAGAAGGACGATCCAGAAATCCGTTCTTTCATCAATGGCGAAACATCACTTAACTTGGAGCAAGTCCCAGTACCTGGCAGTACCACTATCCTCTTCTGTGACACCTCAACCGGAAAACCCAGGCCCTTTATCACCACATCAGTCAACAAAGCAACGACAACTACAGATCACGATACGCCGGACAACCCGAGAACCACAAGATCCGGTCACCGGGTAAAGTTCCCCAAACATCTTCAGCCGTAGCCTCATCAACTCCGTGGGGGGCTGGTGTGGCGGAAACACATCGTTACATTTACAGTTGTCAGCGCAGTTCCGTCGTTGTCGCGGCGGCTGCTAACGCAGTATCAACGATGCTCGCTGACCATAACCCGGGCAACGATAAAAACAACCAGAGAGAGAGAGAGAGTACACCGTTGGCGAGGCGTGCTAAACACGGAGTCTACATTGCCGCCAAGCTGGAAGTATTATTATTAACATTCGCATTGATTTGTTATTTTAATGTAACGTGTATATGTGTATGTGTTGTTTATTGGTTGCATTAAAGACATGATAAGAGTTTCGTCTTACAAATCGTGGACTACGATGTTGTTTATATGGGTAACGTATCCCCATAAATGTTTAAAAATCAACTTCATAGGCCTCATTTATAAAACTGAAATTTCAGTTTATATATATAAATAAAAAATAATTTATTTCATAAATATCAATTTTTATATAATTTCAATTAAGTAATTAGTAATAAAATGTAAATTATAATTTTTTATGATCGTTTGTCCTTAATTTCAACTCTCCGTAACTCTTTACCAATTACATTTGAATTTCCAAATCAACTACAATGTTTTTGTCTTTATTAGTGAATATTAATTTGACTACTTTAGGAAGTTTAGAATAACAATAATCCAACGTACTATAATTACTAAATCACAGCAACGCGTTACCGGGTCAGCTAGTAATAAGATATATTTTATTTTTTTATTTATTTTAATGGTTCATTTTTACTATCGTTTTATTCCAATTCACGTTTAACAGGCATTATAATCAAGAAAAATTACGTAAAAAATAAAAAATAAACTGAAGATGAGAAATGAATTGTACATAGTATTATTTTAGTACCAATACTTCCACTGCCAAGGTTGTGAAGCCTGTGGAGTGACAAAATACTTTGTTATTCTCAAAGAATTATCTGTTGATTGATCGTTTATTACTGGATGTGGAGCAACAAAACCGCCTTTTTTGAATAATAATAATACAAATTTTTCCTATTGGTTGTACTCCCTGGCTTCCCCTCATCCTTCATTCTTGGATACAGATCTACTTTTTTTATTTTTTTATTTGTGTACTGAAACAGTCCAGTCTCCTCTAGAACTGTGGTCCTGTCACGGAATGTTTTCTTCCATCCGTCATATCTAATGGCAACACTCAGGGGCTGGCGTCCCCCAAACACGAGCAGAATCTCCCCTGGGGACCGACACACACATGACGAGAAAAGAAACACGCACACATGTTTTTCATTCCGAACATTACAAGGTGAAGCTCTGAAATGGTTTTAAGTTCATTTCTGTTATTAAGATTACATCCAGATTTTGTTTTTGCAGAAATAAGTCTGGTTCATGTTTTTCTGTATTACCCCGCTTGCATTCAATATTGCTATATTCATGTCTCGTTTCGGAATCTGATTTCTATTGGCCATTATTGAAATAATGCTAATGCGCCTTGTAGTAGCGCTCCCAATTTCTCCCAGATATCACTGTAGAAAACTGAGGAATTTTAGCTATAGAATATAGCAATTTCCACTCGGAATAATTTTTCTCAAGCTTACAGCCATGTAATTTAATTCCACTCAACGCTGCAGAGCTCAAGGTTAACAGACGCACTTCCAGCAGGAAGCGAGCTCCCCACTATGGTAACTCAAAAAGCCCTTAGTTAGATGCTTTAACCCAATGGCACTAAATTGACGTGACTTACTCCACCTCTTGTCACAGCCCGGAAGGGCACAATGGAGCAGGCATTCGATGCAGTCTTGGACCCAGCCGCATGCCTCACCACATAGCTATCGACATGACGAATTTATTAGGTAACGGCTAATGCGTTTTATATCCATCTGCTGGCTTAGAAAGAATATTCCGAGTGACAGGATTTTATTGGTAAGAATTTTAATTCATGGGAGCTATTTTTATGGAGTATTTTCAGTTATTCCACGTGTATGTTTATGTATTCTTTTCATTGATTTTACTAAAGTCACTTTCATCTACATTTTTCACTTGTATGACTGATTTCCTGCTCATTACTAGCAATAGGAAATTGCAGAACATAATATCTCTGGACAAACAATCACATACCTTCGGTAAGACTACCCGAGGAGTTGTTGATCGAAGATGAACACAACCTATCTGTGGTGAATAACCGCTCGTTGACTACGTCACGTGCAATAACAATTTTTGTCAGTACCGTTTTTATTATGTCCAGTTTTCAGCTGAAAACCTGTTGCTGAAATCAATGGTCTGGTTCTCATCCAGTGATTTGTTTCCTGGAGTTTTGTTGTTTCCTGTTGTATGTTTTGTTTTTACTGTGTTGGCATAATTAATGTCTTGATGTTGAGAAATTCCCAGGGTTGTGTCGTCTTTTACTGGATAAAGTGTGGGAAAGTTTTGGTTTAATTGCAGTTTTCTTGGCTAGGTTGCTAATGCTCAATGTTTTCTTTTGCTTTTCTTCTAGCCATATTCCTATACATTTTTTCACCAAGAGCTTTCTGATATGTTGGATAACCTCGCCAAAACGCAGGGTAAACTTCACTGCAGTTGCCGCATTTGGATTTCGTTTCTCGTGCTTTCGGGCAGTTATTCACGTAGCCCCGAACATTTCACAGAACTACTTGTAAGGGTACAGTAGTTCGCGGTATGTCCAATCCGCTAACATCGTCTGCACTGTGACGGTCCTTCTTTGTCCTTGTACATCTCCACATGAATCCTTGCGTAATTGATTTCTCGTTCGTAATATACTTCTTGTGCCTCTATTGTAGGCGTCAAGGTTATACAGTATATTGTTAGAGGTATTAATTCATTCGACGTTTTATCTCTTGTCTTAATTTGGTGGATATTTTCTACTGGATATCCCCTTTTAGTTAAGGTTTCAACAATCTCTCTCATTTCCACATTTGGTGGTAAGCTCTTTATTAACACTTTTAATTGTGCTTTATCCGGTGTTTCATGTGTGTAGAATCCAATCTTTTTCTGATGTTGATAGTTTTTTACTGTGAAGTAGATCTCCATATTCACCATGTGATACTTAACGCTATCTCCTGTGTATACTTTTAGGTGACCTGCAAGTTGTTTCTTGATTTCTTCATTCAGTTTAAATAGGTTTCCTGTTTGATAGCTGACTATCGGCGGAGTATGTACTTTTCGTTGCTCCATCATCACTTGTGCTACTGTGCTATCGTTGTTCATGTTCTGTTCATCGTCATCTTTTCTGCTCTCCTCCACTGCCATTGCTGATAAACGGTTGGAGATTTTTATTTGATTTCTTGCGTCTGTTCTTGCCATTTTGATTTGTTTTTGTTTTCCGCTGCTCGTCGTTGTCTGTCCATGAAAGGTTAAAAGGATTGTTGATCTTGCTCACTCACACCTAGTACAAATGGATTTCCGTCATACTAAATACTGAGTACATCTCGTACCATTGCCTCCTCTTTTAATGTAGAAATGTCATCGTTTGTTGAGTATTCCATGTCGTACTCGTCATGTTCTTTAAGTAGCTCGTCGCCGCACAACAGAACTACAGTACTTCACTAATCGAGCCCTCCATTGTCTATGAAGCAGCCAATGTGAACTTGTCCATGCCAGACTTGTTAGTAGGATCTCTTGTTATCACCGCAAAGTATTCCCAAGATCCACTAACAGCCAATTCACTTGTCTTCAGTATAGTCGGTAAGAAATGCCGGGTCGTCAACGTCAATACTTACCAGCCTGCAGCGCGATCCAAATCCGAACTCCAATAATACCCACCGCGTTGTCAAATAGCACACTTTCCTGTTGAATGGCTGATACGCGAAATTCACGACAATTGATCTCACACAATCAACAATACGAACACACACATACCGAAATTTTACGTCACAATGTGCGATTGAATAATGAATTGTTGTCAGCCAATAAATAAGATGAAAGTATATGTTTGCATATGGATGAAATGTGACTGCGATTTTTGACGCCAAGCGATAACAGTGAATTGAGTTCCATGGGTTCCATATTATCGAGTACGTGATTATCGTACCCATTAGATCAAAGAATTCTTCAAGGAGTATCTTTTTTAACTAACGAGATGAGAAGCTGCGTTTTGTAAAGAGTGTAGAGTGGGTCAATAATTCTCTGCTCGTTACGCGTTTTTAAATTGTACTAGACGACCCGTGCGAAAATTTCGCGAATAAAATGCGATGAATAGTGAGGTTAAATATAATGTCACCAAGTTCAGTCATTACTCTTCATACTCCTACTTCATTTATCGATTTTGGTTAGAAATCCAGGGAGATAAATGGCTCGAAACACAAAAAACCTATTTTAGAAATTTTGACATTTTTGCGCTTTATGGGTCGAATTACGAAAAATTCCTTTCTTAAAATATAATGTTACCACAGCGGAAACCTTAGTCTTTAATACGATATGTCATTTATCTATATCGATTAGATATCAAGGAAAATATAAGGCTCGTGACACAAAAATACGTTGTAGAACAATTCATACTTTTTTCCTTTAATAGTTGAATTCCAAACACTTCTTTCTTAAAATATGATGTCAGCAAAGCTGAGACATTATTCCTCACAATCGTACTTGATTTATCGATTTTGGATAGATATCAAGGGAGATAAGTGGCTCGAGACACAAAAAACGCATTTTAGAAAAATTGAGTTTTTTGCCTTTTATGGGTCGAATTACGAAAAATTCCTTTCTTAAAATATAATGTTACCACGGCGGAGACCTTATTCTTTAATATGATACCACATTTATCTATATCGGCTAGATATAAAGGGAGATAAATCGCCCGTGACACAAAAATCGGTTATAGAAAAATTTATACTTTTTCCCTTTAAGGGTTGAATTCCAAACACATTCTTTCTTAAAATATGATGTCACAAAGCTGAGAAATTACTCCTCATAATCCTACCTCATTTATCGATTTTGGTTAGATATCCAGGGACATAAATGGCTCGAGATACAAAAAACGCATTTTAGAAAAAGTGACATTTTTGCCCTATAAGGGTCAAATTACGAAAAATCCCTTTCTTAAAATATAATGTTACCATGGTGGAGACCTTATTGTTTAATATGATACCTCATTTATCTATATCGTTTAGATATTAAGGGAGATAAATCGCTCGTGACACAAAAACGCATTGCAAAAATATTGATACTTTTGCCCTTTAAGGGTTGAATTCCGAAAACTTTCTGGCTTAATATATGACGTCACGAAAGCGGAGATCTTAATCTTTAAAACGATACTTCATAAAACGGTTTCAGATAGGTATCCAGGGAGATAACTGACTCGTAACACAGAAAACAGCATTTTAGAAAAATTTACATTTTTCCCTTTAAGGGTCGAATTCCGAAAACTTTCTTCCTTAAAATACGATTTAACCAAAGTGGAGACCATAAGCTTTAAAATGACACCTCATTCATTGATTTCGGTTAAGTATGAAGGAAGATATAGGCTTGTGACAAAAAAATACCTTATAGAAATAATATATATGATACCGGAACTCATGTTTCTGAACGCCGAAGATTCATAGCCAAGTGTTAATTAATTAATTAACCTGATATTCGCAAAATTTCTCATACCCTCCCCCATTTAATCAACCGAAATTTTTCTATGTCTTCTGTTTATCCAATAAATTTACTCTTTTTGGCATTTATCTTTGTTCTTTTTTTATATACTCAGACAGATACCTTATCCATACCATTATATAACTCCTTTTTTATATCCTACAACACACCAATGGGTAATCTGCAAATAAATTAACTTCTGATTGTTAATTACCACCACAATCAATGATTAGGGATCTGCAATGGTCCATAAACACTATCATTAGCGTGGTTCTATGATAAATACATTGCAAAATCCAATGCTACACTATCGACTTTGCTTTTCTTATCAATTTATTGTCCATAGCCAACCAACAATGATAAATTATCCTAAACTTATGTTGCTGAAATATAGACCACTTTCTTCCATCACAGACATTTCTGATATATTTTCAGATCAGGATCTCCATCAACTTACCAACTATTGTGATAAAATTAATCGATCTTTATTTCTCAACAATATTTAATCTCATCTCTCTTATGGATGGATACCACTATGTCTCATTTTCGTTCTTCTGGTATGTTTTCATACTCGGTCTGCATAAGACTCCTAACTATGCTACAAATTGTACCTATCGCTTTCATACCAGTCTCACTTTCACCATTTCCTTATAAAATGACAATGCTCTATTTATAACTTTTAGTCTGTTTATTTGAAGTTAAATGGAAAATTTCCTCTTCTGATATTTTCTATGTTGTCCCTGATTAAACGTATATAATGGTTTCATCAAACCAGCTGCTTCAAATAAGGACCTTTTTCTTAATTTTTCTTTTTGTTACCCATCTTTATCAAAAACTGCTTGAAGAAATTCCTGTCCTGTATAAAGCGACTAAGCATTGAACTAAGTTTAAATACACTTATGCGAAGTTGTTCTTTTTCATTATACATTATTTTTATTTTTTTCTAGCTCTTTAGTCTCGATCTAAAATGTCACGATCATTTCGCCCTGCATCATGATCATTTCCACAGATCTAAGATAATATCCTTTAATACCACTTGAGAGTCTCATATCCCCTTTATCTCCTCAGTTGATACCTTCCAATGAAATCATCACAAATGTAGATTACTACACAATTTTTCACCAATACCTTGCAGGAAACGTCAGTTACCGGCATATTTGCCCCATTATTTTAAGCAAATCTTCTTAAATTACCAGATTTCTGAATTCTCTAAAAAAATTCTTATATAGAAACTGCGCTCATTACATATCTAATAAATTTAAACTGTTTCTTTGGATTTCAAAAACTTGTGTACCTAAGCATGAAAAGATAACTTCTTTTGTGTCTATGATTCATTCTGATGGTAATTATTCTATTTGATTCTTTTAGATTTTATCTATGTTAATATATATCTTTTCTACGATATTTACGATGCCTCTATGTTTAATGAAAATTTGTGATGATTAATTCATTCCTCAATATTTTTGTTGTGTTTCGTTTATACAATTATCTTAGTCATACTGATTACAATTCAATTAGATTTGGTTTAGTTTTTCATTTTATTTCTTTTATGATGGTTTTATGAAGATTAATTGAGAGCGTTAGTTGTAAGGGGTATGTTGAGTTGAAGATTTCTCGATCTTCGCCATAGGGTCGAGTCTTGTAGGGTTCCCCTTAATAGGTCAGGTGTGCACTACACACGTGAATCGGCTACACGGGTGGCAGGGGTCGTGTGGAATGCACTGGGTGGTTTTTTAGGCTGAGGGAGGAAGACCCGAAACACGAAATTCAGTTACGGGCAACCCAATCAGATACAACACAGGAATGTAGGAGCAACGTAAAAGAATCTCGTCAGTTAAAAGTTCTCGTAATTAACTGTAGAAGCGTTTGTAATAAACAACCGGAACTTGAAAGCGTTATTTGCAGTACAGAAGCGGATATCGTTATCGGTACAGAAAGTTGGTTGAAACCGGAAATAAGTTCCGCCGAAACTTTTAAAGATAGCATGAACGTTTTTCGTAAAGACAGATTACATTCTCATGGAGGTGGGGTATTTATAGCTGTTAGTAAATTTCTCCCATGTAATGAAATAGACGCCGATACGAACTGTGAAATCATATGGATTAAACTCAACGTTGCTGGGTCAAAACTCATCATAGGTGCCTTCTACCGTCCACCTGATTCGGATATAGCTATCGTCGAGGAGTTAAGAAATAATGTAAATAGTACAGCTAGCCGTTTTAAAGATCATGCTATGATTCTAGGAGGCGACTTCAATCTGCCTTATATTGACTGGCGTAATTACGTTCACATCACAGGCAGCAGGGATAAGGCAGCTTCTGAAGTAATTCTCGATTTGTTGTCAGATAATCATCTCGAGCAGCTAGTTAATGAACCTACGCGGTGTCATAACGGTAGCGAAAACATTTTAGACTTGCTGGTTACCAACAGGCCAGAATTATTCACCGACATTTCAACGACCACAGGAATAAGCGATCACAAAGCGGTAATTGCGACTATCAAATTAATGACCGAGCGAAAAAGAAAAAAAGGGCGGATTGTATACAAATTCAGTAAGGCCTCAAAGGAGTGTTTTAGAACCTACCTGAGGAATAAATACCATAACTTCAAGTCAACAAAGGACACCGTTGAAGAGATGTGGCATCGTTTTATACATATAGTCAGGGAAGGCATGGAAATACATATACCAAAGCGGACAATAAAGGGAGAGAATGATCCACCGTGGTACACATGCGAAGTCAAAAGATTACTCAAAAAACAAAGGAAAATACACGCACGTTCAAGAAGGAAGGGGTGTCGCAGCGATTTAGAAACCTTAGCTGATTTAAGAGGACGTATTAAGAATGTAATGCGCGAGGCCTTTAACGATTTTCACTCCAACTCTCTCTCTAAGAGTCTCACAGAAAACCCAAAGAAATTTTGGTCGTATGTACGAAAAGTTAATTGTACCAACAGCAATATTCCAGCACTAATTCGTGAAGGTTCCGAGGTTAATGAAAGCCGCGATAAAGCTAACGTACTAAATACTGTATTCAAAAATTCATTTACAAATGAACATTTTGATAGTATTCCCGTTTTTCCCACGCCGTGGCGAGTCGGTGATGGAATCATTACGAATAGATACTGCAGGTATCGTTAAGCAATTAGAGCTCCTGAAGTGGGGGAAAGCACCGGGCCCGGATGGAATTCCAGTAAGAGTATTTTCAGAGTATGCTGCAGAAATCGGGCCATTTCTGTCTGATATATTCAGTAAATCATTAGAAGAGCGAAAAGTACCTTCAGACTGGAAAATCGCGCAAGTAACTCCGATTTTCAAAAAAGGTGATCGAAGTGATCCTGGGAACTATCGTCCCATACCTATAACATCTGTTTGTAGTAGAGTTATGGAGCATATTATATGCTCGAACATTATGAATTTTCTAGATTATAATAATTTTCTTACATCAAATCAACATGGATTTCGGAAGAAAAGGTCATGTGAAACACAGCTGGCCCTATTTACACACGACGTAATGAAAGTTATCGATACAGGTTCACAAGTAGATGCAATTTTTTTAGATTTCCAGAAAGCCTTTGACTCTGTGCCACACAACCGCCTTTTAGCGAAGCTTCGAGCGTACGGTATATCGGATCAGCTTTGTGAATGGATAAAGGATTTTCTAACTGGTCGGTCGCAGTATGTTGTCGTTGAAGGAGAAAGTTCTTCTAATCTAGATGTTACATCGGGTGTACCTCAAGGAAGTGTAATAGGACCACTTCTTTTCTTAATTTTTATAAACAATCTCGGAGACAAAATGAAAAGCCTTTTTAGATTGTTTGCTGATGATGCGGTTATTTATAGGGAAGTAAGAACTTTGGCCGATTGCTTAGAAATTCAGCGCGATCTGGATGTTATTTTGGCTTGGTGCGCTGAGTGGCAACTTACTCTAAACTGTAAAAAGTGCAAGACAATGAGCATAACTAACAAAAAGAATCCGATTGTTCAGAAATACGAGTTAAACAATACAGTTATTGATATGGTCGATACTATTAAATATTTGGGAGTAACAGTACAAAGGAACATGAAATGGGACATACACATTAATTCTTTAGTAGGTAGAGCTAATTCTAGGCTGCGATTCATAGGTAGAATCTTGAAAAATTGTAATGAACAAACAAACGAGATAGCGTACAAATCTCTTGTGCGTCCACATTTGGATTATTGTTGTGCCATTTGGGACCCGTTTCGTAAGGGATTGATCGAAAGTATAGAGAAAGTACAGAGAAGAGCCGCTCGATTCGTGACCGCTTGCTACAGTCCTTATGAAAGCGTCACAGAACTGATTAGTAGATTAGGTTGGGAGTCTCTGGTAGATAGACGACATACGTTTCGTTTAAACTTATTGGAAAACATGCGTACTCCAACTTTCACTCATGAGTGTAGTGAAATACTTCTTCCACCAACCTATTTGAGTCGGAAGGACAGGAAAGATAAAATTAGAGAAATAAGGTGCCGGACTGATTCTTATATGAATTCTTTTTTCCCTCGTACCATTAGGGATTGGAATGCACAGCAAAGAGATTAGCTTTGGTGCTGAGCACCCTCTGCCACCCACAACTTTGTGAATTGCAGAGTATATATGTAGATATGTAGATGTAGATGAAGAAGTTAGCAGAAGATAGGAAAGGATGGAGGATTGCATCAAACCAGCCGATAGAATGATGACAGCTAAAAAATACCTGTTGCATCTACGGTTTTCTAAAATAAGGCATGACGTCATCAGTAAACCTTAACATAGTGGTTTTTTTTCCGTTGAATGCTTATTCCGGTCGGCTCCGCTAGCTTAGGGTTTTGCGTTCTAGCTTCATGAGCGGAGGGTCCGCCTAGGACATTGGTAGTTCTAATTAAGTGATATGTGCGTCTTGTGTTGTCATTCTCTTGAAAGTAATAAAACATTTTTAAAAGGTAGTAATTTAAATTAAATAACTGGTTATAAGGCTTAAACAGTCAAACGTAATTTTAAAAGTATTTTTATTCTGTCTAGCATCTTTTCTTATCCTTAATAGCTTTCTCATCATGCAGTTCAAATAGCTTTTGTTTTTAACTGCTTCTTTTTAAATGAAGGCTCTCGGCTTACAACACTTCTATTTTCTATGTGGAAGTATTGATAATAATAAGTAACATTAAATTTATAGCGAGGAACAATTAGTAAATTTATCATAGTCGAGTATAACCGAAGTGTGGGAAACTGAAATCAGGAAGATTGGTCTTGGATCTGACATCGCTTCCTCCAGAATGCAAAACCGGATCTATACCGCACACCCAACATGATTCATAAACAAGTCGTATATAATCCTTATATCTTGATTTTCTTGACTGTGTTAAGAACATTACACAATTTCAACTATCTCAAAAATTACAAATGTCATACACTTATTCTTGTTTTCCTTGAATGTAGATTTTTCTTAATATTTTCCTATGGGACTTTAAGGACTAGGTCAGAATGGAGAGCAAGGAACCGACCGAACCTAGTGAGCAACTTTCGACTGGCATCCCGGAATAGAGGTGGGCAAAGTGACTAACTAAAAAGTGTGGTACTCATTTGATCACTCTATGAAAATAACTAGTTCTTTTAACGGTTCACTAGTTCAATAGCACAGTTTAAACAAAAAGATCAGTTATATGCATTTTGAGTGTAGTAGCTGTTGTTTTATTTACATATAGACTGATTCCTTAGGTTAATCTCACATCGGTTATTTTCATTTGTTTTTTTATTTATTCTGAAACCGTTTGGTTTCTTAAATCTACCGGATTACTTTCACGCAAAAAAGGCCATTTCAAAGCATCAATGAAATATTATTCGGATTGCTGGGAATATTTGGGAGATAGTTTGAGCATAGTTAGTTTTACATTAATTTATTTACAAACACAAAGACCTTTTTGCTTTAAATGAAATGAAGGTTACTGTTCACAAATAAAATTTTACTTAATTTAATTTAATTCAATTTAATTGCAGTGGAGCACAGGCTCCGGTGGCAATTTCCCTACACACCCATCTTCCCCCTATCCTGCACCTACCTACATTTGCCCTCTACAAATTTTATCTTTAAATTCTTTCAAAGTTTTCGGTAAATTATTCATCATTTCTCTTGGTAACTCATTCCAATCCCTGACACCCTTACCTAAAAAAGAAAATCTTCCCACACCCTTGTGCCTGAAATCGAGTGCCAGCTTGTGGTCATGATCATCTTTTCCCTTCCATGCACTACTTTTCATACCTATTGCAATATCTTTCCATGCCTCATCGCCAGTATATGCCCTGTACACTCCCATGACCCTCCTCATCCTCCTCCTGTCTTGCAATGAATCCCATTCCAGCTCCTTTATCATATCCGTCACTGATTGCATTCTGCGATAATTTCCAGAAACAAATCTAGCAGCCCTTTTTTGCACCATCTCCAACTCCTGTATTTGATACGTAAAATTAGGGTCCCATACTACACTACCATATTCGAGCAATGGTCTGACCAAAGTTTTGTAACCCAATTCCTTGACTTCTCTCGTACATCCCCTCATCACTCTCTCCAACAAGTGCAGAACTTTGAAACCTTTTCCTACCACCTGTTATTTTGCCATTCAGCAGCCCACTTCATTTTTCAGTACAAATTTATCCAGCTTTTGAAAATAATCTTTCACAAGGCACGCGTGTAGCCGGAATACACAAAGAGAAGCAGAAAGAGAAGCGGAGAGGGACGTCAGATTCGAAAGAGCTAGCTCCCCAGTGCCACAGCTCCGTGCTGTGGTGGGCGCTGGAATCGGAGAACGTCGCGAACGAACTAGGTCTTCTGGATCTTGGAATTTCTTATTTTTCAAAACGGATTGGATAAACAATGAACGGCGTGGAACAGACAACAAACATGGGTCGGGCCACTAGCGAGAGTGGCAAAGCCGAAACCGACTTATTGTTGGCGCACACTCGATTGAAGTTAAGTTCAACATCTCTATTCCGGAAGCCGTGGGTTCGAATCTCATACCGGTCATCTTTTCGTTTTCCATGGTCTTCCAAAAAACTAAAATCCTGAAATGGTTCCTTCAAAAGGATGTGGCCGAATTACTTCTCGTTCCGTGTCTCCAGTGCTGTTCCGCCTCGAATGGTCACAACGTTGACGAGAAGTACAGCTAAAAAAACAAGGAATGGGAAGGAGTTAGGCAGATGCCTTATGAAATAACTATTCCTCTACTCACCTGGAGTGATTTCGGAAAACCATGGAAACCTGGACGGCAGGGCGGGAATCTGAACAAGAGTTATCGTTTTTTTTTTTTTTTAGTGCATCCTATCTGTCTACTCTCGTTATTCAGTTTCAGGGATTCTTTAGTGTGGAATGCAGACTTTGGAATGTGATTAGGAGTGATCTGTTTTCTAACTATCATAACCACAACATCCTAGTAAGTAATGTTGCTTACTTTGTGCAGACTGCCAAACCATGCTGATCTCACCGTGGACGCTGTTGTGGCTGTTGACGTCGGTCTTATCCTTCTGTTATGGAGCTAGCATCCTCGGCGTCTGGCCAGCGCCATCGATCAGCCACCAGATGCCGTTCCTCATCGTCATGAAGGAGATGGCAGTGCGAGGACACAACGTCACAGTCATCACGACCAACCCGATCCAGGTAGGCTTCTAAAACAAATGGGCAGATTCAGCGGCAAATTCAACAACGAAACCTGCATCAAAGTTGTCTTTCTATGGCACCTCTTAGACGATGGTAGTCTATGACGATGAGTATTCGTTTGCCGTGAGGAGTCCAGAAGCAAATACGTCAATTCTTCTTGTTAGCACCTACATAGTTAACTAATTGTTGAAATAATCAACCCGCACTGTCGACGGTAAACCAAATGTGAGCATTTAATAACTTGAATTAGTCCCCTTGATGACAAACAATTATGATCTCTAACAATTAGTTGACTATCTGTCGTAGGATTATAAGAGTCAACATGCCACTCAAATATTCGTCTCTCAGCGCGTCGTGAGCACAGTAAAATTCAGCCAATCTGCTGCAGACGACAGCTAGAAGCTCACACCACATTATCGGAAAGAGTAAGTCACTCGCGCAAAAATACAGGAAACTCGAAATTTCACCGAGCACTCAATAAAAAATGAACTTCACTCAACACCTTTGTTCAATCGTAGTCTTCAGTAACAGTCGTTGTAGGCTACATTGTACTGTACATATTGTACACGCAGTCGGCATTGACACTGTCGCAACAAGTCAGACAGTTACTGGGCCATATTAAAATAACTTTCCGGTAAATGTTAGTCTTCTACGGGCCGTTGTCCACGTTAAACCTCAACTTCCTACGGCGAGTCTACGATAATGTGCGTCCGCGGGCCACTTTCAGCCAACACAGAAGATATTACCACCTCAATATCTAGTACAACAAAGACTACAGACACTCTGTGGTTATATAAATCATTTACAAATATATATCATACTTACATCATTCCGTTATAATCTTCTTCACTGTCTTCAGTTGTCAGTCCTTGGATTGGTTTGCGGCGGTCCTCCATTCAGAACTATTCTCTGCCCTCCTCTTCATATCAGTATATCTTTCGTTATCTGCGGGTTGTATTTTAATCGTGGTCTTCCTCGGTATCTCTTTCCTTCTAACATTCCCTCCAGTATAGTTTTCACTAAGCACCGTTATAGTGTGCACTCTAAAATACTATAATATTTATTTCAGAATCTAAATATGATTGAAATGGTAAGAACTAATTTTATTACTTACAGGTATTAAATCTTTACTATCCACTTTTTGGTTTTAATTTTAGGAATTACACCGAGATGCATTTGAATTAGAGATATTTGTCTAGAATCGTGTAGCACTATCTTTTTCTTCGATGATGTCTCCGATTACTATTAGACACGGTACGGACTCGACAATGGAAGCGCTGGGAAGCCATATGCATACAAGATCCACGATAAACCTCCCATACTTCATAAAGATTTGAAGGGTGAGGCCATCTACTGTGCCACATTTGCATTAAGTCAGCCGTCTGTAAATCAATTGCTCTTCAGTGTAGAATCAGGTAGTGCAAGGCTGCCCAACCAATTTCAATTTCGAATCAAAGTTAGCCTGTGGGCCTCGATTTCGATTCTCAGTTAGCCTGCGGCCCACATAATACTTGTCTACAGATAAATAAGTTATTCAAATATAACAACAATATATGTAACAGTTTATTTGCAGTCAAAAAGTAAAAACCATCAGTGAGACCTTTGCAAAGGTTTTTTAAATTATAATCATAGAGTAAAAAACATCAGTGAGACTTTTGCAGAGGTTTACGAGACCGCTGCTGTTGGAGGGAAAATTCAAATGCACTGGCGAGCCAATTCTTAGCCCCCTGGACTGGGGTTGCGCAGCCTTGAAGTAGTGCCACACATCATCTAGGGATTGCAATCCAGCACTGCCCCACTCGGTCTCTATCGGATGTATTGCACTTTTTGCCTCTACTCTTCCAGTTGACATTTGGCGCGTGTGAACAAAAGTTTGTTTTTGTCAACCTTCGTCATTCGCAAGTAAATAGATACACTTTTACGTATTCATTTTCGAGTACACATTTCTGTAATTTGAGTTATATTGCGTATTTAGTACGATTATCTAACTATATAATTATTTTTTATGTGTTGCAAACGTTATCTGAACTACAAAGATACAACTTTTTATTCACGGTTTCATTATTCCCATTTTCTGTATTGGCAGATAAAGTTATTGTGACAATTTCCTTTTTTGCGGCTGAAAATTTAATTATTCGTTGATAGGAAACTAATGTTATCGTAATATTAATCGCATACCTATTTATTTAGCAGCTATCAAAAGGAATTTGTACATCCCTTGAATTATTGCTGTTTTGGCCGCTGCCTCAATGCCTTTCTTTGATGAAAGCCGCCTGTTTACATGTGTCGCTCAGGCTATAGATTATACCTCTTCTCCTTGTTATTATTTCGACTAAAGGCAAAAAAAAGTTATAATGAAGTATTCACGGGTGTATCGACGAATTGTGTTGTAGGAACACCATACTTCGACTGCTGCCTCCGCCGTGTCCCTCACGTGTGAAATCTCGTGTTTTTACAATGAAATCCGCAGATGAAACCTATGAAAACTTCACTGCAATCATTCGCCGAGAAAGTCTCCTTTCTTACTAAAAAGTAATAATTTCCACTCTTAACACGTCGTTACGCCACATATGTAAAATCGAAATACTTGACAGTTTAAGTGTTGGTGAGTAGTTTCCTTAAATAACATTGAATCAACTGTAAGATCAATCAAGGAATCAGGAGATATAATAATGAATCCCACAAAAACAATTTTTGTAAACAAAAAAAGCCAAGTCTCGTGCTTGTGCAGTGACAAAAAGTTATGAGATCTTGTTCTGAGCCAAGTCTACACTTTACAGAGTATATTCACATCACTTTGTGAAATGGAATGCTTTCTCTTGGTGTTATGGAACGTTTATTTAGAATTTTAAAAAAAACTCTGGTTACTTGGTCACTAAGCAAACCATGTTTTTAAATTCATGTGATGTATTGTAAGGAACATAATATGACCTAACACTGAATATTTTCCATTTTTATTATTTATTTAAAAATTGGTTTAGATTAAAAAACAAGAATGTAAAACCTCGAAATGCAAAAAAGTGTTGATATAATTTTGACAATTAAAATATTGTTAACTATTAATTTTTATCATTTAACATTAAAATTGATTTATTAATTTAATTATTATTTAATTTATTAACGTTTTAAGTAACTATGTTTTAAATATAAGCGTTAAAAAACTGTTTGCGCCAATCCCGCACGGATCCCGCGGGATTGGCGCAAATCCCGCGCGGATCCCGCGGGATTGAAAACATTGCGGGATTGCAATCCTTAACATCATCCAGATTGTTTCAAAACGAGATAGAATACCACGTATTCCACTCCGTTCTATTTTAGTTTTCATACAGAAATGCTCCCAACTACTGCTACTCACATTTGTTGTTACTACGTTGAAATGCGTTCTTTTCCAGGATGCTCCGCCGAATATGAAACAGGTGGACATATCATTCGGCTACAATTTAAAAAAAAAAAAAACAACGATAAGAGGATGTCACAAGCCATGGAATATGGTTCAATATCGGTCTTGAAACTAATGGCACTGATATCGGAAGAATTTTGTCAATATCTTCTAGAATCTCCACAACTCCAACAGTTCATGCGGTAAGCAACAGTATTAAGGTCATAAAATGTAGGTGATATAAGAGCAATTCAGTTGAACCATATAATTAAGCTCCATGCTCTTATGGTTCTGTAGATCTTACCTACGATGGTCGATGGTCATGATGACCCACAAGGAAAAACAAGAATATAAACTAAAGAAGGAACTTTTATATAAGTTTTGTGTCCCGAATTAGCTCCTAGCTTTTTAAGACAGGGGGTCTTTTAACAAGCAACCTTAGAAGTTGACTGGTAGGTCGCAATGCTCAGAGATTTCGGGGAAATGCGTCAACAACAGACATGCGAATAACGTGAGGTTATTCGTTGCAATGTTATTGAAACGTTGGAAACTCCAGTCATAACAAGTTACGTTACACGTTACGTTATACCTTCACCCCCTATCCCCAACATTTTGTGGTTGGTTGCTTACGATGAGTTTTACTCATCGTTGACATGGTCAACTTTGGAGCTATGTTTCTACGATAGCATGCCCTCGCTGACGCCAAGCATTTTATAACTGCTGCAAGGTCGTACTAAATTCTGAAAGGGGAAGCGAAATGTGTAATTTATGAGGCGCAGATTGAGGACGGTCCCGGCATTAGCCTTGATAGTTGCCGAAGGCCGTCTAGAAACCTGAGTCAGGACGGCCGGTCCGTTGTACTTTCCAGTCCAGTGTGCGGCACCTCAGTGCACCCCCGACACTGAGGGGGAATACAGTTACTCGTATGATATGACTTAAATTCTACAATATATATTATGACTCTATAGTCCAGTCAAATAAGGATTAAACCTCGAAATGAAAGATAACAAGCTGAAATTTTTTGTTGTTGATGTTTTAAAACTATGCTCTTAGAATCTCGTGTACGCTAGTCAAGATATTCAAGGTTTTTTTTTCTCTCTCTCTCTCTCTGGTTTTTTATTTTATATATACAGGGTGTTACAAAAATGTACGGCCAAACTTTCAGGAAACATTCCTCACACACAAACAAAGAAAATATGTCATGTGGACATGTGTCCGGAAACGCTTACTTTCCATGTTAGAGCTCATTTTAGTTTCGTGATACAATACGCCATTCTCCAGGGCTGCATCAGCGCATCAGGGATTCCATGCAACGGAGGGTGGATGCATGTATCCTCGCTAACGGAGGACATTTTGAACATTTCCTGTAACAAAGTGTTTGAAGTCACGCTGGTAAGTTCTGTTGCTGTGTGTTTCCATTCCATGTTTAATGTGATTTGAAGAGAAGTAATAAAATGAGCTCTAACATGGAAAGTAAGCGTTTCCGGACACATGTCCACATAACATATTTTCTTTGTTTGTGTGTGAGGAATGTTTCCTGAATGTTTGGCCGTACCTTTTTGTAACACCCTGTATATATATATATATATATATATATATATATCAAGCTTCCTTTACTCTAAATGTTATTTTGAGTTATGAGAAAAGTTGTAGAGCATAAAATTCTAGGGTGGGATAGGATATTTTTTACTCTTGCTCCAGGCCGAATTTCAACCTAACCACGATCGCTATGACAAAAAAAAAACCTGTTTAGGTGGATATGATCCCTGTACCGATAATTTTTGTGCCATTTTTGCAGTGCTGCTAACATTTTGCCGTAGCGGAGCGTCCCAGATTTCGGCATTTTTAATTTAATTGGTGGCGACTTTTCCGGAAAAGGAGCTTGCAAAACGTGAAGAGGACATTATAAGGAAGCAGTTAATCCAAGTTTCAACAGGTCAGTAACAGTAATTCGCTTGTGGAGAATATCCTACCCCACCCGGAATTTCTATTCCACCACGTTCTAACATATACAGATTTATTGCATTTTTCTGTTCTATTAATTAAGATATCGAGTGGCTTGTTCACTCTTCTTACGTTTTACGACACTTTTTCACTAATGCAATTACAGCAATATCTTAAAAAATTACATCGTGAATCATGAGCTGTAGAATGTGAGCAACACAACCAATAAAAACGAAGTTTCCACAGCGCATGGTTGTATTCATATTTGTAGCATTATTACGTATACCCCTATGGATATTTTCTCTTGTATTGTATTTGGTTTCAGTTTCAGTGATTTTTTTGTGCAATATATTGCCCTGTATGGTATTCTACCAACACACCAACTGCCAGTTTATTTTTTTTTCTTTTGGAACCTTTGGAAATGCCATGTGCCGTGACACTCAAAAACGTGTTTGCTTGATCACTTCATATGTTCGTGGTAAAAATGATCCATTCAGCCTTTTCTAAAAGCAATGAAACTTAACTGTTTACATTTTCGTACATATCTGGCATTAAAGACTTTCTAAAATATTTCTCTCGCTTTTGTCTGTACTGGGGTCGAGTTGGGATCAGTAAAATTAAGTCTGGGAAGTGCTTTTCCTTCAACAAGGTTGTACGGAAACACATTTACGATGACCAGGTCCATACGTAATATATTAATCCGCAAAGAAATCGGATGATTATCGGGCCATAGTGGCGCTACTTTTTTTCTACGATATCGCGTAAAGGAGACTGTTAAATTTCCTTTTTACAATTTAGGAGCGATACAAGATCTCGGATTTTTTTTTAAATTTAATTAAGCTTTGGTATTTAACACTGACTTCACAATAGACTTCCCAATGATTTTTATGATGTTTTCGAAATGGTTCTTTATCTATCGTCTCTTGGTGCGCTACGTTGTCGGTATTCGTAAAAGTTGGTTCATTTTCGGTGGCTGAATGTAAAACTTCGGCTTCAGCCAAACATTCGGCTGAATTTGGCCGAAGCCGAATGTGCGGCCGAAGGTGGCTGAAGCCAAACCTTCGGTCGGACTCTAGTGTAATCACCTCAAATGCTACAGGCGACAGCGGTTAAGTTTCCGCTGCGGAAAAAAACCGCCCAGTGTATAACCGGCCACACTCGTCCGAGCGTCGGTGCGGTCTATTGTGGCCCGACCTTAAAGCTTCATCCAATAACTATAGTTGATTGGACAGCAAGGACGTTTTGGTAGCCTGGGAGTCCAACAACATCCAACAACTCCTACATGTACTCCTGTAACCGCTATTACGGACCATAAAGACGTATTTTATTGAAAATTGGATCACGTAAGTCCTACAAGTTGTACTGTGAAAGCGCCACTAGAGCGGTGGGAAGGCGATTGGCGAGCACGGAACTGAGAGTGGCGGGTTGGCGGTGACGTCGCATTCGGGAGGACGCCGCGCAGGTTCGAATCCCCGTCCGGGATTCCAGATTTGGGTTTTCTATGGCTTCCCAAAATCACTCCAGGCGAATGTTTATTTTAAAATACCATTGCCGAATTCATTCCCGTTGCTAGCCCCGATCTTTTCACGCCTCTAATGACCTCGACATTGACGAGGCGTATAGTTATAAGACAAAAATATAGCGAGTGCGGAGATGCGCGGTGGCGTGGCTTGCGCTTGACGTTTGAAGTAGTCTAGCCACGACCTCCGCAAAGTTCATATGACAAAGACTGGTTTTTAGACGCTTGTGTGGTTATGTAAATAATTTAATACACTTGTGAAGTCATCCCACATTTTTTCTTGTTGAATGGTGAGGCAAAAATAAATCAATATGGCATTATTATATCTAAATAGAATTTACTTATGAAAAAGATTGATTTTAAATTTGTTTTTGACAAAATATTAAAATCTAAATAATTGTACATATATTTTTCCACATCCGCTTCCGCAAAACATCCGCATTCGCGGATGTCAAGCACTGAACATCCGCTTCCGCAAAGATGACATCCGTTATAACCCTACTTGAAACCCACTGAATAGATTTATATGAGATCTTTGCAGTTTTAAGCCTCGTATTATCAATTGAAATCAGAGCTATGGCTCATTAGCTGCGTCGTCTATCGCTGGAGCACGAAATTAAAATCTATTCCGAGCATTAAACCCATTTGCCTCTAATCTGGCTTAACTTGAAAACCAATTAACAGCTCTTGACAGGGTTTACACAATCTTAAACTTTAAGGTCGGCCTTAAAATATGTAACTGAATGCTACCTTTACTAAGGAAACAGCAGAACATTAAAATCTGAGCGAAACAATGAAATACATGTCACACAATACTGATGCCATTTATTTTTTGTTTCCAAAACTATCGATTATTTAGTCAAACCAGTTAGATACAAGGCCGAAGCAGAGCAAAGCCACCTAATTGGTGAATATTATTGATATACTACGTAAATTAAAATAATTTACGAGCCAATGTGGCTGCTCTTGATAAGACACAGCCACACTGGATCGGGGAACACTGGTATCAAACGTTAACATGCGAAATCGGTAGATCTGCCCGCTAATATGAAAAACGTACAACTCAAATAACCACATTTTGCTTGGCAAGATATGATGTCGAAGAATTTCTATCAGTTTGGTGCCAGTTTCACTACCAGACTAGGAAATTCAAGACTTGCTACCAATTTGACGTCGAACTGCAACAAATTGACGGCAATCTGCTGCCGCAATTGGAAAACAAATCAGTCATCAAAATTTGGAAAGAAAATGTTGGTTTCTACTTGCATTCAAAAATAGTCTTGTTTTTCATGTGACCTTTTTAGTTTCGTATAGTATCAACTGAAGTCAGAAGATGGCAGATTTTTTTAAGTTAAAATATAAAAAACAAGTTATTTATGTTTATTTAAAACTTCATTACATTACCATATTACATTATTTTAAACTTTTTTATCTTTGTCAAATAATAGGGAAATTACAGGATATATTATGATTTATATATTGTAATTTTAAAACTAATACCAGAAATTTTTAATAAAAATTTTATATCAGGAATAAGCACTACTAAATACTAGTAAAACATAATCAAAATAACAAAAACAACAGACTTAGTAATTTCCAATTCGTTAATTAAGGTATTTAACAAAAAGATGTTAACCTCAGTTAAATAGAAACACAAACATAAATCTGCTTAATTCATCTACATCTACATATCTACATATATACTCTGCAATTCACAAAATTGTGGGTGGCAGAGGGTGCTCAGCACCAAAGCTAATCTCTTTGCTGTGCATTCCAATCCCTAATGGTACGAGGGAAAAAAGAATTCATATAAGAATCAGTCCGGCACCTTATTTCTCTAATTTTATCTTTCCTGTCCTTCCGACTCAAATAGGTTGGTGGAAGAAGTATTTCACTACACTCATGAGTGAAAGTTGGAGTACGCATGTTTTCCAATAAGTTTAAACGAAACGTGTGTCGTCTGTCTACCAGAGACTCCCAACCTAATCTACTAATCAGTTCTGTGACGCTTTCATAATTTAATTTAATTTAATTTAATTGCAATGGAGCACAGGCTCCGGTGGCAATTTCCCTACACAGCTATCTTCCCCCTATCCTGCACCCACGTAGCAAGCGGTCACGAATCGAGCGGCTCTTCTCTGTACTTTCTCTATACTTTCGATCAATCCCTTACGAAACGGGTCCCAAATGGCACAACAATAATCCAAATGTGGACGCACAAGAGATTTGTACGCTATCTCCTATGTTTGTTCATTACAATTTTTCAAGATTCTACCAATGAATCGCAGCCTAGAATTTGCTCTACCATTTCATGTTCCTTTGTACTGTTACTCCCAAATATTTAATAGAATCGACCATATCAATAACTGTATTGTTTAACTCGTATTTCTGAACAATCGGATTCTTTTTGTTAGTTATGCTCATTGTCTTGCACTTTTTACAGTTTAGAGTAAGTTGCCACTCAGCGCACCAAGCCAAAATAACATCCAGATCGCGCTGAATTTCTAAGCAATCGGCCAAAGTTCTTACTTCCCTATATATAACCGCATCATCAGCAAACAATCTAAAAAGGCTTTTCACTTTGTCTCCGAGATCGTTTATAAAAATTAAGAAAAGAAGTGGTCCTATTACACTTCCTTGAGGTACACCCGATGTAACATCTAGATTAGAAGAACTTTCTCCTTCAACGACAACGTACTGCGACCGACCAGTTAGAAAATCCTTTATCCATTCACAAAGCTGATCCGATATACCGTACGCTCGAAGCTTCGCTAAAAGGCGGTTGTGTGGCACAGAGTCAAAGGCTTTCTGGAAATCTAAAAAAATTGCATCTACTTGTGAACCTGTATCGATAACTTTCATTACGTCGTGTGTAAATAGGGCCAGCTGTGTTGCACATGATCTTTTCTTCCGAAATCCATGTTGATTTGTTGTAAGCAAATTATTATAATCTAGAAAATTCATAATGTTCGAGCATATAATGTGCTCCATAACTCTACTACAAACAGATGTTATAGATATGGGACGATAGTTCCCAGGATCACTTCGATCACCTTTTTTGAAAATCGGAGTTACTTGCGCGATTTTCCAGTCTGAAGGTACTTTTCGCTCTTCTAATGATTTACTGAATATATCAGACAGAAATGGCCCGATTTCTGCAGCATACTCTGAAAATACTCTTACTGGAATTCCATCCGGGCCGGGTGCTTTCCCCCACTTCAGGAGCTCTAATTGCTTAACGATACCTGCAGTATCTATTCGCAATGATTCCATCACCGACTCGCCACGGCGTGGGAAAACGGGAATACTATCCTTATGTTCATTTGTAAATGAATTTTTGAATACATTATTTAGTACGTTAGCTTTATCGCGGCTTTCATTAACCTCGGAACCTTCACGAATTAGTGCTGGAATATTGCTGTTGGTACAATTAACTTTTCGTACATACGACCAAAATTTCTTTGGGTTTTCTGTGAGACTCTTAGAGAGAGAGTTGGAGTGAAAATCGTTAAAGGCCTCGCGCATTACATTCTTAATACGTCCTCTTAAATCAGCTAAGGTTTCTAAATCACTGCGGCACCCCTTCCTTCTTGAGCGTGCGTGTATTTTCCTTTGTTTTTTGAGTAATCTTTTGACTTCGCATGTGTACCACGGTGGATCATCCTCTCCCTTTATTGTCCGCTTTGGTATATGTATTTCCATGCCTTCCCTGACTATATGTATAAAGGATGCCACATCTCTTCAACGGTGTTTTGTTGACTTGAAGTTATGGTATTTATTCCTCAGGTAGGTTCTAAAACACTCCTTTGAGGCCTTACTGAATCTGTATACAATCCGCCCTTTTTTCCTTTTTCGCTCGGTCATTAATTTGATAGTCGCAATTACCGCTTTGTGATCGCTTATTCCTGTGGTCGTTGAAATGTCGGTGAATAATTCTGGCCTGTTGGTAACCAGCAAGTCTAAAATGTTTTCGCTACCGTTATGACACCGCGTAGGTTCATTAACTAGCTGCTCGAGATGATTATCTGACAACAAATCGAGAATTACTTCAGAAGCTGCCTTATCCCTGCTACATTTTTACAATAGTTATGATCGTACAAATATTATTTGGACATAGCCGCTGTCATTTTTTAATTAATTTCGAATTCATAACAATTAGCGTCACCGAGCGAGTGAGGACCTGAAACTCAAAGTATCCGCTCGGAACAACATCATCAAAAAACTTACAAGTACCTCCTGGGGAGCACAGCAAAATGTGCTTCGTACATCTGTCCTGGCACTCAGTTTCTCTGCAGCAGAATACTCAGCACCAGTTTGGCAAAACTCTGCACATGCTAGGTAGGTTGATATAGTACTGAAATATACTGGCCGCATTGTAACAGGTTGCCTGAAACCAACTCCTGTCAGCAAAATATTCCAAATCACCTGACATTCGAAGGAAAATAGCTGAAGAGATGGAGAACAGGAAACAGACCATAGACACCCTTTGTTTGGACACGAACCTCAACCCGCAAGGCTCAAGTCAAGAAAGAGCTTCTTACAGTCAACTACAGCAATAACATCTTCACCTGGAGCACGCCGTGTACAACTATTGCGAAATTCGTTGCCTAAAGGGCACTGGAGGAATATCAAAGAGGCACCGGAAGCGGGGTGTAATCAGCCATGTGCCATATGGAAGGCATTAAACAGATTAAGAACTGAAGTATCCCGATATAGATCTAATATCAAAAAATGGGGTTACACTACGAACTATGTGAATGTGGTGAGCTGCAGGACCCACAACATCTTCTGGTATGCAGGAATCTACCTGAAACCTGCACTATCGATGACCTTTTTAGGGCAAATGAGAAGTCCATCAAGATTGCGGAATTCTAGTCACACTCCATTTAATTGTGTTCTATAGTCCATAAGCTTAATATAAATTAATTAATTTTATTCGTTTTGCTTCAACTTGTATTGTTATGTCCTGGACACGAGAAATAATAATAATAAACCAAGCAGGTTTTTTGTATGTAATAGACCAGTGATGATTCAGCTGACATCCTATTTCGCTGCTTTGTCTTAAGATTAATATGCCAGAATATTCGCTCGGCATTGGCGGATGAATGGGGCAGTGATATAATCGTAAATACGAAATTAGACGACAAAGGAAACATTAGTGCCATCGCCACGCTTTACTAAACTGACGTTATCCCAAAATAGTTCAGTGTCATCAGGAAATGTTTTGATTTGTTCAAAGTTTCTTATAAGACGCCACTATATACCAATTTGTTGGAACTCATAGCTCTGAAAAATGTTGGGAAGGAGTATTCTAACAGGAATTATTGAAGCAGTTTTGCCATTTTTAACATTTGATGGTTCAATTATGTCTAAACTTTTTACTGGATTATTTTTCAGTGTAAACCGCGCTATTATCTGCTGGCAAGCTTCGATATAAAAATCTCGGCATCAGCATTTAAACACATTTACTTGATTTGGGCTTAAATCTAGTGTATCAATCGCCGCAGCGCATAAAATGCAGCATCGATATCCATAAAATTTCTAGGATTTTTAAAATCAACATTTTTGATTGGAGTACTAGTTAAATATTCTCTTTTTAAAAAGCAATCAAAAAAAAGTTTGACTTATTTTGTAATATAAAATATGAATTTTTAGGAGTTCTGATAGCATTTCTTTGTTTAAATCGTTAAATAATGGTAACAAAAAATCGAGAAATTCCAAAAACAGTAATGTAATGGGATCTTGGAGATTTTGTAAAATATGTTCTGCAGCTAAAAAATGATAAAAGTATTTGTCTATGAAAAATGCTTTTAGAGCAGAAATTTGTTCCAATATTCTTTTTACTGCTGCGTGTACTGATAACCAGCGTGTCTGAGAGGGGTGAAGTATTCTATGTACTTTAAAGTCACAAATCTTTTAAACTCCGCACCACTTTTTGGATTAGAAAAAAAAAAATTACAAATGTTCCTTACTAGATCATCTATAAAGCGACAAAGATGAAACGAATGGCCTATGCACTTCTTCCAGTCCAAAATCAAGGGATTGCCTTATTCATACATACGCTTTCAAGCGCTCTGAAATATTTCAGGATTCGTATTTGTGGTTGGACAAAACTCGTTGCATTTCCGATAATAGCTTCATTTCTGTCGCACATATTTTTTGTCTTTCTCTTTCATCGTGGGTGGGAAAAAGTCTTGCCCTAAGGCTTCACGCGACAGCTGGAGAAGGATGTGCGGGGTTTCGCAGCTCAGACCCTGGGGACATGACTACCGGCCGTGATAAAATCCGCTCACTAGGCTTTTGTTATCCGTGTCCAAAGAGGGTTCTTGGAAGTCTTATTCCGTTATCTATCGACTGTGGGAATATCTCGACACACGCTGAATGCAAATAATTCACCCTATACGGCGCATTGCCTGTTATTGCATTGCCCATCACATTGTCTTCAATAACATGTATGTACATTTTATGTGTTTTATGTGTTTATGGTAATGGTTATCAACAGAATATAGACAAGCGAACTTTTAGCACGGGAATCTCCTAAAAACGTCGATAATGGAGAACACAAATGCACAGGGGTAGTCTCCAAAATATATAGGGAACATTTTGCAAAAAGTAACTAACTACCTATCATGTAATCGATCGAATAATTCCCAGTGATACATAAACGAAATTGGTTACCAACCTAAAAATGTAAAATAGGGAAAAAATTCAGAAAAATTTCTTTGTATTCACAGAAATCGTGGATAAAAATGGTTACATTTCTGTAGGACAGTCTAGAACAGACTCCATATCGGTAGGTTCCAGATCACTGTCGGAGAGGTACAGCGGACCATGCTCGAGTCATGGACCCTGCGTACCGGCTGTCCTGACTGTCGTTTTAGGCGGTTTACTGTAATCACCTAGCCGATAGTGAGTATGTTACATAATCACCGTCTCATAAATTACATATTTCACAAACAAAAGTAGATTTATTATGCCTAACAAAAGTTAGACGTTTTGTAAACAGATGGCAACACAAACATTCCATCTTAGGATAAATTCTCCTGCTCTAACAAATATGGTTCTTACTATGGTGGGATTTTCATCTTATCCCATTATCTGGATTCACCGTAGCTACAGGTGTAAACAAAGATATGGGCAAAAGCTGGTATCACAAAATTTATTCATTGTCTTCGAGTACGAGGTGTCGACTATTTCTCCAAATACTGAAATGTGTGCAATGTTTATTAGGTCACTGTTGAAGCTGTGTGCTATTACTTAGCAAAATAATGGTTTCTTTTGAATGGCAAGTATTAAAAAAAAAGAACTGAGAAATAAGCACTTACTCTTCAAACACTGGTTTTCAAAAGATGGTTTTTAGGGAATGGAATAAAATTCATATGCTATATCAACTGTCCAGAGCGCAGTAATGAAGCAGAAAATTTATTCTGCCGAGCGATGTCTATGGCAGTCCGATTTTCAATAAATTTTCTTCTATATTTTCCAGGGAAGAGTACCAGTATGACCTGGTCGTGATGGAGCAGCTCTTCTTTTTGTGTCCGCTGGGTTTCCTGCACCAGCTTGGTTACCCACCTTTGGTCAGTTTCACCAGCTTCGGCTTGAATGCGTTTGGACACTGGATCATTGGCAATCCGTTCAATCCTGCCTACATGCCCGACTACTTCACAGAGTATTCGGACCACATGTCGTTCTGGGAGAGACTTGACAACGCTTACATGTCACTGCAAGTGATGAACATCTTCAAAAACCTAGTACTTCCACCCCAGGACGCGTTGATTAAGAAGTACTTCGGACCAGACGTGAAAAGCATCGGCGAAATGATGAGCAACGTCAGCCTTACTTTGGTCAGCAACCACTTCAGCGTCAGTTACCCCGTGCCGAACCAGCCCAACGTGATTGAGTTGACAGGTCTGCACGTACGGAAGGAGCGCAAACCACTGCCGGAGGTGAGTTGACTTCAGATAAGCACACATGTATATCGCTACAAGTATCGCAAAAAAGGTAATACGTTATTTGCGTAAACTGTGGGGTATATCTACATCAGCACTACTAAACTGTCACTTTGATCACGATTTAAGTAACGCATGCAAACAGAGACGGCATTATTGGCAGACCGCCGGATTACAGTAGCCGAAGGAGTCCCCCCCCCCCCTCTCCCGCCTAAGAATCCACCCATTGTCGCCTTGTCATCCTTATGGCTTGAGGTAAGGCCCAAACCACCATCGATGAATTCGCCACGAGCCCCCAGCTGGCTTGCTAACTAAGTTTTGACTGCCAAAAAAATCCAAGTTCAATACTAGGAGAATCTGATGGAAACGTTTACTCATGCCACGTAATATGTGAATACGTTTGTGTCGAATGTTTTATTGTGTTTGTGGTCATACTTTGCAAAGAAAAAATAATAATAATAAAACGTTATTCGTTTTTCAATTTAAACTTTTCCACAATAATATTTTTTTTTTTTATTCACTCTAAATTTTTTTATCACGATTGCTCTCCTCTCCGACCCTCACTCCAAACCCCTAACCACCACTGCAGCAACCTTCCTAATGATTTCTTGGATCCTCACCAGCAAAAAATGTCTCCTTCCACAAATGGTGATGGCCCGGTAGTCATTCAGCCAGATGCAGCTTTTTATGTGATGGGTCTGCGTATAACGTATTTTATAGTGATTTTCTGCTTTTTTTAAAAAAAAAATAAGAAGAAGAAAAAAAGTAGTAAATTCGTCTGGTTGTAATAAGTTGATAACACGAGTTCCTTATTGGCTGCGCAATCTGCCCCTATCCTAGCCATCTAGCCTAAATCAACCACCCTATCGTTTGTAGGGGACCTACAGTTTAACATGGAATCCGAACCACGGATCACATTACACAGTAAGCTGTGCTGGAAATGAGGGACGAGTTAACGTCTTATGAAAATCTCCGCCACTCAGACGCCTTTACCACTAGGCCACCGGACCGCTTATTTTCTGCTAAGACATGTGAAAGACTACACACATAAACATGAAACACCCATGCCATCATTCGGACTCGAACCGACGACCCTCGGCATGCGGACTAGCACTCTAACCCTAACATAATTGTTTGGTTGGGGCCAGGGGTGGATCCAGGAATTTGGTTTGGGGGGGGGGGCTTGAGCGGATTTTGGTTGAGTCGGCCTCTACGGGTCTCGAATCCATATAGCTAAAAAAAAAAGGTCTCCGAAATTACAATGTCGGGGGTGGACCTAGATACATTTGGGGGGGGGTTGAGCCCCCTAGCCCCCCCCCTGGATCCGCCCCTGGTTGGGGCTGTTACCTACTTGGTAACATTAGCAAGACAACTTACTAGGAGGTTGTTGTATTGGTTTGCAACGTCGTAGAATTTCCCGGTCAAGCGGTCGATAATGCGTGGAATTTGGGTTGTTTCTGCAGTGAAGGTGTATAACCAACTTCAGACATTTGTTTGCAGCTTCCACCGCAGATGGGGTTTGGCTGCGTACCCCATTCGGGAGACGCGTATTAGTCACCATCTTGATCAGCGTGCAGCATACCGCTATCGCAAGGGAAGGCGCCGCCAGGTAACTCGCTCTGATGAGTATAGATTATTAGGCTTTGAGGCGTGAACTGACTCCAGTTCTGATGTCTTCGATTTGAGCTCTCGAGTTTTAAGTTTCATACCTAAGTACCGAATCGTTGAAACCAATGGCATTGCCTCGCCACTAAGTTCCAGTGTGGATCTGGCAATTGACTTCTGCGCCTGCTTCAACGTTGCTTCATCATAATTTCCTGTGTTTGGAGGGATTTATTGATATTCGTCAACGCCTATCGCAGGCTTCTGTCCGTTGTACTGCTTCTCGGAGGAGCCTCGTCGCTATTTGCTTGCTTGGACTTAGCGTGAAGACGCTTTATCATCAGCGTATGTTTCTGTCTGTAAATTTGTTGGTGCTAGGACATCAGCAGTATGCACAGAGTACTGTGCTGGTCCTATTACTGATTCCTCAAGAACTCCAGCACTTGTTCGTATACTGATTGACTGCGTCTCGTCCATCCTGAATCAGAAGATGCGTCCAAACAGGTAACTGGGTTCCAGTTAAACTTATGACCTTGGCATCCTCGTTGAGCTACCACATCATGGAGGTGTGCTACACCAAGTCAAAAACCTGCGCAATATCCAGTAGCTCTAGGCCACGCTAGCTCCTTTCATTAAATGTTCTCATTTCTTCTCGACCATCACCATAACCTGCTACTTTGTTGACAACCCACGGAGCAACACCAATTAGTGGTTGGTAAGGGCACCACCTACTAGCGGTCAGTAATCTCAGCAGTATTTTTATAATAATTCGCTGATTAACAAGCTGATGGGTAGAGAAAGTGTCGTGAACAAATCAGGTTACGCAGCTTTGTGGACTGAGATGAAAACGCGCGGCTGAAAACAACCAAGTTCCATCTCAGCGTAAATCGGTATGTCTTCAATTCTCATTTCATTACGAACGCAGCACGATTTACTCCAATCTTTTATTGGTATAACTAGCCAACTACTTGACGCGCGTGGACTCTGAAGTGTGTAGAAACGGTTTTTCCCTTTTTTTCTAGTACCAAATATTATCATGCGGAAGCAAAAAAATGTAAATGTTATCTAAAAACTTCCCCTTCTTTTAGCAATAATTTTAGGTTCGGTACATACCGTTGTACGAATGTTTTTTTGCGTTTAATTTACATTTCAACACATAATGTAGGAAATATAAGATATTAAAGCTTCACGAAAAATTATCGCCACTATAAGGGTGTACCAAAAAGAAATTGTCCCTTTCGTCAGAAATTTACAAATTTCCTGTGAACATACCTTTCAAGAACCGTTCGTAACAAAGCAAAAATAAACTTACGTTACAGATAATGCCACTCTTATCTTATGCTATAGCGACGGCAGTACAGTTAGTGGCCATTTTTAAACACATCTTTTACGCCAACCATAGCATTCACGGTTATGAATGTAAAATCACTGGAAAGTTTTCGTGGTACTATATGAAGATATTCCTATGCCGCTACAACGAATTTTTATGTAGTGGCCGAGTGTTATGAATTCGATAGCAATATACAGTATATAGTTCCAAACAATGATTGCTAAGAACATTTTGTAGTTCCCGAGCGATTGACACAAAAGTAATTTGAGCTCGTCTTTGATCAATCACTCCTTAAATTTTCCAAAGATCAAAGATGACGTTCATACTATTATTTATTGCTAGTAATGAGCAGGTAATCAGTGATAACAGTTGAGAAGTGCAGTTGAAATAATAGAGTGACTTTAATAAATTCACTGGATATAATTACATGGACAAACATATGAAATAACTGAAATTAATGCATATAAAATAGCTCTCGTGAAATTTAAAATCATTACTAATAAATTCTCGTCATTCGTAATATCTTTCTAAGCCAGCAGAAGGGTAGATAATGTATTACCCTCTACCTATAAAATTCTGCATGACGCCTGGCGAGGTGTCCAGTCATGAAGATGGAAAAAGTCTTCTACAAGCGACTCCTACCGACTGCGCCCTCGAGCTGAAAAAGGTAGTGGGAGTCACGTGAAGCTCTTACCATTGATTTAAAGTCTCTTACTAAGGGATTAAGAGCTGCGATAGTGGGGAGTTCGTTTCCCATGGGAAACCTTCAGGCTCTGCTGTGGGGAGCGGAATAAAATTACTTGTCTTTAGGTTTGAGAAATTACTCCCAGTGAAAATTAATATAATTTATAGCTTTAAATCCCTTAAAATGTTACAATTTTTCTTTGTGGTCTTGGTTGGATTCCAACCTAATTGCCAATATTATGCCGCCAAAAAAATAAAAAAAAAATAAAAAAATAATTAAAAAAAAAACAAACAAAGCGAGCGTAAGTTTTCAATGAAAACTAAATTCATCGTGCCTTATGCTAAAATAAAGTGCATGATTTTTCTTTCTGGTCCAGGCTGCAAATTAGCCTAAGCAGCTGTGTCGTCCTTATGTGGGCGTTTGAAAACAACGCCATAAGCAAGGAAAAAAAATTACTCCATCAGTATGTATTTCTGGTTTTAATATACACGTTTTCTAAAATATTATTGACTAAAAATGTGTGTCAAACTTCACACCAAATGGACGATTAACTACCGGTAAGCCATTATTGGATCACTGCCAAATTATCCATACTATTCCATATTTTAGTATGGCTCCTCCACATTGCGAACGATCCACCTTGGAAAGAAATGTTCTTTTGGTACGAAAATTTGCACACAAATTTCTTGGACAATATTGTTTGAGAATATTTGCATATGTAAGCCATTATTGCACTGCGAAGTTATCCATACTAATACGTAATGCGAACAAACCACCTTGGAACGAATATTTGCAAATTATTGCCACCAAATATGTACTAAATGAGTAAAGACGTTCGAAATATTGGCAGTTCCGACCAAGTTACTAAGCAAAAAAAAATGTTTCCTGTTAATATTTATTGTAACTGATTCTCTGGAATCTTTCTTCGAGAAAAAACTGAATTTAGTATCCATAGGAAAAGTAAAGGCGTATTAACTTTTTTTTAAATGTACAGCGTTTAGCAACCACAGCACACATGTACTAGAGACAAACTGCTTAACTATCTACCACATTAATAATCTAAAGGTCCGCGCTCACTAGGGCGCGCCGCATCGCATCGCATCGGGTTGCATCGCATGGAGCGAAAATGCTGCAACGCACATCTGGACGCAGCGAGTCGCATTTCTTTTGTCACCGCCTTCAGTTCTCGACGATTACTCAACCGCTTCTGCACTACAAATGGACACATCAGACAAAGGGCTCTTATTTTTATATATTTATTGAAGAAAATTAAGCAGAAAAGGGAATGGGTTTAATGTGAAAAGGAATTTTCCGCACTTCTTAGGCACATTATATGGCAAACATGTTACAAAAGTTCTACAGAATTGCGGTTCTCTTTATTTTTAATGCAGAAAAATGAATGTTTTTCATGGTTTTAATAGCCTTTTCACTTGCAGTTCTATTTTGGTCGCAGGAGGATTGGAAAAAAAATTAAGATGGCAAAACATTTAGCTACAACAATTTAGGTGAGGCAATGGCGGTAGAAAAACTGAATTTTCACGTTGACAAGTGAGATAAAATGCAGTACGTAATAGTAGTAAATGAAGCTTTTCCCCTTTCAAGATGAGGCCTATTTCAGAATATCAGATAAAATGAAATGAAGAGAAACGAACTTTCAATTACAGACTCAATAAACTAAGGAGGGTGATCGATAACTGCTTTGGTGTTATAGGTAGAAGGTTTCAAATCTGTGAAAGAAGAATGTCGGTGTTACCTAATAAGATAAATAAAGTAATACTAGCCACGTGCTGCATTCACAACCTTTTGATTAACAACATTTGAATTGGGTTGCAGAAAGTAAGATCGAAAATGAAAACAAAGAAATTTCAACAGGTTGACTTACACAGGTTTCTAGGTTACATCAGAAATCATTAAGATTTAGAATAATTTCACAAAATATTTTTAAACAATTAGGTTAATTGTTAACACAAAGCTTTAGAAGCGGAATTGAAAGAAAGTGATAGAAAATTATAATACACACTGTGGCGTATCACCGGGGGGGGGGGGGAATTATTAATTAATTATTTATATTTTACGCTATATAGGATACTATAATTGAATATCAAAATGTAAATTATTCAAATGAGAATAGGATGATTCTGGGATTTGAAAACTGTCACAAAAAAACCTTTTAATAAAGATTTTCACAATGGCATCTACAAATCTGAGCGTATTTACCATTACGTTAATAAACAAGAGGTTTTGCAATTTTCTAAGCAACGCTCAGACGTACAATGAGCCCTTTAAATGCAAGCAAACAAGTATTGTTGTACTTTAAAAATCTCACAATTATTCTAATACAAAGTATGTTACCAGTTATGATGATGGCAAACAATAATGAATTTTAAAGGGTTGGGACGCCACGAATGATTAACCTGCATTCGACAGTTACACAGTCTAGCTCAGTGGTTTATCAGATCAGAGCAAGGATCTTTATCTCAGATGCGCTTACGGGTACAGTTTCACAGTGAGTTGCAGGCTGAATGGCTTCGTAGAAACACATTACCGTTCCACGGCAGGTAGCGCTGAGCGGATATGTCCACCTGGACGATTGTCGTAACTGGCCACGCCAGCAGTATGCGGCAAGTCGCAAGTTAGAAGTGCCTCAGATGGTCTCCAGGACACAAGTCAGCCCAGCCCACATGGACACCAAGTCGCCAGTGACTCGTCTGGGCTCCTGACTCGAAGGAAGTCAGGACGGAAGTGTCTCGTCTTTTTTCTGCCGCCACGGAGGTAAACTCTGACTCCGCCTCTTGTGGCTCGAAGACGACATAGAACATAAAATTCCCCGAATCTTAGTACTATGTTCCCTGTGATTGGCTGACCATCTGACGTCATGTGAATCTGTGCTTCTCTTGGCCACGTTAAGTTTCGGCAAACCTCGGGAGCCGATGTCTCCTTCGGGAGGAAGGAATTCTGTTTACCGGTTGCCCGACAGAAATCCCTAATCCTCTTAAGGCCCTTCTCTGAAGCGTAAAATTCTTGCCTCTTATCCTTTCAATGTGCATCTTTCGAACATACAGACATCCCAAGAAATGGAAAAATATTCTATTCCTTTACTTTATACACAATAAAAAGTGATATGTAACGGGGAGCTTAGCGAATCGTTACAACACGTAAAATAAACAAAAAATAAAATACGAAACATGACATTATACCTGGTTGTTTTAACTAGTTTCCTATTTCCTCCCAAATATATATATATATATTTTATTATATTTTGCGTCTTGTAAATCATAAAACTCTTTGAAAGTCATTACTAATGAGATGCAGTACTCTTCATCCATTACGTTTGAATAGTTTAAGTTAAAACATACCAGCAAAGAACAAGTGAGCATGAGCTAGAAATTTTTTGATCTTTATTAAATTTCATAAAGTAGTTAAATTTTCAGATTGTAATTACTTATATTTTTTCAGAAATCATCCACCATCCTGCGTGCAAATTTGCAGCTAATTTTGTTGAAGTAATGTAGTTAATTCACGGAATTAGGAACACACAAGTTACAAAAGTCAGTCAGTGCTGTTGGAGCTCCTATCGCAAACCCGGTCGTGACTGAGCGCATCGAGGCTCACAGGCGGAAAAATACGCTTGGCCAACCGATCCGGCCGTGCGACGCGATGCGGCCCGCCCCGCCCCGACTCGACCCGCCTCTGGTGTGCGTTACCCCATTAGAATCAATGTAAGCGATTTCAGACGCATTTCTGCGATGCGACGCGACGCGACGCGATGCGGCCCGCTCTAGTGAGCGCGGACCTTAAAGCAGCGGTCGGCAACGCGCGGCCCGCTCTAGTGAGCGCGGACCTTAAAGCAGCGGTCGGCAACGCGCGGCCCGCGGGCCGCATGCGGCCCGTGACCTCTCTATTTGCGGCCCGTGTCCGTCTTATAAAAATCGTATCGAAAGCCCATATTATAAAACAATAAAATATAAATACATAAAAGAGTGAACGCGATCCAACAGCGCAGCAAATGAACTATGCGAACAGAGCAGCACAAGTGCGAGCGGAAACGATTCCCCCACTCTCTCCTATTATTGAAACAATAGGTCAGCGTTGACAATAATCTTCTCTCGCTCGCCCGCTGTCCGTCCGCGCTAGTTGTGTCATTGAGTGAAACAAGTTATTTCAATTTTTTTTTTTTTTTACTTCTTTACGTCTCTTTTTAACATCGAGGTCTTTAGAGACGGGAAAGGATGGGGGGCAAGGATGGGGGCATGGAATATGAAGGAATTCAGCCATGGCCTTTTGAAGGAAGCATCCCGGCATTTGCCTGGAGTGATTTGGGGAAACCATGGAAAACCCAAATCTGGATGCCCGGACGGGGATTCGAACCGCCGTCCTCCCGAATGCGAGGCGAGAACGCTAACCGTTACACCGCCCCGCTCGGTAAGTTATTTCAAGTGTGCAAGCCGCCGCCGCGGCCCTGTACATACGATTTAGTTATTGTTCTGTGACCTACGAGTACCTACTATTTTGTTTACAGTTCGGTATGTGTGAGATATTGATAGTTCATACAATTACATAGCGAAATTAAGTCACATGTTTTCAACACGGCTTTTATTCTTACAGCGTGTATTTGGCGTTGTTGGTTATAAGTTTTACTGATGGCTGAAAAAAAGAGGAAGTTAATTGAAGAAAATAGAGTGTTTCACGATGCATGGACAGATTTATACTTTTTTTATTAATTGCAATGGAAAGCCGCTATGCTTAATATGCAAAAAAAAAAAATCCTTGCTATACAAAAAGAATATAACGTCAAACGTCACTATGGTACCGAGCATAAAGAAAAATTTGCGTGCCTAGTTGGTGATTCCCGGAAAAACAAAATTAACTCACTCAAATCTTCATACAAGAACAAACAAAGTGTTTTTTAAGGTGCAAATTCAAAATAACGAGTCAAATATACGTGCGAGTTTAAGGGTGGCGGAAATACTTGCCAAGTCTGGGCGACCGTTTACCGACAGCGAATTAATAAAACAATGTGCCTTAGCTATAGCTGAAGAGGTATGTCCAGATCAAAAAAGAAATTTGAAAATATAAGCTTATCTGCCAGAACTTGTACCCGGCGCACTGAAGATTTGGGCGCTAATTTATGCGAAAAACTTCGGGAAAAAGCACAACAATTTGAATGGTTCTTCTTAGCTACTGATGAAAGTAATGATGTGTCAGATACTGCACAGCTTCTAATATTTGTTCGTGGAATTGATAAGTACTTCAACGTGTGTGAGGAACTTTTACAGTTATGTAGTTTGAAGGGAACGACTACGGGGGAAGATTTGTTTTGTTACTTAGAACTGGCAATGACGTCAATGCAATTAGCGTGGGAAAAATTGGTAAGTCTAACAAATGACGGAGGTAGAAACATGAGTGGGCAAAACAAGGGCCTGGCGCGTAGAATTAAAACAAAATTGGCAGAGATAGGATGTGAAATCCCGTTATTTATTCATTGCATTATCCACCAAGAATATGTTCCAAAGTCGTTTCATAGAGAAAAGTAATGGACATCGTGATATCCACTGTAAACTATATCAGAAATAATGAGTTGACACATCGTCAATTCCGAGAGTTTCTATCCGAAATGGAAGCAGATAATCAAGATGTCCTTTATTATTCAGAAGTAAGATGGTTAAGTAGAGGTGTAGTACTGAAAAGATTTTTAGATCTCAGAAAAGAAATCAATACTTTTATGAATCAGAAAGGTAAATCTGTTCCAGAGCTAACAGACCCTCAATGGTTAATAGATCTTGGATTTTTGACAGATTTAACTCATGAATTAAAAACGCTGAATGTCAAGCTTCAAGGGAAAAAACAAACTAATATCTAATAAGCATACAGACGGAAAGGCGTTCCAAACTAATAATCGGCTGTTCATAAAAAATATTGATGAAAAAAATTAGATCAATTCCCGAATTGTCTAAAACCTGTCGAGGAAGCTGGCATTGATTTGAATTGGGATAGTGAGAAAAGTAAAGACGTTTTAATGGAGTTACAAAATCAATTCAGTGACAGATTTGGTGATTTCGAGAAGGTTTCGAACAAACTGAAGATTTTTGCTAACCCTTTTTCATGTTGAGGATGTACCCATTTACAAATGAATATGTTTGAACTTCACTTCAATGAGTCTAACAAACGCCTTTTACTAGATGAATGATTTGGTCAAATTTTATGGTAGCTTGCCGTCTGATTTTGTCGAATTGAAAAAAGTTTTCTCAGCAGTTTATTTAAATTTTTGGAAGCACTTATTTATGCGAGAAAACTTTTTCAATAGTCAATTATCGAAAAAATAAATACGCTTCTCGTCTCACAGATGAGCATTTGAGATATATATTACGTATTTCAACTTCTGACATGAAAGCTGGCATACAAAAAATAACCAGTCAAAAGCAACCTCAAATGTTAGACTGAATTTAGTATGTGAGATCAATTTTGTAACTTTTCTTCATTTTTATCATCATTTGTATTAATAAAATTTGAAAACTGAGTTTTCGCATTTTTACTGTGTATGTGCGGCCCCGCCTTTTCTTTGTATTGCCACCTTGTGGCCCTTGCCTGCTAAAAGGTTGCCGACCACTGATCTAAAGCATTTCGCACGGTAGGCGTCCTGTTACGATGGCAAGTCAATGCTTATTACGTTTCATTCACGTACTCTATTTATCTTAAAGTATTGCAGTCCAAAAAAAAAAAAAAAAAAACACCGAATAAAGGTAAAGCAAAAAAAATAAAACAGAATCCTAAGTGGTGTGAGCTTTTGTCCGTTTTTTTTTTTTTTTTTGTGAAAGGACATGCTTATCTCAAATAGAGAGTGAATCATGACACATATTTACTCCTTCTAGAAATGATTTTAATTACTTGCTCCGTCCCTCGGTATATTTAAATTACTATCTATTTCCGCATATATTAATCAGAACCATCACCTCTAAAAATTTGAAAACAACCTCCAAATTACTACGTTAGTTTTTGGGTGATACCGTTTCATACCATCATACACAGATTGCTCTATAATAGCATAGATACTAAATTTGATTCTAACTCTAGATTAAGTACAAAAGTTTCTTGCTTTTTTTTTTTTTTAATGAAGCGAAAGAAAATAATTCAGCGATCCGAGAAGCGTTCATTCGCTCTCTTCTGCCTCGAAGAGACTGTAAAATTTTGTGTATACGACTTTCTTTCACCAGTAAATCTTTCGTGAGACATTCCGATAAAGGCAGTAAATTAACGGTAAGTAAGCTAGGTGTAAAGGAGTTTCTTGTATAGTATGTTCGGTCAATAATGATCTATTGCCACTTTTCTACCTGTAGGGTTACTCAGGAATAGATAATAACTTTGGGTTTTTGAGCTAATCCGTAATTGGAGCAGACTTTTGTTACATGTATTTTCTGTGACTTTTTCTCAATTTTCAAAGAGTTAGTATCTTGATTAAATGTAGTTTCCATGCTACTGCACCAGTCTCAACATTTAATCAATCAGCAAGACTCGAAAATATTACTGTAACAAAGCTGATCTGTATTCGAGTATAAGATAGCAAGAACTGTTACTTTTAGGTGTCTGTCCTGGTAACTACCATTCTCGTTTCCCCTGCAGGACATTCAGGAGTTTCTGGATGGCGCGGAGCACGGCGTGGTGTACTTCAGTCTGGGCTCCAACATAAGGAGCAACACGCTTCCCGAAGACAAGCGGACGGCTCTGCTGGAGCAATTCGCCTCGCTGCCTCAGAGAATCCTCTGGAAGTGGGAGGACGACGTGCTGCCCGGACAACCACCCAACGTCAAGGTGTCCAAGTGGCTGCCGCAGCAGGACGTGCTGGGTGAGCTAAAGACTCAACAGTAAAAACGCACTCTGTAGTTGGAAATTGGAATTACAATAACTGGAAGTCAAATAAGACATACGAAATATATTACTCATGGTGTAGTACAAATAAAAGCATTGTAATGATTTTATTTGTTTGAATTATATGTCGGAGATTAACAAGAAAAATGAGTTCTGAGATGTATGAGACAAGATAGTTGACTGTCTTCCCTTTGTAGGAACTTTTCGGATTATATCGTCGACATATACACGATGATGACTTCCCCCGTTACAGATACCTGCTTCCTTTTGCGTGTAGTTGGCGGAGTGTCAAGCTGCAAGGAGTTGGGCTACTTTTTCCCCGCACAAATCAGCAAGGGATGTCCTTGCTGCTCTTGGAATAGCAGTATACAGTAAGTTCCTCAGTTGTGGGGTAACATTCTTATATTCCCATGGCAGAAGTCACTGCCCGGATCTACGTCGAGTTACAACTTTATTGGCTGCTATGCCATATTAAAATGACTCTCCGGCCCAACTACTTATCATGAAAAGTCTTCGACCTTTGATCTGGATCTTACAAGAGAAGATTATCCTGCCATTTGGGAACTCTGAGTGACGTTCACGTTGCGACTAGAAGCTATTGTTGAACTTCTGCACGATGTAATTGGCAATAGTTGCTCGGTAAGTTTGTTTTCATTCATAGCTAACACCCGTGTTCTGGCACATGTTTGCTTTGCCGGTTACTTACAGAACGCTAGACTCACAATGGTTTATGACGCTTTTCTACAAGTAAACAAAGCCGAAAAAAAAATATAGTGCTCGCGGGTGTCTTCCAAACGATCCATTTCAGCAAACGTCGATCAATCATCTTTCCTTAAAATATATTGCCGATTTTCAATCTGTGTACATTCTCGCGTTCCCATGAGTACTGGTCGCATGAATTGTCCTAGACATAACATAACAGTTACAATACTAAAAGCTCAAAACTTTTACGGCACGCTGCGTTTAAATAGTTTTCGCATATGTTTGCTTACCATTGGGATGATAATATTTCTTTATTTCTCGATTTGAGTAGGAAAATATCCTCGTTATCACTCAGCATGAAAACCTGCAAAACTTTTTTACATCGTTATAAAAGTTTGCATTTTCCAAACCATGTAAAGTTGTAAGCCCTGTTTCTTCATATCTACAGCTCACCGCAACGTACGTCTGTTCATCACTCAAGGCGGTCTGCAGAGCTTCAACGAGGCTTCGTTCCACGGTGTTCCGTTTATGGGGATACCATTCTACGGCGACCAGAGGTACAACGTGGCCAAGATGGTGAGGTCTGGCATTGGGGTCCGTCTGGACGTTAAGGACATCACCAAGGAGTCTGTGGTGGCGGCCATCAGGACTGTTATTGACGATCACAGGTGAGCCAACAGTTGTTTCACATTTACGCGTTGGGTCTCTTTAGAGTTCCGTTGCTTTCCTAATGAAATTATAACTGTGCGTTGAACAATAAACACTGTAAGGCACGTTTCCTTCTGTGTGTGGGTCACTGAATTAAACCAGAATCGTTTGCACTTAGAAGACAGACCCGCAAAATATTGCCTCACAATATTTAAAATATTTTGGACTTATGTTTTTGGTCTCCATATACTAACTTAAGCATTATAAAATTTATAAGAAGAAGAGTACATTTGTTTCCATTTGTACTGCTACTAGGTGAATTCGAATGAAACATTTAGCTCACTAGGTAGTCTTAAAAATGAAAGCCTTTATGTGATGTTTTAATTTTAATAAGTTAGGTTTCAAATCACCTTCGAAATAATTATTATTATCAGCGATTTTTAATTAATATAAACCGTCGAAGGTGCTGTTCGTTTAGTACAGAATTTGCGTTCTCTGTTAACGTTGAAGGTTTGGAGAAAGTTTTCTGGTTGTCTCCTTAAGAGTGTAATATACATGTGATTTCTTAACATACAAGAGGTTCAAAGGGTCATAGCTCGAAGTCTGCTCAGCATCGATGGTATAAAACGTGTTTTAGAGAAATCATACGACCAGTGTTAAAGCCCGATTTTGGGAAAATCTCGGTCAAACATAAATTTCGCAACACAATATGAACTATTTTCTTTTACACCCAGTCTATCTCTCTGAACGAAACTTGGCCATACGTAGTATGAAATTAAACAAAGCTGCTGTCTGTAATGATGCAAAAATTGAAATAATTATAAACATTTGTTCATGAATGCTTAAATGGCCATTGAAAATGATAAATTGTAAATTTGAAGGAAATATTTTGATTGGTTTGCTAAATCCTAGAAATGAGACAATTCCAATTAATTTAATCAAGTGTCTCCAATCACACATAGAATATTCACTTGTCATTATCATTCAATTCATCAATGATAATTTTATTATTTAATGAGCTGGTTTCTAGCTAAGAAGTTGGTGTTGTCAAATTTTAATACATGCCTAACATATTCATTTTTTTATGATAGCTTTATACTTCATCGTCGTCGAGGTCATATGAGGTGGGAAAGGACTGGGGCAAGGAATGGGAAGGAACTCGGTCATGGTTTTTTGAAGGAGCCACTGCGGTATCCGCGTGTAGTAATTTCGGAAACCATGGAAAAACGAAATATGGATGGCCGGATGTGGATCCGAACCTGCGTTCTCTCGAATACGAGGCCGCGCTCGGTAGCCTATTGAACAGTTTTGAGATCAAACACATTACAGCTGCGTCTTTCAGAGAATGCATGTGATGAAGCTATAAGCACATGAACTTTCTCGTTTGAACTTTCTGGTTTATGCACCCACGTCAATCTATTCAACAGATCTAATTCAGACGTTAAGCAGAGGTGATTTATTATTTGACTAGACATAGAAATGAATGATTCAATTACTACACGCATCATAACGACCTTCCCTACATTAATGCTGAGATAATTTTGTTTAACATATTAAACCTAACAAACTATCCAGCTATTAAAATATTTATTATAAAATTCATAATAACAGCGAATGTCATTAAAAACGATCAGTTATTTCTTAGAAAAGAAAAGTCGCCATTTGTGTGCGAACCAACTAACGATTATAGTATTGAATATTGTTAATGGTGTTTGTGAGAGTGTATTTTTGACGTAAATCATGTATCATCCCATAATGTTCTTACATGATTGCAATTCTATCTATGTTAAGCTGTAGATTTTTTTTTCGTCCGCCGATATCGTTAGAGGCGGGAAAGAACTGAAGGCAAAGAACGGAAAAAATGGTCTTTTCAATCTTGATGGGCATTCGGATATTTGAATCCGCGTTCTCTTGAATAGGGATGCCAGAGCATTACAGCTCTGCTACCACACTCAGTGCTTGCAGACAGAAGATGACTGAGTTTAACAGTGGCCACTCGTGCAGACCTTGATGTCATCTGCAACATTAGAAGTGATGAACTGGAAGATTTTTGTGTCAAAGCTTCTTTTTTAAACTGTCAAAATAAAACATCCGCATTTTATTCAATCGTTATTTTGCTCAGTGTGCCAATTTCCATATCAATTCTACTACTCCATCACACCTGTCGCCCCATTCCTCATTATCCTGCGCCTATTATTCGCTGATCTATGTTTTTTCCCAGCTTTCAGATTGGTCCGCTGTTTAATAGTTAACTGGATATAGTGTGTGTTGTTTTGACTGTCGCAGCTACCGGGACAACATGCGGCGGTTCTCGGCCGTGTTCCGGGAGGACCAGTCCGAGTCCCTGGAGCGCGCCGTCTGGTGGCTGGAGTACGTGCTGAGGCACCGCGGAGCACCGCACCTGTGACCAGCTGCTGTGAGTCTCCGCTGGTGGCAGCTGCTGCTGCTAGACGTGGCGGCCGCCGTACTCGCCGCAGCACTAGTCGCTGCCCTCCTCGTCTACCTGCTCACGAGGCTACTCGCTGCGGTCTCCAGGGGCCGCAAGACCAAGGCCGACTGAACTGGAAGAGAATACCCACTATACTCCTGTATCAGTATCCCGCTGAGATACGGAACATATTTTCGGAAAAGTCTCAGTTACACATTGCCGGCCTCGGTAGCGTAGGGGCTAGAGTGCTAGCTCCACGTGCCGAAGGTCGCCGGTTCGAATCCGGCCGCGGGCATGGATGTTAAGTGTTGTGTGTCTGTGTGAATGTCCTGTCCGTCCTGTGGTATCCATACATAGAAAGATACGATGTACACTGGATGACTAATTGTTCACTGGAAGCTAAAATATGATCACATTGAGCTGGCTGAATGGCCTTAGGCGCCGAAAGCCAATTAAAAAAAAAAAGAGAAAGAAAGAAAGTTACACATACAGCCTCGCGACCAAACAAACATTAATTTAGTTATTTCTGTGTCGCTATGTAGAAGTGAAGTTTTAACACCGGGAATTCAATTGAAAGAAAAAGAACAGAACAATCGACATTATGCTATAGATCAGCATAAACATTTAAACTATCTTAAAAGCACTAATCCCACACGTAATATATGGATTATAATTACGACGAATTTCTTGGCAGCAAAATACAATACAGAAACGCCATCCTTTGCACCTGACTACATGTACCTCAGTACTGGATTGCAGTAAATGCACAGTAACTAATCAAAACGGTTTCAGAGTTCTAGAAATGATAAAATTATGTTGAAATCCTCACTCGAAATTTTTGATGATTACTATGTATTATCTTCACAACTATGTGGAGAGGAAATAAAAAATCCAAACTCGTCTAACATTCTTTGACTGACTGCGGTCCAATAAGATGAAGTGCTTCTAACTTACGTACAAAGAATTACACTACTCATCCTGAGAGGAAAAAGTAAAGCAAATAAATCACTACTAATGCTTCTGCAGAAGATGGGAATCGTATGTTAACAGAAACGCAGAGAAAAAATCTGTTTAAAACATATTTTTTCGGCACTGAAGTATTTACATCAATACGGACATGCTACCAATGAATAATGGAGATGGAGAGTGTAATAAAAAAAATCAATATGTACATTATTTGTTTATGTTATATTTTGTGTTTAAATATGAGCTCTATACCTTAACTATATTCTATTTTCACGTAAGCTGTGAGCAGTGTTTAAGCAGATCTCCTAAAAGTATGTGAGAAGAAAATTGCTGTTATTCAGATTTGCCAGAGAAGTAATCAGAATTAAGATGTAATAAGTGGTTTTGAGAAAGTGGTAAGATAGCAATAGCAATTAACCAAGAGCCCGATGGTTCACTGATTAAGATGGCGTAACTCGGTTGCGATAGGTCCCCGGTTCGAATACCAACAGAATCTTATGCCTATGGAAAACATTTCCTTGGTTTTACTTGAGAGTCCGACATTCGAATTCCACTCTCAGCTGTTGGTATTCGCTGGGTTTATAGGGTTAGGTTAAGACACGACAGATAATAAATAGTCTCTTGCCGGTAATGCCAGATGAGATTAATTTTTAAATTGATTAATTTTGTTTCTAAAGTTTTTTTTTCCATCGGTCTCATTACTCTTCTATCCACCTGACTACGGCGCGGACCTTCGGAACACTGACTCTCCGCAACAGCTTATGCCGGGATGCCCCAGGCAGGGTTTCACCTGATAGAAGTTCTCAACGTATATAATCCGCATTATAGGTGGCGTAATAGTTGAAAATGCAGCCCCGTAACCGATGAGGGAAACCGAGCAGGGTTGGTGGTAAGACAGGGGTGAGCAACTTGGTTAAAAAAAATACTTTATACTTTCCAGTTTGGTTCGCCATAGTTTTTATACAGTCATACTATCAATCACCCACATCGGGCCTAAGGTGGCTAAAGCACACTTCTATCCTTCACACTTACCCCCGTACTATTTAAATGATTTTTTTAATTTCTTATGACTCTACAACTTGTTGGTATCGAAGTCATTAGAGGTGGGAGAGGACTGGATGCAAGAACTGGAAGGAATTAGGCCATGGTCTTTTGAAGTTGCCATACCAGCATTTGGTTATTGTGGTCTGGGTGGCCAGACCCTGATTTCAACCTACATCCTCCTGAATTCAAGGCCCGAGCGTTACCACTTACACAACGGACACAATGATTTCAACTTCGAAATTTTGCCAGCAGCGAAGAAAACAGCAATCACACAATTTCTGACTGTCGGATTGTTTAGCCAAGCTTCCGCACAGTAAGTAGAAATTAAGGATGTCTGGAACTGTTTATAACTGTTCGTTCCTCTTCTTGGGACTTTAAAACTAATTGCCCATTTTCCGGGAGCAGACCATCTGTGATGGCGCAAAGTTACAGCGTACTTCCTTCATCTTCAAACCGTATCATGTCACATGGGTACCTAGGCTTCCCTGGCAACTGTTGACTTGTGTGGTTTATGAGCTGCCTCCTCTCACAACTCATCCTGGCAGACGTCGCCAGATATGAGCTGCTAATTACTTTCGGAGTGTTATGGTCATCAAGAACACAGCAAGCCGAACAGCTCTTACTTTTAGTCACCAGTAACTGATCTCGTGCCAGTATATATTCACACGATATTAAGGTTTTTTGTACCTACTTCAAGAAATCAAAACACACGGTTTGATTACACTGATGATCAATTTAATGTTTTCCAAACTGAATTTCAACATTACATTAGTGTTTACTACAATATTCACCAAAATAATCTCGCGGGACCCATGAACGAGCTTTCCCACGCGAGCATGCAACAACTATGGAGCAAAAAAAGAGAGGAAACCACGTAAGGGACCTTCTCCATACAACGAAGTGAAGCCGAAGGGATAGCGGTGTAGTGGGGAGGTCTCCATATTGGTCGGGCCACGAAACACAGAGGACGTATATGGAACGGAAGAATTTCTTCGTTTTTAACCTTGGTATTACTAACAATTAAGTCTTATGGGGTGACATTTATAAATACCCTAATTGATATAACCTACCAACATTAGAATTTAAGAAAAACAAGCTGCTAAAAAAAATTTATAGGAATTTTATACGACGAAACAGAACATTTTTCTTCCTACAGTCGCAAAAATAAACTGAGGGTCATATTTCTATTTCAAATACATTACATAGATGTTCAAATTGATTTTATTACCACATTCCATTTCAAAATCTTTGATGGGAAACATTAGAAAATCAAGAAGAATAGGTCTAGACCTATTTACAAGCAGAAGCAAGTCCTATATGAAATTTTAAAAATAGCCTAGGTGAACGGTTAGGACTTTTAAACAACTGAAACCTTCAAAAGAAATCACAGCTTACTCAGAAGATATTGCACTGGTAGTGGATAGATCTATTTAAATACGCAAGTAGCATAAGTGGAATGGGATTCTATCATTACCGTGGTGCCACGATCTGATGATGAATTCTTATGGAACTCGATGAGACAAATCGAAAATAAATAATACATTTTTTGATATTTTGCTTAGGTCTGGAGATATACTGTTTCAAAAGTGAGGTTGTTAGGTCAAAATGCGGCCTGGACAAAAAGAAAAAAGCGTGATATCAAAAAAAATTGTTCTTTACTTTCCATTTGTTTCGTTAAGTTACATAAGAATTCATCGTCAAATTGTGGCGCCACGGTAATGATAGAACTGCCCAGTGCAATTACCTTGCTGCCATACAACAAAAGTCGTAAGCTTAAATGGGAGTAGTTTACATCGCGATACACCTTGCGCCACTGAAATGGTGTTCAAGAAATTACTAGTAATTAATAACAAATAATTTGTTACTTATGCTATAAAAAGAATATTCTGATAGAGGCTGCATTTAAAGATAATCACAATTTGATATAATATTGCCGCTAAAAAGTCAAACGACGCAAACGCAAGTAAACACATGATATGTATTGAGAATTACATTTCAGGTAACAATAAAATGGACTTCATTACGATTCTTAGATCACATATCACTAATAATCACAATTACTTTCATCATACTCTTTCAATATAAATTACAACTGGACTAAAACACGTAGAATAATGTATTGGCTGCATCACGATGTAAACTTGATCGAAAACGTGCAAAATAGTAAGATACAATGGTTCTCTGCATCAACAAATATTTGATAACACCATCGTCCTATTGAGATCTGTGCATAAACTTTTTTAACAGGCATTGTAAATTTATAATGACAGGCCCTACTCTTACAGACACCGCATTACAAACACTTCAAGAACAATAATTACAACGTGACTTACCTATGGAATGTTATTCCACGTTGTTTTTTACTTTTTATGTTTGTGCAACCATAGACAACACAAGATGGCATTATAAAACACTTTGAAATATCAGAACATGAAATGTTCACAGCAAGAAGGTAATGAAAACAGACCAATGTTTGAACTGACGAAGATGGCGACCGCGCATGCGCAGTTGGCTCCAGAGTTTACAGGCGGCTACGCAGTTTTAGCAACACCTTGTCTCCTCTCTTCTCCTACCTCCATGGCAACAACTCATCCACACCATGGAGGAAGGAAATATATGGAGGAGAAGTGACGTTAAATTGGTGAAGCAGGCTCGCGTATGCGCAGTGGCGGCAGCGGCGATATTGCGCTTCCAAACAATTGCGATGTTCCCAGTATATCCCGAAAACTAAGCAAGATATCGAAAAATTTTATTCTTTATTTTCGATTTGTCTCGTTGTGTTACATAAGAATCGATCATTAAATTTGACTTTTGCCAAATTTTTCTTCTCCATTTCAACCTCACTTTTGATACAGTATATCTCTAGAACTAGGTGAGATATCCAAAAATTTTATTCTTTATTTTTCATTTGATTCGTCTTTTTACATAAGAATCCATCATCAAATTTGACTTTGACCAATGTTTTCTTCTGAATTTCAACCAAAACCATTTCACATTTGGGACGGAATATCTCGAAAACTAAGCAGGATATCAAAAAATTTTATTCTTCATTTTTTATTTGTCATATCTAGTTACATAATAATCCACCACCAGATTGCGGCGTCACCTTTATCCCAGAGTCCTCTTGAGGTTTTTGTACATATTCCCCTTGTCTGTATGGAAGCGGCCATGCCCCCTCCACTCCGGCCATGCCCCCCCCCCCCACTCCTCCTCACCCTGCTTCACTTCAATGCGTGGTGAAGGTCTCTTGCGTCGTCTCCATATATTTCCTTCCTCCATGATCCACACAGACAAAGACTGTGTTACTCTAAGACTTAGCAACTAAGATACTATTGCTACCAAGTTCACTATTCAAACTACAATCTGTGGAACCCTTTACTACAATTATTTGTGTTAACTATAAACAAAACATCACTAAACAGAAACAGTTAATATAAATTAATTACTTATTAAGTAGAAAAATATAAACAATAATTATGGTACAATAGAGTTAGACAAAAATGTCACATCTGCCGCCACATCGACGCAGAATCAATTGGGTGGTGACAACAACCAATTCATTTGCAGAGATGTTCCAACATCTCATGCGGCAAAATTGTTTTACACTTTAAATAATCACCAAGTGAGATTTTAAAGATCAGTCAAATTGTAATGTAGTCTTCACGGGTGTACCGCCGGAGAGTGTTGTGGAAACACAATATTTCGACGGCTAGCTCCGCCGTCTTCTTCAGTTGTGGAGACATCTGCACTGATGCACAGTTTTCAGAAAACCTGTGAGTAATATAAAGATAGGGTCTCAAACTATTATCATATGCCATATTTGATTAAATGTCACTGATATGGAACAGAAAATAACTTTATTTTCCGTTGGTAATAACACTGATAATAATTTATTAGTATCTAGTATCTAGCGACAAAATTGCAAGTTCATTTAACTGATACATATATAATTACTAGCAACATTTCATTATTTAATTAGTATACAAGGAGCGTACAGCATTAATGTGATATTAACTAACTAAATATCCTTGTGCGTTATCTACAAAAAGTACATCTAATTTTCTCTCTCCTCGCTTTATTTTATCGAAGACTAAGAAAAATATGTTTACATCAAGTATTATTTTTCTTCGCAATTTAAAATTCCTCTTACTCTGTCATAATGATTTTTTTTGTTTTTGTTTATGGCATTACACCTCGTTTACGACGAGATCATGACAGACGGGAAAGGACAGGAGCCGGGGAACGGGAAGGAATTCCGTCATGGTCTTTTGAATCAACGATCAGGCATTGTCGTGGAGTGATTAGGGGAAACAATGGCAAATCAAAATCTGGATGGGTGGACGGGGATTCGAACCTGTCCTGTATGCGAGGCCAAAGCCAACTACGCTGGAGAGTAATGATTTTTGTTTCACTAGTATTATTGATATGTACGTCGCCATTGAAAGAGAAATTATTAAAACTGTGGGCCACATAAAACAATAGAGAGTGATTACGCTGGCATTGTAAGCATATCTTTGCTCTGTGTTCCTGGACATAGTAGTTAAATTGCTTTTGGTTACCATGAAAGAGTGAGAAAATAATGAAATTATTAACTATGGAAATTGTACATACTATTTACAACGGAAATACAAGTGCATAGTACTATCAAAAGCACTGTTCATCTAATATTTTGCATAGCATTTTGCTGACTGCTAGAAGGTTGCATCATACTACGCAACAGAGATCGCATAGCTATGTTGATTACAAATTCTTAGGCAATTTGGCGTGATCATTTAAACGAATGTTGCTGTGGTTTGCAATAATGTACTTAAGATATAAGTTAAACGTTTAAAATAACAGAATACAAGCCAGCTTCGTCTGATAGTTTTGCTGCGTAACACTGGCGTGCGAGAGTTAAAAATGTTGTGATCTGTTTTTTTAGGCGATTCGGAAAAAAATGTTACTCACAGGTATTAAAAAGGGGGATTATAGAATAGATTTCGTCCTCATCAGACTTGACATGAACCCAGACGAAATTTTGTTTTAAAAAATTGGTGGTGTAAATCTGAGTGACCATATGAAGCGAATAGGAAGGCTGTGATACCAGCTGAAACCCACATGCGTGGTAGCAATCATGATAATGCAAGACTTGCGGCTGGGTGCTTTGTCCTTATTTAGCAGAGCCTTTTTAATAACTCTCCTATTCTATTTTTCTTGATAACTACTCTGATTTACATCACAAGGTTAGCGTAATACACCATTTTGATAGTTTCAACATCTCTCAAAAAATACGATGAAAAACCAAAAGTCATGGGATACCTCCTAAAATCGCGTAGGACCCCTATTGCACGGCGAAGTGCAGCAACACGGCGTGCCATTGATTCAACAAGTCGATTATGTCCCAGATATATTGGATATGATTCATGTCTCTGTCTAGGTGGCAGTACCTCAAGCCAATCGTTACCGATTTAAACGAAGTGACATGGCGCGTAATCCTATTGAAAAAATCGATCGTTGTTTGGGAACGTGAAGGTTATGTATAGATGCATATGGACTCACTGTAACTGAACAATGAGTGGTAATTTCAGTTTGACGAGAGATTTCAGCCCATTCTAGGACGGAGCTTGCACAGCGCCTTCCTGATAACTTGGGTTCATGGTCTCGGAGGTCAGCACCACACTCCGACACCACCATCAACTCTTACTAACAGGAATCGTGAGTCATCTGAACACGTAAACTTTTTCCAGTCGTCTAGCGTCCAGCCGATGTGTTCACGAACCCAGGAGAGGCGCTGCAGCCGATGGCGATTTGTTAGCTGAGGCACTCGCGTCGGTCTCATCAACAACAAATTTCGCTGCAATGTCTGCACGGACACGTGTTTCGTTCAACCCTGCATTTAGTGTCGCTATTCTCTGACGCAGAGCTGCCTCCCGCGTTGTGCGTCGCGGGAGGAAATGCCGTAAATTATATATTCAGGGCTCACTCTTAACATTGTGGATCGTGGAAAGATGAATTCACGAATAATCTCCCACATGTGATGCCGCATGCGCCTAGCGCCAACGTCCAATACACGTCCAAAGTCTGTTAATTCAGGACGTGCGGCCACAATAAAGTCAGCAAACCTTTCGGAGAGCTCCGACACTGCAAGGCACATTTACTCGTTTCTTCCGCGGTGCTACCGCCATCTGGATATTGCATATTTCTACACCATGACTTTTTGCACTTCGGTGTATAGAAGCATTTCAGCCTCAAAATCCAAAAAAGCATACACCATCATTTCCCCTGTATAACGAGCAACCGAGGCCGTATTGGGAAGGGGAGAAGAGGCATCCTCCTACTTAACTAGTGGTTTTTCGATCTGGGAGTAAAATGATGGGTCCAGGTCACGCTCATAGTCACAAATAGCTGAGGAATAGCTACTGGATTGTCTTCAAAATATGCTATACGGAAAATGTAATGCCTCCTCATACTTCTATCTGTCATAACTAATCCAAGTACACTATCCATATTTATTGAGTGAATTACTCCTCAGACATTCCTGTAAGGTTATCTTCAATACCGAATATTTTTATCTTAAATTCAGATATACAATTCTTTACTGCGTTTTACCGCTCCTTGTAGTGTAGGGCCTGGAAAACTGGCCTCTCGTTCAGATGGTCCCCGGTTCCACTCCAATCGGCGTATGTGTGGTTGTAATAAAGTGCCGTATTCGTCCTGTGTTCTTCTCACTATGGACGCAACAGTTCAGGAGATGGGATAATTAATACGTCGAGAAAATATAAACAGTTGATGGCTGTATGATAAAAAAGTATATATTCTACTGCAGTAAACGAGCGGCAATTCATTACAACCAAGTTTGGATTCGTCTCTGATCAACCTCTCCCCGATCAGATTCCGAAGATATGTGGCCCTAGGATCAGAGCAATTACGTTCTGCCCACACTATTGCTAGTAATGAGCAGGAATCAGCGATACAAATGAAAACATGTAGTTGAAAGAATAGAGTGACTTTAATAGCTTCAATAAAAATAGGCACATAAAAATACACTTGACATAACTGAAAAATACTGCATAGAATAACTCTCATAAAAGGAATCTCTTACTAATAAAATCCTGTCACTCGGAATGTTCTTTCTAAGCCAGCAGAAGGGTATAAATGCATTAGCCTTTACCTAATAAAATCTGCATGTCGTCTGGCAGCGTGGTCCATCCTGAGACTCGGCGAACGGACTCCGCGAGAACTGCGCCAAAGTGAGCTCCCGCGCAGTGAAGCGGAGTGGGGGAAATCATGTGACATTAGTTCTATTCGTTTAAAATCCCTTACTAAGGGCTTTCTGGGCTACCGTGGTAGGGGGACAGCTTCCCACGGGAAGTGACTTTGCTCAAGCTTGAGCTCTGCTTCGTTGGGTGGAATTAAGTTACATAGCTGCAGCTTGAGAAAAATTATCCCGAGTAAAATTTGCAACATACAATACTATAACTAAAATCCCTCAATATACTACACTACATCTGAAAGAATACTTTAACAATTGTGCAGTTTCTTAAGATAGTACGATTTTTTTTCCTGGTCAAGCTATCTGCTAATGGGAGAACCATTGTTTTAACGCAAAGCTCATATATCACATAGTGGCACCCATTCTTCATCCTTATCGCTTCAACGTTCCATTGGTCGATAAGACGATAAGCCCTAGCAAATGGATAAAAAAGAAAAAATATAACTGCGTAATTTAGGGATGGTCTGAGTTGTGCCACATTTTCAGAGGTCTTCAATAATTATGAAAGTCTGGATACTTATGTACGTCTTTTAAAACCACTCCCTTAATAGAGCGACTATTAATACCTTAAATGACAGGTATTGATGTATTTCCTACAGATTTTTCACTATATACTGCAACTGAGCTTATCGTTGCGTTACCATATCAGAAGAAACGTTATCAATTATATAATTCCTATCTCCACGTGCTGGATGTTTCTTTACGCGTGAAGACAAAACAGTCAGTCGACCTTATTTGTCTCGTGTGTTAGATTAACGAGTCACGCTGAAGGCGAGTTTTCGAGTAGTCTCTTATCACCCACGGAGGACGCAGCTGTGCTGTTGTGAGGTAAGTCATGATTCCTATTCGTATGAATAGCAAATCGTTTACACGATTTAGGTTCATAATTTACCATGGGAATCCGTTACAGCTTTTGGTATACGCATAACCGTACGTTCATTCTCTATAATCTTCGTAGAAGACAGAACTGAAGCACTTCAGTATCTAAAACCAAACAGAAATAAAAAAACGTGCATTCCAGTAATATGTGTGCGTGTTGCACAGTTACTGAATATGACTATTTAAAATATGACTTTTTAAAAAAAAAAAACATCATATGCCCTCCCCGGAAGAAAAATTAAGTTGCCTTCAGTACGCTTCGACGAGTGAAGAACTGACTTTGGGAGTGTAAAGATTGGTTGGATTATGTCTGATGAGTGTGCACCGAAATTTCGTGAGAGAACATCGTGAGATATAGAGAAACAATAAGAAGCGATTATCGCATTCAGTTTCGACCTTAAAAATTCGTTAAGTAACCCTTATTTAAGGTTAATTGATTTATCAATACTTCTTGAATGCAACCCAAATTTCAGGTTTAACTATAGCCAAATTATACTCATTTAAGAGCTCCTTGATTCAACTCATGATATAAATCAGCTAAAACAATCAAAACAAAGAATAGGTTATTTTTTTTTTTTTTTTTTTTTTTACATATGGCTTTATTCCTCGTCGACGGCTAAGGTCATTCGAGGCGGGATGGGACTGGAAGTAATTCGGCCATGGCCTTTTTGAAGGAAGTATCCCTGCATTCACCTGGAGGGATTTGGGGAAATTATGGAAAACCCAAAACTGGATGCCCGGACGGGGATTCGAATCCGCGTCCTCCCGAATGCGAGGCCAGAACGTTAACCGTTCACCCATCACGCTCGGTAATAGGGTTGTAACTGTCCAAGTAATTATTCTATAAATATTTATAATAATAACAATTGGAAGAATTAATGCAATTCCACATCTAAAATTTGAAAAAATTACTGCAATTAAGAAAAATTGTAGAGAGAATGGTATTCGAGCTGATCTTTTAGGATCATATCCACACTCAAAAGGAGAACTTTTTTCACGGTCATTTATTATTATTATTTTTTTTTTTTTGATACAATTGCTGCAATAACTAATACTATCATGGGGATGATTAGTGAAATTAAGGCGCTAATTATTAATCTTGATTGTTTCAAACTTTTTAATTGGAAGTTAATTGTACTAATTAAACTAGATAAATATCTACCTCATCAATAAATTGAAATTCATAAGAATAGCCAAACAACGTCAACGAAGTGTCTATATCAAGCTGCTGCTTGAAATCCAAAATGGTGAGATATACAAAATGATTTATTTTATGTCGTATTAAACATATTAATAGAAATGTTGAACCAGTAATGACATGGATTCCATGAAATCCTATTGCTATAAAAAATGAAGATCCATATACTGCATCTGCAAAAGTAAAGTTTGCTTCCCAATATCCATATGCTTGAAGGATTGTAAAGTATAAATCCTAAAACTACTGTAATAATTAATGCCTGGAATCTTTGAGAATGGTTAGATTCTATTAATCCATGATGGGCTCATGTTACTGTGAAACATGAAGTTAGTAAAACCACTGTATTCAATAAGGGAATTTGTATAGGATTAAATGGCAATATTCCCTTAGGTGGTCAATTTATACCTAGTTCAATTGCTGGGGCTAGTCTTCTATTAAAATATGCTCAAAAATGACACAGAAAATAGTACTTCTGAAGTAATAAATAGGATTATTCCTCATTGTAATCCAATTGAGACAGAATTAGTATGAATTCCTTGATATGTTCTTCTCGTACTATGTGTAGTCATCATTGATATATATTTAACAAAGTGATTATTATTCCCATAAAAAATAGGTTTATTTCCAACATATTAAATCATTTAGCTAATCCTGATAATATAATTATAGCTCCAATAGCTCCTGTTAGGGGTCTATAGTCAACTAAGTGAAATGGTTGGTTTGAATGAGTTGTTAGTATAATTAATATACTTATCTTGAGTATAGTGTTCTTAATACTGAAAATACATATGCTTGAATAATGGGTACTGCTGATTCTAACACTAATAATAATATTTGAGCTAATAATAATTAGGTGATTTGTTGGTAACTGATTATTGGTCCTGGATTTCCTATTGAAGTTAGTAGTAGGTGACCTGCAATTATGTTGGCGGGTAATCGAAGTGATAGTGTCCCAGATAGGATAATATTACTAATTGTTTCAATCAGTACTATAAATGATATAAGAGCTCATGGTGTACCTTGGGGTACTAAATGTGTAACTATATGATTTATATTGTTGATTCAACCAAATAATATAAAAGATATTCATAATGGTAATGCTAAAGAAAATGTTATAGATATATGTCTTGTGCTGGTAAATACATACGGAAACAATCCTATAAAATTATTAAATATTATTATAACAAATAATGAGATAAATATTATTGTTATTCCTTTTTTTCTATTTGATCCTAATAAGGTTTTGAATTCAATATGAACAGATAGTAAAATTTTAGTTCATATTGAACATGGAATAAATCAAAATGTTATTGGAATGATTACTATCCCAATAAATGTTCTTATTCAATTAATTGATAATTTATAATATTTGTTGATGGATCAAATGTTGAGAATAGATTACTCATCATTTTCAGATTAATGAAATATTTTCAGTGGAATATTTTTTATTTGATGGTTTATATTCAGTTAAATAATAATTTATTACATTGAACAAAACTAATGCAGTTGAAAATATAATAAACAGTAAAAATCATATTAACAGGGATGTTTGTGGAATTAAAATATCTATATTTTTCACCAGAAGTATTTGTTAATATACTATATATTGGTTTAAGAGACCATTACTAACTTTCAGCAATACGGTGCAAGTATTAATTAATAATATTTAGAGATTTACATTCAATTGTTTTATTTAAACTAACTTCTTATCTAATTATTTTTTGAATTTAAGATAGGAATAAGTTTGTTGATGTTCTTTCAACTACTAAATGATTTATACCACAAAGTTCTTTAAATTGTCCATAAAATATTCCAGGTCGATTAATACTAAATCTGGCTTGATTAAGCCGACCTGGCGTAGAATCTACTTTAATACCAATTGATATTACTGTTCATGAATGAAGGACATCAGAGGCTGTTATTAAAATGTGAATGGGGGTATTTATTGGTATAATGGTTCGATTATCAACACCTAGTGGACAAAAATTGTTATTGTCATTTAGTATATATGAGTTGAATTAGATATTTGTGAAGTCTGAGTATTCATATCTTCAGTATCACTGATGTCCAATTCTTGTAATTGTAATTAAAGCGTCATTAGTATCATCAATTAAATAGAACATACGAATTGAAGGTAGAGCAATAAAAATTAGGGCTATTGCTGGTAATAAAGTTCAGATAGATTCAATTAAATGGCCATGCAGTATATACTGGTATAATAATTTGTTATTTAATATATATATATATATATATATATGATGAAATATCCTACTACTATAGTAATGACAATCAGAATAATTAATGCATGGTCATGAAAAAATGACAATTGTTCTATTAATGATGATGAACTGTCTTGAAATGAAATGTTTGATCAAGTTGCCATATTGTTTCTAATAAAAGGATGAACTTTATACGTAAAGCTTAAATCTACTGCACTTGTCTGCCATATTAGAAGTTAGAAACAATTGGCAACTCGCTATTTCTATCTTCTGCAGGTGGATCATTTTGGTTTAATTCATTAGAACTTGATATGTTAATGTTATATATCAATTTTCAATTTGAGACTATTCTTTCTCATATGATTATAATAAATATAATAATTCTAATAAATGAAATGGTTGATCCTACACTACTAGATAATACATTTCACGATGTATATGCATCTGGGTAGTCTGAATATCGTCGTCGTAGTTCTAAAAAATGTTGTGGGAAAAATGTTAAGTTTACTCCAGTAATATAATTGTAAATTGAATTTTTAGTCATTTTTCATTTATGGCCATATACGTGTGAATAAAGGATATCATTGAATGATTCCACCTATAATTGCAAATACGGCTCTTATTGATAAAACATAGTGGAAGTGTATGACTAGATAATATGTATCGTGTAAAACGATGTAAATAGATGAATTTGCCAGAACTAATACTGTTAATCCACCAATTGTAAATAAGAAGAATAACCCTAATGCTCATAAGATAGACGACGAAAATTTAAATTTTGTACCATATAATGTCCCTAATCATCTAAAAACCTCAATACCTGTTGATACGGCAATAATTATAGTATCTGAGGTAAAATATGTTCCTGTGTCTACATCTATTCCTACAGTAAATATATGATGTGCTCATACAATGGTTCCTAGGATTACAATAGTAGCCATAGCATAAATTATTCCTAATGTTCCGAATGCTTCAGTTTTCCCTCTTTCTTTACATACAATATGAGAAATTATACCAAATCCTGGTAAGATAACAGTATAGACTTCTGGATGCCCAAAAAATCAGAATAAGTGTTGATTTAGAATTGGGTCTCTACCATCTGCTGGGTCGAAGAATGATGTATTTAGGTTTTGATCTGTTAGTAATATTGTGATTGCCCCTGCAAGAACACGAAGGGATAATAGTAGAAGAATGGTTGTAATGACTACTGATCAAACGAACAGTGGTGTTTGATCTGAAGTTATATCGGGAGATCGTATATTTATAGCTGTGGTAATAAAGTTTACTGCTTCTGGAATAGACGATACTTCAGCTAAGTGTAGCTAGAAGATTGCTAAATCTTCTGATCCACCTCACGGCCCACGAGATTCATCAAACTTTTACGAAATATATTTATTTTATAATGCCCAAAGTAATGAAATCCAATGTATTTTTTTAAATTATTTGTGCATCCATATTTTCAAAAATTATCTGTCGAAATTATGAGTATCATTATTATTATATTATCTATGTTTACATGGAAGAATAATAGGAAACACAATAATAATAACTCGTTATGTTTCGATTAACTCCAAAAAAAGTTTATAGTGGGAAGTCTAATATGAGGATAAATGATTTTATGTGCGGCCCGCGGAGTTATGATGCATTTCCAAAGTGACCCGAAAGATTATTTCGGTTGGCCACCCCTGATTTATCGTTTCGTCTTTCGCAGACCGTCTTCTTTTCCTCCTATGAAAGTTGTTTGGTGTCCTTGCCATATCCCCACATTTTCTCTACGATCTATCTGATTATAAAAATTGCATTTACCGTTGGTCTTTATTCCATAGCTTTTCGTGTATTTTTTATTTGATTTTACGCAGGAAAATTTTTGCGTGCTTTCAGGCAGTGGCTCAATAATGCGATGCCAATGAGGTTATCACATTTTGATTTACGCCCCTTGTATGAATTGGCATTATGAGCACCTTCCTCCAATCCTCTCATGTTTTATTATATTTCCAAACTGCCAGTATAACTCTATGCATGTCCATTACATTGCATTCCCATTAACCATTCCTGGTGACTTTACAGCTGTCTCTAGCCCCACTACTATAAATTTTTCCATTTGTTTTTCTAAGTTTTATAATTCTCTCCTCTCTTCTGTGGTACTATGGTATCCTCAATTACATTAAATACTTTTAATGAAAATAATACGGCAAAGATACTTGATCCAATTGGTACAGGAATAGGCCTACTCGCAAACGGTTTTGAGGTAAAACTATCGTAATTTATGCAACGACAGGCAGGATTTCTCTTAGTTGGAAATGCCAGCAAACCACCTGCTGTGCGAGCGAGCCCTATCTAAAGTCTTGTATTCACAATGAGGGAACAGGAAGTGTGGTGAGAAACATGGGACAGTCTGGAGCTGAGTCCAGGGGTTTCGTCAAAACAGTGTCCCTTAGGTCAGAGACCCACCCCGATAGTTTAGAAATGGGTGGGTTAACGATACGGGGAAGTCAGTTTGAAAATGCAAGAAGATACAATATCAAAATTTATACAGGAGACGAGCAAGACCAGAATTCCGGATATTTTTAGCATCTACGATGCGGAGAGACGAGAAGAGAAATAAAGAATCCAGAAATAAATGGTTAAAATCGAAAGAGTGTCATCATTGGTGGTATGGAAAGTTCTGTGTGTGTGGTTGGCGAGGGGAACACATGTTTCATCGTAGGAGGAAGAGAATGAACCAATTGCCTGATTAATGGAGTGAAACAAATCCATGTTTCGCCGTGGAGAAGCTTCCACGTACGTCGAACAGATTGATTTTATACCAGATCATCGAGGTGAATAATTCAAAGTTTTACCGTGGAGAGATGTAGAGAATTGCTACCCTAGCGACACCTACGAGACACCAGTAGATGTGATCTGCAAACTGCGGTTCTCAAAAATGGGGTCAGCGAGAACGTCCACTTTCGTTTTCAATGGATTCCCGTCCATTGAGCTTGTGGTCGCAGTTTTTAGTTGAGAAAGGGGGGGGGCACCACTACTTTAGGTTTATCGAGATGGATATTAATTTTGTTTATCTGGCTAACCAGAATCTCGAAATGCTGTAAATTACAGGTTGATAAAATATTGAATTTATTGGGTCTTATGGTTTTTACATTTCTGGGTATATTTAAATTTAATATGAAACATAATGCAATGCAAAGCAAGCAAGCAATACCCAGACCTTACAATTGGCCTGATAAATGCAAACATCAAATGAAATTAAATATCTCAAGATTACAAGTATGAATGTGAAACATCGTGGCATCGCAGGCCAGAAAATAGACGTTAAACACAATATAAAAATTCCCAGGGCGCAAATTAAAATGAAAATAACAATTTATTAATCAAGTTAAAATGAACAAAAGGTTTTAATGTTCAAATTTTAGATGACAACGAAATGCTAGCTACCTCAATAAAATTTCAAAGTTAAAGCAGAGATCCTACTCCCAGGAGTCGCTTACGGGTCGGTAAAGCCTCGTTAGAAACCAAGGAACCTCGACCTGGCGTCGGAGTACATTACCATGTCGTCGTCGTAGCTGCGTGATGATTGCGGCATGATATGCCACCGTCGGGTAGGGATCTCACAGATAGCTCATCCGTGTGGGTGTGTGTGTCTATCTCAGCGAGGCAGTACACTCTGCGTCGGCCAACGTCTGAACATCAAGTCGTATCAGACCACATCCGATCGGTAAGACGTCCCGTCCGCAAGTGTCGTTACGGCGTCCTTCTTCTTCTCCAAGCAAAAGCAAGCTCTCCCCTGTATAACGCTCGCGTGACATGGAAAAGGGGCTTTGCTTTAAGATTTGTGCACCCCGTAGTGATACACAATTGGTGAATCAGCGTACGCCAAAATCACGTGAGTGGCCAAGCGCTGGTTATTCGTCGCTTGTTTTCCGCGCAGCTCAGCAGAGCTTGCATCCCCTAGCGTCCTAGCGGAGGGTACGTTGCCCCTTTCTCCGACTAACGGGATGTTTCCGCTCTCCACAGGACCCTGCCATTGTGTCCCACGCAACCGAGTGCCGCCAGGCGTCGTCGTCGTCGACTGGAGGTTTGTGCCACCACGGCGAGCCGTGGTGACACTGGACGCTTTGGGCATTTCCTGCCCCTCCGTCCTTTTGCTTAATTTGTTGCAGATTTATTTGGCGAAGGTCGGGCTAGTCTCGGCTCGGGTCCAGTATGGGAGGCGGAGAGGTGTTCAAAACGGCTGAAGTGTGGCCACCAGCTGTGTCAGGGCGGACACAGCTCTGACAAGTTGTTGCAGGACAGCCATCTGGCCGCCTGCGTCTTGGCGTGCGCCGAGACGTGGAGCGGGGCGCCTGCTCCGGCCAGCAGCGGAGCGCTGAGTGTTGGTCATGGCTTGGGCGGCGGGCGGGGCTGGCTTTTCTCGATGGTGGGGGGGGCGCTGCGCGCGCCGCTTGGTGTCTGGGTGACTGCCGGGCGCTTCTGCTGTCGGCGCGGGTGCGGACTGCGTATGGAGCCGCTTCTGCTTGGTTGCCGACTTTCGCAGATTGCGCCTGGCGACACAACCCGCGTAGGCGGCTGAGTGAGATTGGCCGCAGTTAGCACATGTTGGCGTCGCTTCGCGTGGGCGGCTACATTGTTTGACGCTGTGTTGTTGCCCGCAACGGACGCAGCGCTCAGCTGCGCTGCAGTTCTTGGCTTGGTGCGAGAACCCTTGACATCGGTAGCACTGTTGTAGTGCAGCTGGCGGGCGTTTCTTCGGCTCTACCCGGACCTCCTGGCCGAGTAGCTTCTTCACTTGTAGGGCTGCTGTGGCAGGAGGGTCTGCGGTGAAGGCGACGAGAGGGAGCCGCTCCTCGGTGCCCGGTTTCACCATGGGGACGACGTCCCTCACAGTTACCCCGTGCTCCTTGAAGCCAGTGACGACCTCCTCTGTCGTTGTAGTTTCTGGCAGCCCGCGGACTACCAGTCGGCGTGGCCTGCCCGCTTGCCTGACAGCGTAGCTGAGGCCTTGCTCCTCCAGATGGGCCGCAACGGTCTCGTGGTCAGTCGGGCATGAGCATTTGACCAGTAGGCCCTCAGGTACTGGCCAGGTGAAGACAGCCAGGTCGGTGATTTCCCATATCTTGAGGGAAAGGGCTGCAAAGTCCACTGACGAAGTGACTATCAGTTTCTGCACAGGTCCGGCGGCGATAGGCGTCTCGTCGTCGCTGCAGTCGACGGGTTTGGCGCCAGTATCGTTGGCCGATGGCTCCGTGCTGTTCTCTGATTGGTTTGCAGCTGAGGGCGATTCTTCTGGTGGCGGACGGGGCATGCGCTGCTTGACTTCTTTCCAATAATCTGTCTCAGAGAAATCTTGGTTGAAGATTAGTGGAAATGGCATGCGGTCATCTTTATCTCCGTCATCGCTCGGTACGGCATGCTGCGCCGCAAACTTGGCGTCTGACAGTGTTTGCTTAAAGATCTCGAAGTTCGTGGTAGGAATTTCCCACTTAAAGATGTCTTTGCCGAATGTGGCGGCAACATATACCTGCCACGGATCTTTGCCGGGCTGGAGGCGACATTCCCACCTCTCTAGCGGGAAAGCGTTGTAGGGATTCCAAAATACATTGCCTCGAAAGACTGAGAGAATCTCTAATAAACAGCGACAACTGTATGTCATCGTAGCTTTCGCAATGTGCGTGCGCTCAGCTTGACAGCTCACATGCGAATGGCCGCCAGGCACGGCTGTGTCTGCTATTTGAATGTTCCAAACTTTCCACTGAACGCTAGCGTTTTTCACCGTTTGCTCCTTTATATTAACAATTTTACATTAATAAAAACACAATAACAACTTGGCCGCCTGGGCTTATCATAAATAAACCATCTATGATTTTAATAGCCCTAATATATTTACATTTAATGAATAATTATATTTAATCTGAAAAATTTGAATATTAATACGAATAATAAATATAAATATATGAGGTCGCAGCCTATATATATTCCTTGTAGGGTGACACTGTCATACTACAAGCTCCAGGCGATTAACCTGCAAGATGCGATAGAAGACGACACGCAGAAATATTGGAAATGTGATCTCCAGATATCACAACATACGGAGCGATCTGGTGGCTCAGTGGTTAAGCGTCTGACTGGGGATCGAAAAGTCCCCGGTTCGAATCCCTGTCTCGGCGGGGATTTTCAAAGGTGATTAACCCGACCTTCACCTCTGGTACAGCTTGCTGTGTAAAGTGAAGTACACCAGAACGCTTCCTTAGTTCGGGTTCTACGTTAAACTCTAGGTTCCCTGTACTCGGCAGGATTGTCGGGTTACTTTAAGGCGGCTACGATAGTGGCGGAGTGCGCAGGCAATAAAAACACTATCTCCAGGTCGTTACGACTACACGGAATTATTATATTACAACGTACGAACTGTCTACCTACTTCAATCCTCGAATGCATGTAATATCAATTAAATCTCTCAGCTCATTCTAAAACCAAACCATAAGGAGGTAATTAATTTCTTTTCGTATAAGATAGTTCATGATTTTTTTGTTTTGTTTTTGTGTGCATTTGATAACTCCATGAAATTTCATGTTTTAAGATATATGTTAATATAACAATAAAATGATGATGTTACATGCTAACCTGAGCACAGGTAAATAAGCCTTATAAGCTATTAGAAATAGCTCATGTAAGAATAAAATCAGTGGCAAGGCTACTGGTTGTATATTCTAGAAATAATAAGCACCATTAATCTTCTAAAGTGCTACCTTGAATACTGGCGCAGTATGAATTGACGAAAATGAACCAGTAGTGCCATTTTATTTCCATATACTTACGCCTCATGTCAAAGGATCACAGGTTAAAATGCCGCCGCGAAATAGGCAGACCTATAATTTATTTTGCTAACATGTGTGATTTTCTTCCTATGCTAACGTTCATTTCTAATGTCATGGAATCAAGCGTTTCCTCAGAAAATGTTGGGCGGTATGTGAAAGAAAATTCAGGTGAAGCAATTGCATCCCCTGGTCTATGCCTCCATTCCGAATTATCTTATTTAAACTTAAAAGTTCTGTTTGGATAAAAACAACTAGATAAGAGAATAATTCTAGCCAGTTTTTGTGAAAAGCATTAACTTCAGTAAGTGTTATTCACTTATCCTACGATATACTTACTGTTTCATGCACGATTACTTTGTTTATGAACACCTTGTACATTGCCAAAATAAAAATAAAAAAAAGGATCTAAACACTTTTAGGTAAGCCTGAAACCAGTAAGCAGTCACAGATAAAATTTTTTGAGAGAAAAGTTGTAGCTGATTGGGGAGCGTGCACAAACTATGTGGCTCGGTCCAGGGGAGGGGGGGGGGGGGTTGGCTGGTAGGCTACGCTGGGCTACGTGGGGAGAGGGGGGAGGGGGTCCGAGCCAGGCCACGTAGCTTTCATTTCATAACACTTTACACAGTTAAAATGAGGAACAGAACTCACAACAGCATGTAAATATTTACTTCCCTCAGTTAATTATCTCTGTGCGTAATTTATAATAGTCTGACAAGAGAAAAAAAGTGCAAAATGTCTTCTGAAAACAAAAGGGATAAAAGCTACGTGCTACGTGCTACGTGGGAAGGGGGGAGGGGGTGTAGAGGTAAAAACCACGTAAGACTACGTGTGGGGAGGGGGGTTCACAGGAGGCCAAAATGGAGCTACGTGGTTTATGCACGCTCCCTTGGAGCAAACAGTTCGCTTCTTCCTTAGGTCTCATATCTGTACGGTGTGAAAAGTTCTCTCTCCTACACGTAATGAAATTGGTACGCTAGTATATTACTAATTTCATCATGAATTTCTGGATGGCACAGTTTGACCCTTAAAAATATTTAGACTCTTTCATGTATAGTAATTGTCCGTTTGAATGGCTGCCAATAATTTTTACTTACACAATAACTATGCACAGGACAAAACGAAATTCAAGATTTGTCTGTCTAGTGTAAAAGGAGTTGTTAGATTGACAAGGTTTCAAATCTTTTCTTGTTTAAGTTTTTCATCCAGTTAACTCTTGTTAAAGAAGTCTGTCAATATTTACGGTATCTGATAACTGGCAATAAAGCAGAATTTGGGGTAAGATATTTAATTCTAACCGACTAGCCATAATTTATGGTTTATTGTTGTTAGTAAATCATAACTATTGTTGTGACGAATTGTACCTTCACCCCAATAAATTTTAACGATTTTATCTGTTCATTAGGAGGTTAGTCGCGATCCAGTGGTGGGGTAAATTTTCATCTATAAAAAATTTCAACCGGCATGGTAACTAAGATGGAAATTTAGTGCATCAAAAGCTTGTCTCAGTTAAAATTTATTGTTAGTCCCCCATTTCTGATAAAATGACTTGTACATAGCCAACCAACACTGATAAACTATCCTGTACCTAATATATGGTAAATTGGCCATCCTTCTGCAGTTGCTTGTTACACAACTGAAAATGAAAACACCGTCTATTAGCAACTGGTTTTATTCATATAATATGCTCAGACGCGATTCGCCCTTGTGGAATGGGGCATCGTCAGTGACTGTGAATGTACATACATGCTGGTGTCAACAAAATTACAATATTAATATACATAACTAACTAATAATAAACTACATTCTACTTACGACTTATGGTTGAGACAGTTACATGGTGGTCAGGAATAGCTCCATTCGCACTTTTTGTGACCAGAACTGTAGTTGTGGTTGCACATAACTGTAAGAATAACTATTGTCACCCCTTTTTGGAGGTAACGATACCGCTGTTTCAAAATCTTTTGATTTACGTACATCTTGTGTTCGACGAACAGCAACAGAACCTTATTGTTTACATGCGTTTACACTGATGCCAACCTAATGTTTTTGCTCGAGTTATACTGACTGTGTCTATGTATTTTTTAAATATATCTCTGTTTGTGCAATGGTGTCAGTGTTGTAATTTACTTTTATGTGTATTATATTCCTGTGTCTTGGTTATTCTTGAATGTTTTAAACAGTGTCTCATTTGTTAAATGAGTGAATTCATTAAGTACAGTTTGCTTTGATGTAATGGCTTTGTGAATGTGGTAACTTTCCTGTACTGTAAGTAGGTGTTTCTTGTGATTATTTATTTTCAGTATTTTCATGTCTGTTTGTATCGTGGTGGGTTAATGGTTGTGATCTAATAAGTGGTCTGCAAATGTTGAGTGATTTGTACATGTAATGGCTCTGATATGTTCTTTTTATCTTGTAAGAAAGTTTCTGGTTGTCTGTACTAAGTATTTTGATTTACATTGTTGGCTAATCAGTTCATATATCCCTGATTGCTGGTACTGATCTATTTCATTATGGTTCTTTAGATGTTTCTGTACTGTGTTGTTTGCGTGAAATGCTATTTTTAGTCCTTGTTTTCTGAATATGTTACTTATTCTGTGAGTGTGTTTGTTGATGTAGCTAATTTTGTACCATTGTTTTTTATTTTGGTTCAGTGTGGTGGTGTGTATGATGTTGAGTGGAGACTGTTTTCTTATTTTTTCTTGGATTTTAGTGTTGAGCTGTGCAATAAGTTGTTCTGTGTATCCGTTGTTTTTTGCAATTTGTGTGATGATGTTGTATTCTGGTCATATCCTTGGATAGCGGTGTGGTATTTAACCTGTTTAGCATGTGCTTGAGTGCTGCCTGTGTATGGTTTTGAGGATAATTAGATGTTTTGTGTGTTATTGTGTCTGTGTGTGTAGGTTTCCCGTATATGTTGAATGAAAGGAGTGATTCATTCGTAGTTATTGTTATGTCAAGGAAATTCAAATGTCTATTTTTGTTTCCATTTCAATGGTAAACTGTACGTTGTTAATTTCACCATGGAACTGAGTGATTTAATGATCTGGTTCATCAATTAAACAAACAAAATCACCAACGTACCTGTGCAAAAAGATTATATTGTATTTTGTGTTTGTAAATATGTGATGCTCTATGTAGTCCATAAAGATGTTTGCCGTAATGCCAGAGACAGGTGAGCCCATGGGTAGCCCTTCGTTTCGAATGTAGTATCTGTTGCTGAAATCTACATCTACATTTATACTCTTCAATTCACAAAATTGTGGGTGGCAGAGGGTGCTCAGCACCGAAGCTAATCTCTTTGTTGTGCATTTCAAAACCTAATGATACGAGGGGAAAAAGAATTCATGTAAGAAACAGTGCGGCACCTTATTTCTCTAATTTTAGCTTTCCTGTCCTTCCAACTCAAATAGGTTAGTGGAAGAAGTATTTCACTACACTCGAAAGTGAAAGTGGGAGTACGCATGTTTATCAATAAGTTTTAACGAAACGTGTGTCGTCTATCTACCAGAGACTCCCAGCCTAGTCTACTAATCACTTCTGTGACGCTTTCATAAGGACTGTAGCAAGCGTTCACGAATCGTGCGGCTCTTCTCTGTACTTTCTCTATACTTTCGATCAACCCCTTACGAAACGGGTCCCAAATAGCAAAACAATAATCGAAATGTGGACGCACAAGAGATTTGTACGCTATCTCCTTTGTTTGTTCATTACAATTTTTCAAGATTCGACCTATGAATCGCAGCCTTGAATTTACTCTACCTACTAACGAATTAATCTGTATGTCCCATTTCATGTTCCTTTGTACTGTTATTCCCAAATATTTCATAGAATCGACGATATCAACAACTGTAATGTTTAACTGGTATTTCTGAACAATTGGATTCTTTTGTTAGTTATGCTCATTGTCTTGCACTTTTTACAATTAAGCGTAAGTTACCACTCAGCGCACCATGCCAAAATAACATCCAGATCACGCTGAATTTCTAAGCAATCGGCCAAATTTCTTACTTCCCTATAAATAACCGCATCATCAGCAAACAATCTAAAAAGGCTTTTCACTTTGTCTCCGAGTTCGTTTATAAAAATTAAGAAAAGAAGTGGTCCTATTACACTTCCTTGAGGTACACCCGATGTAACATCTAGATTAGAAGAACTTTCTCCTTCAACGACGACATACTGCGACCGACCAGTTAGAAAATCCTTTAACCATTCACAACGCTGATCCGATATACCGTACGCTCGAAGCTTCGGTAAAAGGCGGTTGTGTGGCACAGAGTCGAAGGCTTTCTGGAAATCTAATAAAAATTGCATCTACTTGTGAACCTGCATCAATAATTTTCATTACGTCATGTGTAAATAGGGCCAGCTGTGTTTCACATGATCTTTTCTTCCGAAATCCATGTTGATTTGTTGTAAGCAAATTATTTTCATCTAGAAAATTCATGATGTTCAAGCATATAATATGCTCCATTACTCTACTACAAACAGATGCTATAGATATGGGACGATAGTTTCCAGGATCACTTCGATTACCTATCTTGAAAATCGGAGTTACTTGCGCGATTTTCCAGTCTGAAGGTACTTTTCGCTCTTCTAATGATTTACTGAATATATCAGATAGAAATGGTCCGATTTCCGCCGCATACTCTGAAAATACTCTTACTGGAATTCCATCCAGGCCCGGTGCTTTCCCCCATTTCAGGAGCTCTAATAGCTTAATGAAACCTGCAGTATCTATTCGTAATGATTCCATCACCGACTCGCCACGACGTGGGAAAACAGGAATACTATCCTTATTTTCATTAGTAAATGAATTTTTGAATACAGTATTTAGTACGTTAGCTTTATCGTGGCTATCATTAACCTCGGAACCTTCACGAATTAGTGCTGGAATATTGCCGTTGGTACAATTAACTTTTCGTACATACGACCAAAATTTCTTTGGGTTTTCTGTGAGACTCGTAGAGAGAGAGTTGGAATGAAAATCGTTGAAGGCCTCGTTCATTACATTCTTAATACGTCCTCTTAACTCAGCTAAGGTTTCTAAATCACTACGACACCCCTTCCTTCTTGAGCGTGCGTGTATTTTCCTTTGTTTTTTGAGTAATCTTTTCACTTCGCATTTGTACCACGGTGGATCATTCTACCCCCTTATTGTCCGCTTCGGTATATGTATTTCCATACCTTCCCTGACTATATGTATAAATCGATGCCACATCTCTTCAACGGTGTCCTTTGTTGACTTGAAGTTATGATAATTATTCCTCAGGTAGGATCTAAAACACTCCTTTGAGGCCTTACTGAATCTGTATACAATCCGCCCTTTTTCGCTTGGTAATTAATTTGATAGTCGCATTTACCGCTTTGTGATCGCTTATTCCAGTGGTCGTTGAAATGTCGGTGAATAATTCTGGCTTGTTGGTAACCAGCAAATCTAAAATGTTTTCGCTACCGTTATGACACCGCGTAGGATCATTAACTAGCTGCTCGAGATGATTATCTGACAACAAATTGAGAATTACTTCAGAAGCTACCTTATCCCTGCTACCTGTGATGTGAACGTAATTACGCCAGTCAATACAAGGCAGATTGAAGTCGCCTCCTAGAATCATAGCATGATCCTTATAACGGCTAGTTATACTATTTACATTATTTCCTAACTCCTCGGCAATAGCTATGTCGGAATCGGATGGGGGTTAGAAGGCGCCTATGATGAGTTTTGACCCAGCAACGTTTAGTTTAATCCATATGATATCACAGATCGTACGCAGCAACGTTGAGTTTAATCCATATGATTTCACAGATCGTATCGACGTCTATTTCTTTACATGGGAGATATTTACTCACAGCTATAAATACCACACCTCCACGAGAATGTAATCTGTCTTTACAAAAAACGTTCATGCTATCTTTAAAAGTTTCGGCGGAACGTATTTCCGGTTTCAGCCAACATTCTGTACCGATAACGATATCCGCTTCTGTACTACAAATAACGCTTTCAAGTTCCGTTTGTTTGTTACAAACGCTTATACAGTTAATTACGAGAACTTTTAACTGTCGAGATACTTTTACATTGCTCCTACATTCCGGTGTTGCATCTGATTGGGTTAACCGTAACTGTATTTCGTGTTTCGGGTCTTCCTCCCTCAGCCTAAAAAACCACCCAGTGCATTCCACACGGCCCCTGCCACCCGTGTAGCCGACACACGTGTGTAGTGCACACCTGACCTATTAAGGGGAACCCTACAAGATTCGACCCTATGACGAAGATAGAGAATTCTGCAGCCAATATCATCACAGAAACGTCGTAGTCTCTGGTTCAGCCCCTCAATACGGCTCTGAACCACAGCTCCACAATCAACTCTGTCTACGATGCTACAGACGGTTAGCTCTGCCGATATCTTGCGGCCACTGGCCACAGAGTTCACCCTTTCAGCCAGCCGCCGGAAGGAAGAGTGGATAACCCCCGACCCAAGGCGGCAACCATTATTGATGCCGACATGAGCCACAATCTGTAGTTGGCTACACCCCGTCCTTTCTATGGTATCCGGGATGGCCTGTTCCACATCTCAGATCAGCCCACCCGGGATACACACTGAATGGACGTTGGATTTCTCCCCCGAGTAATCCGCCATTTCCCTAAGGGGCTCTAATAACCGCTTAACATTAGAGCTCCCAACTACCAGAATGCCCTTCTGTGTTTGCTCAGACCTGGCGGGCTGAGGGGCCTTCAACTCATTGGATGACAATTGTGGGACTGAGTCAGCATCCGACAATACATCAAACCAGTTGGACAGACGAACAAGTTCAGCGTCTTGGCCTTTAAATGGAAATAATTCTGTGATTTGACAATGTGTAATTTCTCTATTTTCTCCTTGACATGTGTGCTGGGAACTGTGTTATGTGTAGAGAGGTTATTTTGTTTTATATTAATTGTTTCACTGACTGGAATCACAGAAAACATGTTTACCACATGAAATGATAGGAGTTTTGCTGTGTAGGGGACTTGTGTTGTCTTTATTTTGTCTATTAGCTGCATTGTATTCTGGATACTTCTGTTGTTGTGATATCTGTAATTTTCATTGAGAAACTCATGTGGGAATCTACTTATTTTATATGATGGTGCATTTCTAATGTTTATTACTGGCCGTATGGGTATATTTGTTTTGTGAATTTGAGGTTGACTTCTGAGATTGGAAGCCTGGGGATTTTTTTGAGGAAAGATTTTTTTGCCAGTCTGTAAGGATGTGTTTGATAGTTTTAAAGCACTTCTTTACGTTGTTATGAAATCTGTTTGTAGGATCTGATTTTAATTGTATTATTGGGTTGCTTTTGATGAACTTTTCTGTTTTTTCAATATATTCTGATTTTTGCATTAATACTACACATTACCGTTGTCTGCTTTTGTCATTACTACCTTATTTCTCTGTAATTTGGTTTTCAAACTTCTAAGTGTGTTACGTGTGTTTGTGTTGTGTGTGCTGGTGTATTTTGAGTTTATTTGCCTTATTTCTTTTGCTATGAGTTCTCTAGTTAGACCTATGTTGAGTGATGTGTTTTGTGCTTTTTCTTATTGTGCTATTATGTATTCTGATTCTGTGATGATGTTTTCTAGGAAAGTTTCTTTCTCTGTTGTGTTTGTGTTGTGTTTTAGGCCTTTCTGTAGTAGTTGTGTCTCCTGTTCATTTAAGTGCATATCAGAGAGGTTGATGAGCCTTGGATGAAAATTGTGACTAGCTGTGGATTTTTGGTTTTCCTTTTCTGTATGTTGTGTGTTTTGTTTGTTTTTCAGTGTATTAATTTTTTGATTATGCTTTCCTGTAATTGCGTCAATAATTAGTGATGTGTAGCTTTCAACTCTTTCAATTGTACTCCTGAGGACATCTGGGTTGTTCAGATTTGCAGCAAGTTACAAATGTGTGGTGTACAGTGTTCTGTTTTGTTTAGTTTTTTTACTGTGGACTGCTCTAATTTCATTCATTATCCGTTGTTTTTCCGCTTTTGACTTTGCTTTCTGGTTTAGAGCTATTTCCGACTTTCACGTTTACATAGTTTGGTATGAGGTTATGCTGAACACATAATTTATTAAATTTGATGTTAAGAATGGTTTTATGAAGACTGAGGTGCTGGTTTTTATAGCGATGGTATGTGGCCGTAGGAAATGCCTAAACCTATTTTGCTGAAATACAGACCACTTTCTTTCATCACAGACATTTCCTACGTGTTTGCAGTTCAAGCTCCCCATCATTTACCAACTACTGTGGTCAAATAAATCGATCATTAATTCACAGCTATATTTAATCTCACCTTATTCTGGATGGATACTACTGTGTCTTATTTTTGTTTTTCTGGTATGTTTCCATACTCAGTCTCCAAGTCACAACTAATTATGCTATAATAAATAATAATGTACCGATCGTATATTTTTTTATTTTTTTTTAATGGCATTTGGCAACGGAGGCCGTACAGCCAGCTCAAGGTAATTATAATTGCTTTCAGTGTATGGACGCCACAGGACGGACAGGACATTCACACAGACACACAACACTTAACATCCATGCCCGCGGCCGGATTCGAACCGGCGGCCTTCGGCACGCGGAGCTAACACTCTAGCCCCTACGCTACCGAGGCCGGCTTACCGATCGTATTCATACCGATATCGCCTTCTCCACTTCCTTATAATATAATAAGGCCCTATTTCTAATTTTGAGTCTGCTTATTTGAATTTAAATAGGAAAGCTCTTCTTCTGATATTTCCATGTTATACCTGATTAATCGTCTATAATGGTTTTTACGGACTAGCTGCTTCAAATATGCACCTTTTTCTTATCCTTAGTAACTTCTTACCCATCTTTATCAAAAACTGCTAGAAGAAACAACTATCCTGTATAACGCGCCGAAGCCTTTAACAAGTTTAAATGCTGTTAAGGGAAGTTGCTCTTTATTGTTAGTCATTATTTTTTTTTCCTGACTCTCTAGACTCGCCCTAAAACTTCGTGATCATTTCGTTCTGCGTCCTGATCATTTCTACAAGATTTAAAATATCCTTTAAAACCACTCGAGATTCTCACATACCTTTTCTCTCTTCATTTGATTCCTTCCGATTAAATCATCACAAATGTAGATTACTGCACAGTTTTATACCGGTGCCTTGCGACAAACGTCAGTTGCCACCATATTTGCCTCATTATTTGAAGCAAATCTGAAAACTCGCAGATTTCTGATATTTCTAAAAATTATATATACTGGTTATATATCTAATAAATTTAAGCTGTTTATTCAAATATTAAAAACTTGCGTACCAAAATACTAAAAAATAAGCTATTTTGGTTTCTATGATTCGCTCTGACGGTAATGATTTTTTAATTCTTTTTTTTTTAGATTTTTCTCTTATTTACGATGCCTTTATGTTTAATGAAAAATTTGTGGTGATTGGTTCATTATTTAATATTTTTGTTGTATTTCGTTTATATAATTATCTTATTTAAACTGATTACACTTCAATCAGATTTGGTTTAGCTTTTCATTTTATTTCTTTTATGGTGTTTTCATAAAGTTTATTTGAGGAAATGAGTTGTAAGGAGTATGTTGAAATGAAGAAGTTAGCACAAGATAGGAAGGGATATAGGATTGCATGAAAAGAGGCAAAAGAATGATGACAGAAAAAAAAATATCTGTTTCATATACGATCTTCTGAATTAATGTATGATATCAACAATAAATCTTAACATAATGGTTCTTTTCGTTGAATGCTTCTGGTCGGCTCCGCTAGCTTAGGGTTTTGCGTTCTAGCTTCCTCAGTGGAGGGTCTGCCTAGGACATTGATAGTTTTAATTAAGCGCTATGTGTGTCTTGTGTTGTCCTTCTCTTGATAGTAATAAATTTTTTTGGAAAGGGTGGTAATTAAAATTCAAACACTTGTTATAAGGCTTAAACAACGAAACGTAATTTAAAAAATATCTTTATTCTGTCTACATTTCTTTTGTATCATTAATAACTTTCTCATCATACAATTCAAATAGACAACATTCCTGTTTTCTATATGGAAGTGTCGATAATGAATCAGTAACATTCAATTTATAGCAAGGAACAGCATAGTCCAGGGTAACCGTGGAGAGATTGTAGTAAAGTGTGGGAAACTTAAATCAGGAAGGTTGTTCTTGGATTTGACATCGCTTCCTCCGGAATGCAAAACTGGAGCTATACCGCACACCCAACATGATTCATAAACAAGTTATTTATAATTCTTATGTTTGCATTGTAATCCCGTTTTCTTTACTATTTTAAAGACATTACGCAGTTTAACTATCTCCAAAATTACAAATTTCATACACTTATTCTTGATTTCCTTGAACATAGATTTAAGATTCGTCAACTACTAGGTCAGAATGGAGAGCAAGGAACGGACCGAGTCTGGGGAGTGAGCGGCAACTCACGGGCGTGGCATTCGACAAGCCGCGGGCTCGAATCACCGTCTGGTCATCTTTTGGTTCCCCGTGGTATATAAACTCCAGGCGAATGTTAAAACGGTTCCTTCAAAAGGCTGTGGCCGAATTCCTTCTCGTTCCTTGTCTCCAGTGCTTCTCCGCCTCAAATGGTCAGGATGTCGACGAGGAGTAAATCTCTAAGAAAAAAGCAAGGAACGGGAAGGAATAAGGCAATGGCCTTTGAAATAACCTTTTTAGTATTCACCTGGAGTGATTTCGGAACACCATGGAAATCTAGGTGGTACGACGGGAATCTGAACATGCGTCCATCGGAATCTCAGCCCCAGAGTTAACCACTCACCCACCAAGCTCAGTCCTTCAACAGTACTTCTGACCTATTCATTTCTCGTGTCCAGGACATGACATTACAAGTTGAAACAAAACAAATAAAATTAATTAATTAATATCAAGCTTATGGACTATAATACACAATTAAATGGGATGTGACGAGAATTCCGCAATCCTGATGGCCTTCTCATTTTCCCTAAAAAGGTCGTCGATAGTGCAGGTTTCAGGGAGATTCCTGCATACCAGAAGATGTTGTGGATCCTGCAGCTCATCACGTTCACATAGTTCATATTCAGTAGTGTAACCCCATTTTTTGATATTCATTCTGCATCGAGACACTTCAGTTCTTCATTTACTTAGCGTCTTCCATATGGCATATGGCCGATTACACCCCGCGGCCGGTGCCTCTTTGATATTACTCCAGTGCCCTTCAGGCAACGAATTTCGCTATAGTTCTACGCGGCGTGCTCCAGGTGAAGATGTTATGGCTCTAGCTGACTGTATGAAGAGCTTTCTTGACTTTAGTCTTGCGGGCTGAGGCTCGTGTCCAAACAAAACTTGTCTGGGGTCTGTTTCCTGTTTCCTCTTCTCCAACTTTGCAGCTGTTTTCCTTAGAATGTCAGGTGGTGCTATACCCATGATTCAGTATATTTAGCTGACAGGAGTTGGTTTTAGGCAACCTGTTACAATGAGACCAGTATCATTCAGTGCTACATCAACCTGCCTAGCATTTGCAGAGTTTTGCCAAACTGGGGCTGAGTATTCTGCTGCAGAGAAACTGGGTGCCAGGACAAATGTAGGAAGCACATTTTACTGTGCTACCCAGGTAAGTTTTCAGATGATGTTGTACCGGGCGAATACTTTGAGTTTCAGATCCTCACAGTGGGCTTTGACCACCAGGACAAATTTCAAACTTTTGACCTTATTCATAAGGAAACATATATTTCTGGCCGGGTTTTCGCGACTGTTTACTTTCTTTTTGAATGCATTCAATCTGTCTACTCTCGCTAATCAGTTTCAGGAATTATTTAATTTGGAATGTGATTAGGAATGATCTGTTTTCTAACCATCATAACCACAACCTCCCAGTAAGTAATGTTGTTACTGTGTGCAGACAGCGAAACCATGCTGACCTCACCGTGGACGCTGTTGTGGCTGTTGACGGCGGTTTTATCCTGCTGTCATGGAGCTAGCATTCTCGGTGTCTGCCCAACGGCGTCCATCAGCCACCAACTGCCGTTCCTCATCATCATGAAGGAGATGGCAGTGCGAGGACACAACGTCACAGTCATCACGACCAACCCAATAGAGGTAGGCTTCTATAATAAATTGGTAAATTCAACAACTGTCGGTAACGAAAACTGTAACAAAGCTGTCTTTCTATGGCATCTCTCCAAATATAAAGGTGTGTTGTCAATCTTTCATTAACATCATCAAGTTATTGAGTCATGAGGATTTAACTTATTCAGTACACTCACCGATACAGCAGTGACACACAAGGGGGAAAGTGACCGTTGAATTATAATGAGAAGCAAGAATTTAAAAGGTAAAGTATACGAAGTAACTTTGTACGAAGGTCGGGCCAGAAATTTAGTATACATAATGTGGCGTCCAGCATTTCGATCAGCAACCATAGATTTTCTCTTAGCTCCTTGACGATGAGTATTCGATTGCCTTGGGTAGGGTCCAGAAGCTGACAAGTAGAATTTTCTCGTCAGCACCCAGAGAGGGCAACAAACTGTTGATTTATTATCTGAATAATCAACCCACCCTTTCGACGGTAAGCCAGTTGTTAGCATTTAATTTTTTAAATTAGTCTTCTTGACGTCAGCCAATTATGAGCGTTAACAATTAGTTGACTTTCTGTCGTTAAGATTACGAGAGTCGTCATGCCGCTCAAATTTTGGTAAGTTGGCGCGTCGTGACACAGTAAAATTCAGCCACTCGGCTGCAGAAGACGACTGCTAGAAGCTCACATTATCTGAAAGAGTCATTCGAGCCAAAATACAGGAAACTCGAACTTTCACCGAGCACTCAATAAAAAAATGAACTTCCTTCAACACCTTTGTTTAGTCGTAGTCTTCAGTAACAGTCGTCGTAGGCTACGCTATACATATTGTACACGCAGTCGGAATTGATACTGTCGCAACAAGTCAGACAGTTACTGGGCCATACTAAAATAACTTCCCGGTAAAACTTAGTCTTCTCCATGCTCGTGCCACGTTAAACCTCAACTTCCTAGGGCGAATCTACCATAATGTGTGTCCGCGGACCACGTTCAGCCAACACAGAAGTCTTCAGTATTACCACCTTAATATCTAGTACAACAAAGACTACACACAGTCTGTGATTAAATAAATCATTTACAAATATATATCATACTTACATCCATACCGTTATAATCTTCTTCTTTTTCTTCGGTTGTTAGCTCTTGGATTGGTTTGCGGCGGTCCTCCATCAGCTCAATTTTCTGCTCTCCTCCTCATATCAACATATCTCCTACAGCCAACATCTTATTGTATTTGCAGAATTTATTGCAACAATGTTCCTCAGTATCTGTTTCCTTCTAACATTCCCTCCAGTAGAGTTTCCACATACGTCGTTATAATGTGCTCTCTAAAAAAATTATAATATTTAGTTCATACTCTTAATATGATTGGAATAGTAAGAGCTTGATTTTTAATAGTTACAAGTATTAAATTTTTATTATGTATTTCTTTAATTTTAGGAATTTCATTGATTTGCAATTGAATTAGAGATATATAAGAACGAAGTATTTATCGGCATTTCATGAATTAGAGATACTTGTCTAGAATCGTGTAGCACCATACTTTGCTTCGATAATGGAAGCGCTGGGAAGCTAATCGCATCCACGATCAATCTCCCACAGTTGATAAAGATTTGAAGGATGAGGTCACCTACAGTGCCACATTTGCATGAAGCCAGTCGTCCCTAATTCAATTGCTCTTCAGTGCGGTATCATGTACACATCATCCAATTTGTTTCGAAACGAGATGGAAGACAACGTATTCCATTCCGTTTATTTTCGTTTTCACACTGAAATGCTCGCGACTACTGCCACCCACAAATTTTGCTACTAAGTTGAAATGCGTTCCTTTTCAGGATGCTCCGCCGAATATGAAACAGGTGGACATGTCATTCTGCTACAATTTATTAAAAGACAACCAGACACAGTTTATACAAGCCACGGAAGAAGGTCCAATACCGCTCTTGAAACTAATGGCATCACTAGGGCACGAATTTTGTGAACATCATCTAGAATCTCCACAACTCCAACAGTTCATGCGGTAAGCCATTGTAATAAGGTCATAAAATGTAGGTGGTTTATTAATTATTCAGTTTAACAAAATAATCAAATATTTTAAGCTCTATTACAATAATACTCTAATGGTTCTCAGATATGACCTACGACGATCATGATGACCCATAAAGAAAAACAAGATAAAATAAACAGAGAAAGGAAACTATGGAAGTGTTGTGTCCCGAATTAGCTCGTACGATTTTAAGACATCGGGCTCTTTCAGCAACAACATTAGAAGTTGATTGGTAGATCGGATTATAAGAGATTTCGGTGAAATGCATCAACAGCAGCCCAAGAAAAATCTTTAGGTTATTTGCCGCAATGTTATTGGAAGGTTAGAACCTCCAGTCCATAACAATTTACAGTACAGTTACTTATATCATCTTCTTCACCACATTTCTCCGACATTTTGGGGTTGGCTGCTTTCGATCTTTGCATCTGTCGCATGATCAAAGTTGGAGCTATGGTTCCACGATCGCATGCCCTCGCTAACGCCAAGCATTTTATACCTGCTGCAAGGTCGTGAAGTGTTGACATCTGTTTGTGTAACGTGCAACGTATGATAAGTTTTGTTTTTTTGTTTGCGAAATGTGTAGTTCATGAGGTGGAGATTAAGGGATCGTCCCGGCCTGCGGCATTCGCCTTGATGGTTACGGAAGGCCATATAAAACCCTTTCAGTACGACCGGTACGCAAGGACCTGGTCTCGTCCTCGGACCATCCGTGTGCGGCGCCTCAGCACACTGAGCCACACTGATGGGTAGTAAAATTACGTATAAGATATGACTTAAATTATGTCAGTATGTCTTTTGACTCTACGGGACCAGGCACCTCATAAATGGTGTCATATTTCTGTTATATCTGTACGTTCATAAGGAAAGACCTTAAATACCGACATGGAAATGATATGACAACTCAGGTATCTCACCCTAATGTTATTCGCCCTCGTGGATCATCGTTTCTAAGATATCGAGGCGTAAAAATTGTTGAATTGTACAATGTCAGTTACAAATAAAAAACGCCTAGCCCAATGAGGCGTTTGTTACCATACTAAGTAATTTTTTTAAATTTGCATACGTTCTTTTTTCGTGATATTCGCTGCTTGCAGCATTACAAATTCAAGTGCTAATTTATTTTTTCTTAAAAGGATAAACAAATTTTTGGCTGACATAAATTTCTTGTAAAGTAGGAACATCTGATAAAAACATATTTCAATATTTATAAATTTCAGTTTTTCATCAGTTAATTTCGAACTAAATTAGACACTTCTATAAGACAACTTGGGTCAAGCTTAGTACCATTATAGGGCTAAATCTATAACGATACCGACTGCTCCGGCATCGCTGGGTTTCAACGGTTTGAACATTCAGAGTATAACTTAAATTCAGGAGTATGTCTTATGATGCTACATCACCTGACGCCTTAGCAGGATATTAAAATCGGTTCTGAACCTTAAAATATAATCTTCGGACGTTCACTGGCGGATGATGATGAATGACGAGCTTTCAACGGCATAGGGGGCATCCATAAATTACGCGAGGTGTTTTTTCGGATTGCCGGACCCCCTCCCTCCCCTCTGGTAAGATTTCGTGAGATATGGCCGACCCCCCCCCCCCCCTCTGGTGAGATCTGGTCCGTGAGAACCCCCCCCATTTTTTTAGGTCTCACCCTTTAAAATCCGTTTTTTCGACGAAATTCCTCCCTAAAATCGCTTTTCGCGCAATTTGTAAACCTTTATTTGTTTAGCTCTACTATGTGAAAAAAATTCAAAACCTCACGTGAGATTTCCGTAGACCCCCCCCCCCCTGGGTGAGATTTGGTGAGATTTCGTGGGACCCCCCCTTCCCCCATTTGACCTCACGTAATTTATGGATGCCCCCATACTTTTCCCGCCGGAAGTTCGTCTTTCATCAACATCGAGCAGCGAACCCCCAAAGATTTTATTTCAGCGACACGCCGGAAGAGCCTTGTTCTGAAACTTTTTTACCTGTAGTTTGGCATAACGTGAAAACTACTGAATCGATCTATACGAGATCTTCGCAGTTTTAAACCTTGGATTATCTATTAAAATCAGAACTATGGCTCATTAGCCGTGTCGTCTATCGCCGGAGCATGATGGTATACCAGTAAGAGTATTTTTGGTATATGCGGAAGAAATACAACCATTTCTGTCAGATATATTTCGTAAACCTTTAGAAGAAAGAAAAGTACCTTCTGACTGGAAAATAGTTCAGGTGATTCCCGTTTTCAAGAAAGGAGATCGGACAGATCCTGGGAATTATCGACCCATATCTCTAACATCTGTTTTGCAGTAGAATTCTGGAGCATGTCATATGCTCTAACGTTATGAAGTTTCTAGATGGAAACGAGTTATTTACAGAAAACCAACACGGATTTCGTAAGAACCGATCGTGTGAAACGCTACTGGCTCTATTTTCGCATGACGTAATGAAGGTTATCGATGCAGGATCACAAGTTGATGTTATTTTCTTGGATTTCCAGAAAGCTTTTGACTCTGTACCAAATAACCGGCTTTTGGCGAAGATTCGAGCGTACGGTATATCTGAGCAGATCTGCGAATGGATACGTGATTTTCTAACTGGTCGGTCGCAGTATGTTGTTGTTGACGGGGAAGCCTTTTCAATGCTAGATGTTACTTCGGGCGTTCCTCAAGGAAGTGTAATAGGATCACTTCTTTTCTTAATTTTTATAAACGATCTCGGTGACAACGTGAATTGCAGGATGTGATTTTTTGCTGATGATGCACTTATTTATAGGGAAGTGAGGTGCTCTGACGATTGCTTAGAAATTCAGCGCAATCTGGATGTTATTTCGGAATGGTGCCGTAAATTGCAGCTTACAGTTAACTGCAAAAAGTGGAAGGAAATGCAAATAAGTAATAAAAAGACCCCTTTAGCTCACGAGTACAAATTTAACATTTCAGTTGTTGACACGGTTGATTCCCTGAAGTATCTAGGCGTAACAGTACAAAGCAATATGAAATGGGACTTGCACATAACTTCCGTCGTATGCAAAGCTAATTCTAAACTACGATTTATTGGTCGTATTTTTGAGAAGCTGTAATGCTCATACAAAGGAAATAGCTTACAAAACACTAGTGCGTCCACATTTGGAATACTGTTGTGGAATTTAGGATCCGTATCGCAAGGGATTGATTGACACGTTAGAGAAAGTACAGAGGAGAGCCGCTCGATTCGTGACCACTAGTTACAGTCCTTACGTAAGGGTCACAGAGCTGATACGTGGTTAGGCTGGGATTGTTTGGCGGACAGACGACGTCGTTTTCGTTTGAATTTGTTGGAGAATATGCGTAAATCTTTAATTTACGAGTGCAAACCGAGCGTGGTGGTGAACGGCTAGCGTTCTGGCCTCGCATTCGGGAGGACTGCGGTTCGAATCCCCGTCCGGGCATCCAGATTTGGGTTTTCCATGGTTTCCCAAATCACTCCAGGCAAATGCCGGGATGCTTCATTGAAAAAGGCCATGGCCTAATTCCTTCCAATTCCTTGCCCCCCCCCCCCCCATCCTTTCCCGTCTCTAAAGACCTCGCTGTTAGAGAGACGTTAAGCAGATAAGAAAAAAAAAATTACGAGTGCAACGAAATACTTCTTCCGCCAATCTACTTAGGTCGCAATGACAGGATGGATAAGATTCGAGAAATAAGATGCCATACTGATACATTTATACATTCTTTCTTGCCTCGTTCTGTTCGGAATTGGAATGCACTGAATTAGTATTGGTGCTTAGCACCCTCTACCACCCACAGTAATTGTGAATTAAAGAGTATAGATGTAGATTCCGAGAATTAAACCTATTTGCCTATAATCTGCCTATAACTTAAAAAACTACTTAACAAATCTTGACACTGTTTCCACCATCTTAAATTGATTTGTATCAGAATGCTACCTTTTCCAAGGAAGCAGCAGAAAATCAAAATCTGATCGAAACAAAAACAATACTATACATGTCACACAATCCTGATGCCATCATCGGTTGTTTCCAAAACTATCGATTATTTATTCAAACCAGATACATACAAGGCCAAAGTACAGCAAAGCCGCCTAATTAGTGAATGTTAACGGCATACTACATAAATTAAAGCACCCGCCAGTGTGGTTGCACACGTTAAGACGCAACCGCGCTGGATCGGGGAGGCATAGCGGATCAAGCTCGAGTCATGCACCATGCTTATCGCCCGACCTGACTGTCGTTTTAGACGGTTTACTTTAATCAACTAGGCGACAGTTAGGATGGTACCTAATCACCGTCTCATAAATTAAATATTTCACAAACAAAAGTAGACTTATCATACAGCTCAAAAGTTACACGTTTTGTGAACAGATAGAATGTTTGTGTTTGCTATCTTAGGATAAAATCTCCTGATCTAATAAATCAGTTTCTAACTATGGTGGGACTTTCATTCTACATCCGTCTCTGGATTCATAATAGCTATCAGTGTAATCAAAGATAAAGGCAAAAGTTGGTAACACAAAATTTATTCACTGGCTTCTGAGTTCTTTTCTCCAAATACTGAAATGTATAGAAGGTTTATGAGATCACTCTAGAAGCTACGTGTTATTAAAATGCAGAATAATGGTTGTATGAGAAATAAGCACTGACTCTTCAAACACTGCCTTTTCGCAAGATAGTTTTTAGAAAATGGAAAAAAAATTCATCCGCTTTATTAATTGTGCATGGCGCAGTAATGAAGCAGAAAATTTATTCTGTCAAGAGATGCCACTGACAGTCCAATTTGTAGTAAATTTTCTTCTACATTTTCCAGGGAAGAACACCAGTTTGATCTGGTCTTGATGGAGCAGTTCTTCTTCTTATGTCATCTGGGCTTCTTGCACCAGCTTGGTTACCCACCTCTGGTCGGTTTCTCCAGCCTCGGCTTGAATGCGTTTGGACACTGGATCATTGGCAATACTATCAATCCTGCCTACATGCCCGACTACTTCACAGAGTATTCGGACCACATGTCGTTCTGGGAGAGGCTTGACAACACTTATATGTCACTGCAACTGATCCATATCTTCAACAACCTAGTGCTTCCACCCCAGGACGCGTTGATTAAGAAGTACTTCGGACCAGACGTGAGAAGCATCAGCGAGATGCTGAGCAACGTCAGCCTCACTTTGGTCAGCAACCACTTCAGCGTCAGTTACCCCGTGCCGAACCAGCCCAACGTGATTGAGCTGACAGGTCTGCACGTACGGAAGGAGCGCAAACCACTGCCGGAGGTGAGTTGACTTCAGATAAGAACACGTATACGTAACGCAAAAGAGAGGTAATATATTACTGGCCTAAACTGTGGGATACATGTATATCCATATCAGTTGTACTAAAATATCACTTTGATCACGATGTCAGTCACGCTTGCTTATTACGTTTTGACTGCCAAAAACATCCAAGCTGAATTACTACGAGAGTCCGATTGAAAAATTTACTCATATCACGCAATATGTCAATACGTTTGTTTCAAAAGTGTTATTTTGTTTCAAAAGTGTTATTTTGTTTGTGGTAATACTAGGCAAAAAAGAAAATATTCTCTTTTGAAATTAAAATTTCCTTAGAAATATCTCCACAATAATATTTTTTTTTTATTTTCATCTTAACAATTTCCTTTTCGCCTTTCACCTATATTGTTCTCCACTCGTCATTGCCAACCCCTAATCACCGCTGGAGCAATATTCCTAATGGTTCTTAGGATGCTCAATAACATAAAATGTCTCCTTCCTCTATTGATGGCCATGCCTGTGTCCATCAATTTTCACTGGCGTTTAAACTAATATGAACATAATATCTATTAGTGATATATGTGATTATTGTAGCTCATTTTCTCCACAGTTGCTTTTTGAACTAATAATTATTATTTAGTAAACACGCCAATACTACTGATGTTGGATGTTCTTTATTTTTCGGGCGCGTTTCGCCTCTCGTCGTATTAGTTATGTTTATGTATATTCTGTCTAATTTTCCTTCGTTGGCTTGTTAACATATAATCACAGTTTCTCAGATAATCGTACGTAAGTACTCTATGACATCGATATTTTTATATTTAGTGCGTTATGTGATGTTGAGGCTGGCTGGTCTGTTAGTGAGATATTGTAAGACTCTTTGGAACGTCATGAATAGTGATAGAAAGCTGTGTGAGATATAATGGCTTACCAAGAGATTTTTCTGATAAAAAAAAGTAGTTAATTCGTGTGGTCATAATAACCTGATGACACGAGTTTCTTATTGTCTGCGTAATCCTCCTCTTTCCTAGCCGCCTAGCCTACCTATGCCATCCGAACCACGGATCGTCCTGGCGTACATCACATTACACAGCAAGCTGTGCCGCAATCGAGGGTCGAGTTAAGGTCCTATCAAAATCTCCGCCACTCAGACGCATTAACCACTGGGCCACCAAACCGCTTATTTTCTGCTCACACAATTGAAATACTACACTGACACAAACATGAAACACCCATGCTCTCATTCAGACTCGAACCGATTATCGCCGGCATGTGGATTAGCACTCTAACCCTAACATAATTGTTTGGTTGTGGTTGTTACCTTCTTGGTGACAGTGCCAGGACAACTTACCAGGAGGTTGTTGTATTGGTTTGCAGCGTCGTAGAATTTCCCGGTCAAGTGGTTGATAATGCGTTGAATTTATGTTGTTTCTTGAATTGCAATTGTAGTTAAGCGATTTTGAAGGTGTATAACCAACTTCAGACATCTGTTTGCAGCTTCCACCTTAGATGGATTTATGCGCTTATTACATCACCGGCCTGATCAGCTTGCAGCATACCACGATCGGAAGGGAAGGCGCCAGGTAACTCGCCCTGATGAGCATAGAGTATAAGGCTCCCATTCTGATGTCTTCGATTTGAACTCTCGAGTTTTAAGTGTCATACCTAAGTTACGAATCGTTGAAACCAATGGCATTACCTCGCCACTAAGTACCAGTGAAAGTCTGACAATTGACTTCTGTGCCTGCTTTGACGTTGCTTCATCATAATTTCCAGTGTTTGGAAGGATTTGTTGATATTCGTCAACGCCTAGCCTAGGCTTCTGTCCGTTGTACTGCTTCTTGCCTCGTTGCTATTTTGTTGCTTCGTCTTAGCCTGAAGTCGCTTTATCCTCAACATATGTTTCTGTCTGGAAATTTACTGGAGCCAGGACGTCAGCAGTGTACACAGAGTACTGTACTGGTCGTATCAACGATTCTTGAAGCACTCCAGTACTTGTTCGTAGACCGGTTGACTGCATCTCGCCCATCCTGACGCAGTAGCTGGTAACTGCGCTGCAGCTGCACATATTACCAAAGCATTCAATCCCCATTGAGCTTCCACAACATGCAGGTGTGTTACACCAAGTCGAAGGCCTGCGCAGCATCCGGTAGCACTTGGTAACGCTAGCTCCTTTCTTTAAATGTTCTCATTTCTTCTCGACCACCACCGTCAGCTGCTACTTTGTTGAGATTCCACAGAGGATGTCGTCCTGATGTGGGCATTATTGGATCATACCATATGAAATCATGCTTCCCGGCTCCGAGAAGAAAAAGACAGGCGCTATCACGCTGAGGACAGGAGAAAACCGCCGCCACGCAAGCTGGTGCAGTGCTACGGGTGCCAGAACTTCTAGCACCTCGCCAATGAATGCACAAACCAAGCAAGGTGTGTTCGCTGTAGTGGCGGACATTATGTCGCAGAATGAAATCAGCGTCGCGAGGACGCCGTTTGCTGCAACTGCAGTTCTACACACGCTGCTTCTTTCTGCTGTTGAGCATGGAAGCAGCATCGCAGCATAAGCAACTGCAGCCATTTGTGGGTCACTTAAGCAGCCCGCAACAAGTTTGCATGAGAACGTGGCGTGCCCAGCGACCACACGGCCCGAGCAGCGCCGAATGCTTCATACTTTCTCTGAATCAGACGACGAGAGAGTAGGGCCGCGCCAGCGGAGACGACTAGGCATCACGCTACTACAACCAGACGGTGGCCACCAAAGAAACAAGAAAGGCCGAAGACCACCGGTGGGGAAGCAGCGGTGAAGTCAGAGAACAACGGGAAGTCAGGCTAGATGTCCTTATCGTCCTTCTCACGAAGCTTTTAAATCATCTGGAAACAAAAGAAGACATGTCTGCTTCCTTGAGACAGCCTTAACTACACCACATAAATTGTGGCGGACTACTTCTGAGGAAGAAGGCCTCGCGCCAACCATGCAGTGAAAACATCGACAGCCAAAAGAGAAGATAAACCAATAGAGAAGAAATGTCCAGTCGAAATGAAATTGGAGTAAATGTCTAACGACAATACACTCCACACTGCTCAATGGAGCAGATACTTGGCTGTGGCTGCTGCTACTTCATAAGTATGTATTTCTCCATTATTGGACCACTGCCAAATTACCCATATTGATCCGCATATTAGTATGGCTCCTCCGCATAGCGAACGAACCACCTTGGAACGAAATGTTCTTTTGGTACGAAAATTTGTACACACATTTCTTGGACGATGTTTTTTTTAAAGAATATTTGCACATTATGGCCACCAAATGAGTAAGATCGTTTGAAATATGGGTAGTTCTGCATCAGTTATTATGCAAGAAATACGTGTTGTTACCTGTTGATATTTATTTTTCTCAGACATCTTACTTCGAGAAAAACTGAATTTCGTATCCATATGGCATGTACGAAAGAAGTATCGGCATACTAACGTTTTGCAATGTACAGCGTTTAGCGACCACAGTAGACACGTTGTACAAGAAACAAACTGTTAAACAGTCTTCCACATTTAATAATCTAACGCATTTCGCACGGTAGCAAATCTTATGCAATGGCAAGTCAACTCTTATTACGTTTAATTCGCGTACTCTGTTTCAAACCACCATACAGATAGCTTACAGATTTATAATAGCATAAATACTTTATGGAACTAAATTTGATTGCAACACTGGATTAAGAACAAAAGTTTCTTCCTTAGCTCGCTGATTATGAGAACAAGGATGTTTGTTCATAATGTTAGATAGGAGAAACAAGAATTATATGGCGATAGAATGTTGTGATTGGCTCTACAATTATCAGTCTGAAACTATTACTGTGGTGAATTGACTCCTCAATTTAAGTATATCTGTTAAAAATAAAATAAAAGCGAGAGAAAAGTCACCGATCCGAGAAACGTCAATTCACTCTCTTCTACCGTGAAGAGATTGTAAAATTTTGTGCATACCGCTTTCTTTCGCCAGTAATTTTGTCATGAGACATTCCGATAAAGGCAGTAAATAAACGCTAAGTAAACTAGGCCTAAAGGAGTTGTTTGTGTAGTATATTTGGTCAGTAATGAACTATAGCCACTTTTGGGTTACTCAGGAATATACAATAATATAGTTGGTGATAACTTTGGGTTTTTGAGCTATTTGAGTAATTGGAGAAAACATATATTTTCTCTGACTTATTCTGAATTTTCAAGGATTTAGTGTCTTGGTTAAATGTAGTTTCCACGCTAATGCACCTGTCTCAACATTTCATCAATCAGCAAGACTCGAAAATATTACAATAACTTTATTTTTACCACGTTCCATCTAGTATATGTGATCACTGTAAATTATGAAAACTGACCTGTATTCACGATAGTGGAAACTGTTACTTTTTTTTTTTTTTAATCTGTCTCGTCGACTTTGTTGTTCTCCTTTCCCCTGCAGGACATTCAGGAGTTTCTGGACGGCGCGGATCACGGCGTGGTGTACTTCAGTCTGGGCTCCAACGTAAGGAGCAACACGCTTCCGGAGCACAAGCGTACTGCCCTGCTGGAGGCATTCGCCTCGCTGCCTCAGAGAATCCTCTGGAAGTGGGAGGACGACGTGCTGCCAGGACAACCACCCAACGTCAAGGTGTCCAAGTGGCTGCCGCAGCAGGACGTACTGGGTAAGCTAAAGACTCAACAGTAAAAACGCACTCTGTAGTTCGAAATTGGCACTGTGGAAGTCAAATAAGACATATGAAATATATTACCCATGATGTATTACAAATACAAAGCATTGCAATGATTATATTTGTTTGAATTATATATCGGATATTTATCAGAAAATTGAGTTCTGAGAAGTATGAGACATGACATCATTGTCCGTCTTCCCTGTGTAGGAACTTTTCTGAGTGTATTGTCGACATATACACGATGATGACTTCCCCCCGTTACAGATACTTGCCTCCTTTTGCGTGTAGATTGCGGAGTGTAAAGCGGCAAGGGGTCCTACAGGTCTCCCACAGAGATCAGCAAGGGATGTCCTTGCTGCTCACGGATTAGCGGTAGCATTCTTATATCTCCATGGCAGAAGTCACTGCCACAATCAAGGTCGAGTTGCAACTTTAGTGGCTGCTGTTCCGTAGTAAATTGACTCTCCAACCCAGGTTCTTATCACCAAAAGTCTCTGATGTGGATCCTAGGACAGAAGAATGTCCTGCCATTTGGTCCATTTGGGAACTCGTCGAGTGACGTTGCGATTAGACGCAATTGTTGAACTTCTTTATGGTGTAATTGGCAATAGTTGCTAAGAAAGTTTTTTCACTCATTGCTAACATCCGTGAGTAGGAAGATAATAAGAGTTCAAGCCTGATAAGCTCTTTGGACAACTGTAAAGAGACTCCACTCGTCCGCGTGACGTCACAAGATGGCCGCCCCCCGTTGGTGTGACCAAGATGGCCGCCGAGCGCACCGCCCGGTCGTATGACGTCACACGTTAGTTCCTCGACCTGTCGCACAGATGGCGGTAGCTGCCGGGCTTTGACGTCACACGTTAGTTCCCCGATCTGCGGATAGATGGCGCTGCACCGTTAGTTCACAGATCCGCTGACAGATGGCACCATCTCCCAAGGGCTTAATTTCTAGTTCATTTGGTGGCGGCTAGATGGCGTTCGGTGGCATTATTTCCGGCGCGCTTTGCGAAATGTGTACACTGTTATCTCTGTTTACTAAGCGTGACGAAATATGTATTCCTAGCGTCCTGTTAAGCAAGCACTGGACATCTTGGCTACTATCGACACACAGTAAAATATTTTGTATCGTGAAAAATACTTAAGCGATTTTTTTACGTGAACAGACATCGGTAGCGTAGGGGTTAGAGTGCCGAAGGTCGCCGGTTCGAGTCCGGCCGCGTTGCGACAGGTGTGAACTTGCTCATCCGAGACATCGCGCGTTCGCCTTGTATAACTGTCGCTAGAGGTCAGCACACGGCAGAAGACATTTGCCGCTAGATGGAGCGGGTGTACCAATATGCGTGAAATATTTCGGGAGTCCGACAGGTTACGAAATGGCTCCATTACAGAGCGATACAGCTAGGCCATCCACCATTGTGAAAGCATAGCTGGCGGACAAAGAAATTAGGGCGTCCAATACATATTGCAGAGTCTCAGGCTTCATGTGTATTGTTATTTTTCAGGTGTCCTGCATTCCAGCAGGATACATAGAAATTCACTGCGGTTCAAGAAGAAATTATTACGAGATGAGAATAATTATTATATGTCAGTTTTCGTAGAACAAATATAAGAATCTTTTATGGTAGCCTAACCCCTCGTGTTTTAAAAACGAAAATCGAAAATTTAGTTTTCATTCTGGGCGAACAGAAAAACTGCTTGAGTCTTTGTATTTAATTAAAAAATAAGACATAGACCATGAGAAAGCGTAACTTTTACGTTTAAAACGTGATAATGAACTATGGAATGTCCTGACTTAGCTCAAATTCATATCTATACAATGCAGTTCTGATATTCGAGGATGTTTATAACTCTGAGCGAATATAAGCATCAGTAAGGTGTGATTCCAATATAATTAATCGTTAACAGCGTTAATGATAGAGAGAATTCAACTAACGACCTTGGTAGCGTTGGGGTCAGAGTGCCGAAGGTCGCCGGTTCGAGTCCGGCCGCGGTGTTTAAGTGTTTTGTGGAAAAGCCGCAAAGTTACGTAATTTCCACGCCTCGAAAAGCATAAATGTTTCCTTTTAACGGGAAAAAAAGCGTCATAAACTCCAGATATAAATTCTATGTGTACCTGTTTTCATGAAATTATTTAGCGTTTTTGCCTCTCATTCGGGAGGACGGAGGTTCCAGGCATCCATGGTTTCCCAAAATCACTCCAAGTGAATGCCGGGGATGCTACCTTCAAAAGGCCATGGCCGAATTCCTTCCCGTCTCTAAAGACCTCGCTGTTAACATAAATTCCGTTCATCGAAGCAGGCAGACATTAAAAATTAATTCACCGACGAAGAGACGGGAAACAAACTCACTTTTTCATTATGAACAATATAATCTGATTACATCCCGCAGCCGGTGCCTCTTTGATGTTCCTCCACCAGGACAAATTTCAAAATTAGAGGTAATGAAATTGTGTGTCTGTGAATGTCATGTCCGTCCTGTTGGTGTGTCTAATTAGCTAGAATAAATTCATTCTCATGCAAATACTTAATAATAATGATGTGAGTAACTTCAGCACTCGGGAATTCGATCCGAGGGGGTGTGCTAGGCGAAAAGAAAACATTAAGTTCTCGCCCGTGTAAATCTACTTATATATCATTTTCTCATTGCCACAACTATTTACCCACCCAAATTGAGTGTCCTTAGCTGTACTTTGTCTAAAATTCCAATCAATCCCTTGTGACACATCGTGATTGGCACCTTTAACTGTATTTTACAGCACAGCACGTATGTTCCAGGAACGAAATACGTCTGTTAATCTTACTAATTTCGCCCCTCTCGAATCGAAGTACGCCAGTCCTATGTGATAAAAATCGAGTCAATGTAAGGCAGTGCTAAGCACAGAACATGCTGATTCGTCATAGAATGCCTGTGGCCGAGGTGTAGAAAATTTACCCACTTCCTTATAAAAGAAATCCAGTGCACTATTCCTAATTCTTTCACCAAGATCCACCCCTAGCCTCATCGCCAACATACGCCCAGCACTTCCTCAAACCTCCTTCTATTTTCCAATGATTCCCACTCAAACCCCTGATCAGTTACAGACAGGGTTACCTTCTGTTCGTGCGTTAAAGTAAACAAAAAATTCAAAATTCGCAGAGTCTTCTGCTAATCAGTAGCCAGGTACCAAAATGTCCATTTAAGGTCGTTCTACTGCAGTTTTCCAGGAAAATTCTCCCCTTTTCCAGGAAATTATTTTTCAATAAATCAGGACCCAGGGGAGTTCTCCATTCGGTTTAAAATGTTCCCATCTAACGCCAACCTTCGGATTCAGGACCAAGTGTGACATTTGTTTATAATTGCATGCTTCATCCAACTAACCACGATAAAAGTGACATAATGCCCTTAGCTAACTTGGTCATCAAACAGACATCATAACTCACATTTTCATAGAAGACCCCCACACATCGACAAGTATCCTAAACGTCACAATAGGTGCAGACACTAGTTCTATTGCGCCGAAGATAGTACCCACGCTTGAATTGTCGTAAATTGTTAGAGCAAAGTGGGTGTTTGGATATTTTATCCACTCAGGCCTCATCATCTAAAGTCTAATGCCAGATTGTGGTAATTGCCAACTTAGGCTCCATACACCACTCAGAATTATTCCTCCAATATCCATTCTAACAGCATTATACACCACATACAGCCCCTGACACTCTTCCAATCTCCCAATGACATCCAGTCCAGTTCCTTTATTAAGGCACTTGTTGAATATTTTCCACTAATAAATCTAGCTGCCATATTTTGCACCATGCATTTGATGTACTAAAAATGTGGACTCCATACTACACTATTTACAAACAATGGTCTGATTGTGGGTTTGTATCCAAGTCCTTCGCTTCTCTGGTACATTCCCTCATCACCCTCTCTGTTAAATGATTTTTATGTAGTGAAAAACGTGAGAAACACAATTCGTATGCCAACACAACCGGCAGTAAACTGTAAAGAGTACAGTCAAATGGGAGATTGCCTAAGCCCTGAAGCAATGGTTAGAAGCACACGTTGATGGTGAGCATAATTCTATAACCATATAACCGAGCGTGGTGGTGTAACGGATAGCGTTCTGGCCTCGCATTCGGGAGGACGGCGGTTCGAATCCCCGTCCGGGCATCCAGATTTCGGTTTCCATGGTTTCCCCAAATCACTCCCAGGTGAATGCCGGGATGCTTCCATCAAAAGGCCATGGCCGAATTCCTTCCCATTCCTTGCCCCCATCCTTTCCCGTCTCTAAAGACCACGTTGTTAAAAAGGGACGTTAAACTGTTACAAAAAAAAAAAAAAAAAAAAAAAAAAATATAACCATATATTTTAGACTCAAATTAACAGAGGAAGTAGACACACGCACACACTTGTACATACATACAGCGAGGTCGACAGAACTAACAGCAAGCATCATGGAAACGATGAAGTGGGGGCAGAATTGTCGTTACCACTGATTAACTGGACAGAACTATCGTTACCAAAATCATCAGACAGACGAGGTATCACCATACTTACACTTACATGCACAAAGAGAGACGCAGATATACATGTACAAGTCTACAGAAAGTTCAGGACAACTACCTGCACCAACCATGGAAACAAAAAAAGTGGTGTAGTACTTTCTTGCCCCCATGACTGGCTGAAAAACAGAACTCTCCTTACATATCATCTGCCTGGCGAGATAGAGGGTGTGCAAAAGATGGCATGTTTTCACCATACACCTAAGTATTTACATCATAAATAGTGTTCATCACACACAATTGATTACATTTACCATCAATACGTTTCCCCCACACTGCAACCCTATCTGCCATTCATTAAGAGTGCCCCAGGTACCATGAGTTACAATAGACATTTGACTATCAGCAGATACCAGAACCCCTCATATTCATACTAGGTCTCAACCACAAATCCATACGTATCCATGCACAAGCTCAAAGAAACAGGAACAGCAAATCATACATCCAGATAAATGAGTTTAAGGAAGGTATCACCATACTTACGCACACAGACACATATATCCATGCCTACAGCGAGCTCAACACAACAACCAGCCCAATCATGGAAAAGAAAAAGTGGGACAGAACCCCCATGGCTCATAACTGACCAAAAAATCATGAGTAACATATGTTCCAGGTACCATACTCTTCACATCAACATCATCTAATTTATCTCACACAACAGACCTCACTACCATCCAGTATCATGTGTGCTAGGTACAAAACTGTTCACATTAGCACCACACATCTATCCCACACCTTAACCCTTACTACCATTCAGTAACATTTACCCCAGGTACCACGAGTAGCAGTAGACATCTGGTCATCAGACAGATATCATAACTCCCATATTCATACTAGGTCTCAACCAAAAATCTGTACGTCACCTCACACAAGCAAGGTATCACCACATTTACGAAAAAAACACAGAGATAGAGACTCATACACACGTCTATCATTTCCAGGCCTACAGCGATCTCGACTCAACAACTAGCCCAATCATGGCAACGAAAAAGTGGAACAGAACACGCATGACTGGCCAAAAATCATAGAAAGACACACATAAACACATACATACACACTAACATGTCAATGCATTCAACAGTTCCATTCATCACCACACATAACTGGAGGAAAAAACTGAAGAGTTACAGGATGTGTGAAGTTTGAAATCACAGTCACATCTCGCCCACACCGCAACCTTTTTGTCATTTAGTAATATGTGCCACCCATGTACCACGAGTAGCAGTAGACACTTGGTCATCAGACAGATATCATAACTCCCATATTCATACTAGGTCTCACCCACAAATCCATACGTCACCTCACACAAGCATAAGTGCAGGACAAACGAGATAAAGGAATGTATCACCACATTTACGCAAAAAACACACAGAGATAGAGATGCATACACACCTACATTTCCATGCCTACAGCGATCTCGACTCAACAACTAGCCCAATCATGGCAACGAAAAAGTGGAACAGAACACCCATGACTGGCCAAAATCATAGAAAGACACACACACACTCACATGTCAATGCATTCACACAGTTCCATTCATCACCACACATAACTGGAGGAAAGAGACTGAACATGCTAGATCCAAACTGAAGAGTTACAGGATGTGTGAAGTTTGAAATCACAGTCACATCTCGCCCACACCGCAACCTTTTCTGTCATTTAGTAATATGTGCCACCCATGTACCACGAGTAGCAGTAGACACTTGGTCATCAGACAGATATCATAACTCCCATATTCATACTAGGTCTCACCCACAAATCCATATGTCACCTCACACAAGCATAAGTGCAGGAACAGCACATCATACATCCAGACAAACGAGATAAAGGAAGGTATCATCACATTTACGCAAAAAAAACACACAGAGATAGAGACGCATACACACGTACATTTCCATGCCTACAGCGATCTCGACTCAACAACTAGCCCAATCGAGGCAACGAAAAAGTGAAACAGAACACCCATGGCTCAAGACTGACAAAAAAACATCATTAACATGTGTTCCAAGTAACAAACTCCTCACATCAAAATCATATCATTTAACTCACACTACAGACCTCTCTGCCATTCAGTATCGTTGGTAATATGTACAAAGCTAATTTCATAAGTTACCACATACATACAAATAATTGCAGGAAAGGGTCCCGACACACGACATCCACACTGAGGTGTTAAATGATAGGCAGATGATACTATGTCTTTCCAATACACCTCAGTGCTCACCACACATACTTGATTTTTTAATGTGCCATCAGTATACCTTGTGGCTGGAACTAAGCTCTTGGCAATGTTTGGCCAAAAGTCATTTGTTAATAGTAGCTCATCAATCACAAATTTTGGGTCAACCTGCCCAAGCGGGCGCGGCGCGAGGTGGCCACCCTTCCTCACAGCGGACGCGTACATCGTGTTTTAGTAGGTCGGTATACCGGCGCATATTACCGCCTCGAGCGCAATGAAATTCCGGTCTTCAGTGCGGTCCTAAAAATGCGGTTACCGGTAATAGGTCCCGGTCGGGAAACTCCGGTAAACCATCGCGGTCCGCGCGGGAGACTCCGGTAAACCATCGCGGTCCGCGCTTTTAGACCGGCGTATTACGGTATTTCTGTCCGCAGTGGGGAAGGGTGGCCACCTCGCGCCGCGCCCGCTTGGGCAGGTTGACCCAAAATTTGTTTGATGAGCTACTATTAACAAATGACTTTTGGCCAAACATTGCCAAGAGCTTAGTTCCAGCCACAAGGTATACTGATGGCACATTAAAAAATCAAGTATGTGTGGTGAGCACTGAGGTGTATTGGAAAGACATAGTATCATCTGCCTATCATTTAACACCTCAGTGTGGATGTCGTGTGTCGGGACCCTTTCCTGCAATTATTTGTATGTATGTGGTAACTTATGAAATTAGCTTTGTACATATTACCAACGATACTGAATGGCAGAGAGGTCTGTAGTGTGAGTTAAATGATATGATTTTGATGTGAGGAGTTTGTTACTTGGAACACATGTTAATGATGATTTTTTTGTCAGTCTTGAGCCATGGGTGTTCTGTTTCACTTTTTCGTTGCCTCGATTGGGCTAGTTGTTGAGTCGAGATCGCTGTAGGCATGGAAATGTACGTGTGTATGCGTCTCTATCTCTGTGTGTTTTTTTTGCGTAAATGTGATGATACCTTCCTTTATCTCGTTTGTCTGGATGTATGATGTGCTGTTCCTGCACTTATGCTTGTGTGAGGTGACATATGGATTTGTGGGTGAGACCTAGTATGAATATGGGAGTTATGATATCTGTCTGATGACCAAGTGTCTACTGCTACTCGTGGTACATGGGTGGCACATATTACTAAATGACAGAAAAGGTTGCGGTGTGGGCGAGATGTGACTGTGATTTCAAACTTCACACATCCTGTAACTCTTCAGTTTGGATCTAGCATGTTCAGTCTCTTTCCTCCAGTTATGTGTGGTGATGAATGGAACTGTGTGAATGCATTGACATGTGAGTGTGTGTGTGTCTTTCTATGATTTTGGCCAGTCATGGGTGTTCTGTTCCACTTTTTCGTTGCCATGATTGGGCTAGTTGTTGAGTCGAGATCGCTGTAGGCATGGAAATGTAGTGTGTATGCATCTCTATCTCTGTGTGTTTTTTGCGTAAATGTGGTGATACATTCCTTTATCTCGTTTGTCCTGCACTTATGCTTGTGTGAGGTGACGTATGGATTTGTGGGTGAGACCTAGTATGAATATGGGAGTTATGATATCTGTCTGATGACCAAGTGTCTACTGCTACTCGTGGTACATGGGTCACATATTACTAAATGACAGAAAAGGTTGCGGTGTGGGAGAGATGTGACTGTGATTTCAAACTTCACACATCCTGTAACTCTTCAGTTTTTTCCTCCAGTTATGTGTGGTGATGAATGGAACTGTTTGAATGCATTGACATGTTAGTGTGTATGTATGTGTTTATGTGTGTCTTTCTATGATTTTTGGCCAGTCATGCGTGTTCTGTTCCACTTTTTCGTTGCCATGATTGGGCTAGTTGTTGAGTCGAGATCGCTGTAGGCCTGGAAATGAACGTGTGTATGCGTCTCTATCTCTGTGTGTTTTTTTCGTAAATGTGGTGATACCTTGCTTGTGTGAGGTGACGTACAGATTTTTGGTTGAGACCTAGTATGAATATGGGAGTTATGATATCTGTCTGATGACCAGATGTCTACTGCTACTCGTGGTACCTGGGGTAAATGTTACTGAATGGCAGTAAGGGTTAAGGTGTGGGATAGATGTGGTGGTGCTAATGTGAACAGTTTTGTACCTAGCACACATGATACTGGATGGTAGTGAGGTCTGTTGTGTGAGATAAATTAGATGATGTTGATGTGAAGAGTATGGTACCTGGAACATATGTTACTCATGATTTTTTGGTCAGTTATGAGCCATGGGGGTTCTGTCCCACTTTTTCTTTTCCATGATTGGGCTGGTTGTTGTGTTGAGCTCGCTGTAGGCATGGATATATGTGTCTGTGTGCGTAAGTATGGTGATACCTTCCTTAAACTCATTTATCTGGATGTATGATTTGCTGTTCCTGTTTCTTTGAGCTTGTGCATGGATACGTATGGATTTGTGGTTGAGACCTAGTATGAATATGAGGGGTTCTGGTATCTGCTGATAGTCAAATGTCTATTGTAACTCATGGTACCTGGGGCACTCTTAATGAATGGCAGATAGGGTTGCAGTGTGGGGGAAACGTATTGATGGTAAATGTAATCAATTGTGTGTGATGAACACTATTTATGATGTAAATACTTAGGTGTATGGTGAAAACATGCCATCTTTTGCACACCCTCTATCTCGCCAGGCAGATGATATGTAAGGAGAGTTCTGTTTTTCAGCCAGTCATGGGGGCAAGAAAGTACTACACCACTTTTTTTGTTTCCATGGTTGGTGCAGGTAGTTGTCCTGAACTTTCTGTAGACTTGTACATGTATATCTGCGTCTCTCTTTGTGCATGTAAGTGTAAGTATGGTGATACCTCGTCTGTCTGATGATTTTGGTAACGATAGTTCTGTCCAGTTAATCAGTGGTAACGACAATTCTGCCCCCACTTCATCGTTTCCATGATGCTTGCTGTTAGTTCTGTCGACCTCGCTGTATGTATGTACAAGTGTGTGCGTGTGTCTACTTCCTCTGTTAATTTGAGTCTAAAATATATGGTTATATTTTTTTTTTTTTTTGTAACAGTTTAACGTCCCTTTTTAACAACGTGGTCTTTAGAGACGGGAAAGGATGGGGGCAAGGAATGGGAAGGAATTCGGCCATGGCCTTTTGATGGAAGCATCCCGGCATTCACCTGGAGTGATTTGGGGAAACCATGGAAAACCGAAATCTGGATGCCCGGACGGGGATTCGAACCGCCGTCCTCCCGAATGCGAGGCCAGAACGCTATCCGTTACACCACCACGCTCGGTTATATGGTTATAGAATTATGCTCACCATCAACGTGTGCTTCTAACCATTGCTTCAGGGCTTAGGCAATCTCCCATTTGACTGTACTCTTTACAGTTTACTGCCGGTTGTGTTGGCATACGAATTGTGTTTCTCACGTTTTTCACTACATAAAAATCATTTAACAGAGAGGGTGATGAGGGAATGTACCAGAGAAGCGAAGGACTTGGATACAAACCCACAATCAGACCATTGTTTGTAAATAGTGTAGTATGGAGTCCACATTTTTAGTACATCAAATGCATGGTGCAAAATATGGCAGCTAGATTTATTAGTGGAAAATATTCAACAAGTGCCTTAATAAAGGAACTGGACTGGATGTCATTGGGAGATTGGAAGAGTGTCAGGGGCTGTATGTGGTGTATAATGCTGTTAGAATGGATATTGGAGGAATAATTCTGAGTGGTGTATGGAGCCTAAGTTGGCAATTACCACAATCTGGCATTAGACTTTAGATGATGAGGCCTGAGTGGATAAAATATCCAAACACCCACTTTGATCTAACAATTTACGACAATTCAAGCGTGGGTACTATCTTCGGCGCAATAGAACTAGTGTCTGCACCTATTGTGACGTTTAGGATACTTGTCGATGTGTGGGGGTCTTCTATGAAAATGTGAGTTATGATGTCTGTTTGATGACCAAGTTAGCTAAGGGCATTATGTCACTTTTATCGTGGTTAGTTGGATGAAGCATGCAATTATAAACAAATGTCACACTTGGTCCTGAATCCGAAGGTTGGCGTTAGATGGGAACATTTTAAACCGAATGGAGAACTCCCCTGGGTCCTGATTTATTGAAAAATAATTTCCTGGAAAAGGGGAGAATTTCCTGGAAAACTGCAGTAGAACGACCTTAAATGGACATTTTGGTACCTGGCTACTGATTAGCAGAAGACTCTGCGAATTTTGAATTTTTGGTTTACTTTAACGCACGAACAGAAGGTAACCCTGTCTGTAACTGATCAGGGGTTTGAGTGGGAATCATTGGAAAATAGAAGGAGGTTTGAGGAAGTGCTGGGCGTATGTTGGCGATGAGGCTAGGGGTGGATCTTGGTGAAAGAATTAGGAATAGTGCACTGGATTTCTTTTATAAGGAAGTGGGTAAATTTTCTATATCTACACCTCGGCCACAGGCATTCTATGACGAATCAGCATGTTCTGTGCTTAGCACTGCCTTACATTGACTCGATTTTTATCACATAGGACTGGCGTACTTCGATTCGAGAGGGGCGAAATTAGTAAGATTAACAGACGTATTTCGTTCCTGGAACATACGTGCTGTGCTGTAAAATACAGTTAAAGGTGCCAATCACTGATGTGTCACAAGGGATTGATTGGAATTTTAGACAAAGTACAGCTAAGGACACTCAATTTGGGTGGGTAAATAGTTGTGGCAATGAGAAAATGATATATAAGTAGATTTACACGGGCGAGAACTTAATGTTTTCTTTTCGCCTAGCACACCCCCTCGGATCGAATTCCCGAGTGCTGAAGTTACTCACATCATTATTATTAAGTATTTGCATGAGAATGAATTTATTCTAGCTAATTAGACACACCAACAGGACGGACATGACATTCACAGACACACAATTTCATTACCCCTAATTTTGAAATTTGTCCTGGTGGAGGAACATCAAAGAGGCACCGGCTGCGGGATGTAATCAGATTATATTGTTCATAATGAAAAAGTGAGTTTGTTTCCCGTCTCTTCGTCGGTGAATTAATTTTTAATGTCTGCCTGCTTCGATGAACGGAATTTATGTTAACAGCGAGGTCTTTAGAGACGGGAAGGAATTCGGCCATGGCCTTTTGAAGGTAGCATCCCCGGCATTCACCTGGGGGAAACCATGGATGCCCCGGAACCTCCGTCCTCCCGAATGAGAGGCAAGAACGCTAAATAATTTCATGAAAACAGG